>CM044956.1:8791617-9207580 GCA_024516035.1 Bactericera cockerelli | reverse complement strand
TTTAGAATGATTAAAGTCCACTTTTTTGCGAATCAAAGATACCTTAGTAAAGTAAGATTGATTTTATTCATAAGAACCTTTTTGCCCCTCATTGACGGCATACTTCAGGAAGGGTGGATTCTCTCTACCTCACCGTAAAATAATAAACATACTTGATTATGTCTCCTCGACTTGAATTAAAATTTCAAAATAATACGAATCAAATCTGTTTGCCGGTGACAGAGAATAAATTACTCTTCTACTATAAACACTTATTAAATTAATATTATATTAAATTAATTAATAGCTAACCCATTCGAAAGGGTGTTTTAGCTATTTTAAAAATAATAAAAAGAAATTATTTTACTTGTGTTGTTAGCGTGGGAAAAACACACTGGAGTTAGCACTGAAAACAAAAGCACCACATCTCGTAGCATGCTGCACAGCCGAGTCCTAAATAGTGACTAACCACAAACCTTTGATTCACGAGGTGCACCGACTTTGAACTATACCTATTTAATTTTCTTAATTGTTTACTCTTTTTTCTTTTCTTTTTCGACAGACAGGTCGTTCGCGTTGATTCCCTAATTTTAGATCATGTTGTAGAGTTTAATAGCTCTTAGGTATTGGAGCATAGAATTGACGCTCTCGGTACTGTCAGTCAGTGCCGGGGCAGTTTGAATACTCTCCGCGCTGATTAAACTCTTTTTTTTTTTCCGTTAGGCGCTTTAACACCACTGACGTAGTGGGTTGTTCGCGCCGAGATTTAAACTCTTTGAAACGGTGGATTTTGAATTTTCTACTCAACTACATGCAATCAAAAGAGTTTAAACAATAGACAGTTAATACTGGTTTCTGTCCGTGAGAGAAATGTTTCAGTCCGTGGGATTCGATCTCATTTGATTGTAAAGAAAGAGCGGAGCATGAAACGCTTGAGAGTGGGGAGTGTTTCTGGAATGGTCTACTGATGTACTTTGCGCTAAAAAGTTAACCAATGTCTCTCCTTCTGCTTTCAGTACCTGGCCTGTCTCTCTACCAGCTCCTCCAATGATAAACTCTCATTCGATGTGGGTCTGCAGGAACACTCCCAAGGTACGAAATCGAAATGGTCAGATCATGATCTTCATGATCCTTTCTGTAATAATTTGGAACTTGTAATTTTTTATGTTTAAATTTTAAAATGTGTAGCAGGACTTGCTATCAGCAGACGCGTGCCTGGCTAAAATATTGGCGACATAAACAATAGGCTTATCAATTGTGATAGCCCCGTGTTTTTTTTTATTTATTTTTTAAGATGAGTGTTTTACAGCCTTTTTTATTTCATAGCCATGAAACAGGAGCTACTGTAGACGCTTGTGGTCTATGTTGTAGCTTGCCCATTCCGTACTATGCCTCTCCTCTGATGGGCGAGAAGTGACACAATACTTCCCATTTAGGTGCTGGGTCAACACAAGCGCACCGGAAGGTATCCCCTACAAACAATTGTAACCAAATTAAGAATACAATTTTTTGTCGGCACGGGGGATCGAACCCGGGACCTTCCGCATGGCAAGCGAGTGCTTAACCACTGAGCTAATCGCGCGCTCGAAATAAATAATAATAATAATATCGCCTTATTTATACTGCCTGATTAAGACTACTAAAGTCACATTATTCCAGCAGTAAGCCCAAGACATATTATTATGTGGTAAAAATCCCAAATGGGAGGATAATTTGTCATGTTCCGGTTGGGTTTCGAACCCAGAACCTCTGGAATCTCTGGATTCACAGAGTGCCGCCTTTACCACTGAGCTACCGGGACAGACGCTAATCGTCATTGCTGTCTCCCCCACAGGTGAGGCCTGCTGGTGGACAGTGCACCCCGCCTCCAAGCAGAGGTCAGAGGGGGAGAAGGTGAGGGTGGGGGACGACCTGATCCTCGTGTCTGTGGCTACTGAGCGCTACCTGGTGAGTTTCCTTTCAACCAATAACTTTTTTTTTTTTAATTCAAGTACCTACACTTGAAGTTATAGATTATAATAATCAAGCAATAACTGGTATGATCATTCATTCATTCACACATGTATTCATTTAAATAAATCAGGTTGTTGGGGCATATCGTTGAATTTTTTCATGCATGATATTATAGGGGATATGCATGACATGATATTATACCTTTTATTTATTTATTAAAATAATAATAACAACAACACTCTTTAGTGGAAGGTAACCACCAGGCGAGGTTAATGCTCGAAGCATTTTCTACCTTCTAACCCTCAGATTCTTATTATTATGTAGTCACAAACTCAAATTAATGAGAAAAAATTCATGCCAACGGATCCCTACGCTAACTGAACCGCACGATGTCTGATTCCAGCACACCACCAAGGAAAACGACCTGAGCGTGGTGAACGCTTCCTTCCACGTCACCCACTGGTCCGTCCAACCCTACGGCACTGGAATCAGCCGGATGAAATACGTCGGTACGTATAGGAGGCTTCTGCTAGCGTAACTTGGGTTCTATTCTGCTAATGTACCTAACTGGGGTTCTTATAAATAAAAAATATAAATATATATTTTTTCAAGTTTCCATGTATTTATTTGTACAAAATAACAACATCTACAAGCAGACAATAAGGGTACACACATTCAAAAGATCAAATATCTTGTGTTGAAGGTGGGTTCGTATTCCGTATTAATGTGACAAATAATTTGCTTACAAAATAATAAACTTGATCATAGATAAAAATATCCAATAAAAGCTGAAGCTTCTTCAGATCAGTAGCCATTTTACATTATTAGTTCTGGGCTTAATAGCTTTACTTATAAAGCTTTGCCCTTATAAGATTTACTATTATTATTATTCTCAAAGTGATCAACTTCAACCAGCGGTAATAGTGTTAAGAATAATCAAGTAGAATTTTGGCAAATCTCTCAAAATCATATTACCTATATTTTTTTGAAAATAATTATTCGGAAGTATTTTTTTTTTTTTTTGAAAGTGAATAAGAAATAAAGACTGTTTAGTGTGTAGGTATGCTATTCTAAGCTAGTTTTTCCATGCAGACCTCAAACTCGTATCATTTTCGAGTACTATTATCTATCGGCCTCAGATATCAAACACCTCGGCCGAGGTGTGAAGAACGTCTATACCAGGTGTGCACAACCTGCGGCCCGCGACACCATTTTGTGCGGCCCGCGATCTCAATTTGATTTTTTGTTTAAATTGGATAAATAATAAATTAAGAAGATAATCAAAGATGATTTCAATATTTTATTTTGAAGAAAAAAAAATCTTGAAATTGAATAGTTCATAGAAAAATTAATGAACCATGCCCTGAAAACGGCGACTTTGTTTGGGAGTACCTACTCCTGTGAACAACTATTTTCCGCTATGAAACACATAAAATCTTCTTCCCGCTCTCACCTCACAGACGAACATTTGGAATCATGTTTGAGGGTGAAAATTTCAAATATCGAACCCAATATTGACAGAATAATCAAAGGGAAAACACAAATCCACTCATCACATTGATGTTCTTTGTAAGATACAGGTATGAAACTAATACAGTTTATCTTCCGAGATAAAATACATTATTAATAAAGAATTATTGTTTATTAATACCGAAATTTTGGCTTATTATTTGACATCATTCATTACAATTCTAGCATTGGTTCCTACCCATCATAGAAACCTAACCTATTTTTGCCTTAAAATTAAGGTGCGGCCCGCGTCCAAATATTTATGGCAAAATGTGGCCCGCGGCCTCATTGAGTTTGTGCACACCTGGTCTATACAAATAAAGAGACACCGCGGTAGAGTGTACCTTAACGGAATTAATAGGCCTCAGAATATGGATCTGATTTTGTACAAAATGCTCAAATGCTCTTGTATTATGTAGGTATTTATGCTTTTTTTTTAATTTATTTGTACAAATAAAGGCTTTTTATATTACATTACATTGTCTCTCGGAAGTAAAATATTTTTTTTTTTAAATTGAATAAGAAATTAACATGATTATAATTCCGATTCCAGGTTATGTATTCGGAGGAGACGTACTCAGGTTCTTCCACGGTGGTGATGAGTGCCTCACTATTCCTTCCTCTTGGACTGACTTACCAGGCCAGAAGTAAGTGCCTCTACTTACCTATACTATCAGTATGACTTACCAGGCCAGAAGTAAGTGCCTCTACTTACCTATACTATTAGTATGACTTACCAGGCCAGAAGTAAGTGCCTCTACTTACCTATACTATCAGTATGACTTACCAGGCCAGAAGTAAGTGCCTCTACTTACCTATACTATCAGTATAACTTACCAGGCCAGAAGTAAGTGCCTCAACTTACCTTACTTACCTATACTATTAGTATGACTTACCAGGCCAGAAGTAAAAGCCTCAACTTACGTATACTATTAGTATGACTTACCAGGCTAGAAGTAAATGCCTCAACTTACGTATACTATCAGTATGACTTACCAGGCCAGAAGTAAGTGCCTTAACTTACCTATACTATCAGTATGACTTACCAGGCCAGAAGTAAGTGCCTCAACTTACGTATACTATCAGTATGGCTTACCAGGCCAGAAGTAAGTGCCTCTACTTACCTATACTATCAGTATGACTTACCAGGCCAGAAGTAAATGCCTCAACTTACCTATACATATCAGTATGACTTACCAGGCCAGAAGTAAGTGCCTCAACTTACATATACTGTCGGTATGCAATAGATGAATCACTTAATTTCTCTATCAGGCTAAATAGATCTCTAGTCAACACCCAAATTAGCTTTTGTATTTGCATCAGGCAGCCAGGGTTTCAATAGCGGATCATCCTCTTCCTACCAACATGTAGGACGTGGTAATTGTCCGCATTAATCTCTTTCACCAACGACCTCAGTAACTTGATTGATAAGGTGGACGATTTGTAACCCGGAGGACGGTGGTTCGAGTCTCAAGTTCGGTAAAAAAATTAGCAGTGTGGGTTTGAGTAATGGTGTCATCACAAAATTATGATAACTTTAAAAATTTAAATTTTAATTTAATTTTGATTTAATAAATTTAATTTAGTTTAATTCCGATTTAGTTTTGGTTTAATATTGATTTAATTTTAATTTAAGTCTAGGAATTCATTTTATTTTAAGCTAGTATTAATCAGTTAAGTTTAGATAGGATTTTAGTTTTTTAATATATGCTAAGTGAATATGTAGGTATAATGGAACCCCCCTTCATGTAAAAAAAAAAAATAACTTTTAATCTCTTCCACCCAACCTCTCAGCATCGTGGTGTACGAGGGCGGCAGTGTGATGAGCCAGGCGCGCTCCCTGTGGCGGCTGGAGCTCGCCAGGACCAAGTGGGCGGGCGGCTTCATCAACTGGTACCACCCCATGAGGATACGCCACCTCACCACGGGCCGGTACCTGAGCACCAATGAGAACAACGAGCTGTACCTGGTCACCAGGTGAGTCTTGTGCATGTTATTGGTATTTTTAATAATATTTATTTATTTATTCAAGTAGTCTCTGTGGCAGAGTGAGTTAGCGCGCTAGGCATTGCACACATAGTGACCTGGGTTCGATTCCCAGCGGGGGAGGATTTTTTCTGCTCTGTACTTGGATGTTCGGGGTCCACTCATACCTCGTGAAGAAAAATGAGTAGCTGCTTTGATGTGAAGCAGCGACCAGCGGCAGAATCATAGGCAAAAAAAATAATACAAGATATTGTAAATTAAAGTGGTAAAGTCCTTTGATTCTGTGCTACCCACAAAAATTGTGACATAATAACACAAAGAAAAAGCATTATTATTATATTAATATTCTTTTTTTTTTTTTTTTTAAAGATGAGTGTTTCACAGCCGTTTTTCTTTCGTAGCCATGAAACAGGAGCTACTGTAGACGCTTGTGGTCTGTGTTGTAGCCTGCCCATCCCGTAGTATGCCTCCCCTCTGATGGGCGAGAAGTGACACAATACTTCCCAATGAGGTACTGGGTTAACACGAGCGCACCAGAAGGTATCCCTTACAAACAATTGTAACCAAACTAAGAATACAAATTTTTGTCGGCACTGGGGATCGAACCCGGGACCTTCCGCATGTTAATTTTTTAAATGTAATAAAAATCAAATTTTTATTTGTAACAATTTTTTATCTGTAATAATTCATTTTATGTGCGCTAGTAGTCAAGAGGTTAACGCGCTAGTCTGGTAATCCAGGTAGCGTAGGGATCCGTTGGTTCAAATCCCACCTAGTGCATGAATATTTTTTTCCTCATTATGAGTGAAGGGCCCCTTCACTCCCTTCACCTGAATAGCCGCCCCTAGTTTGTGTTCAGCGAACTGAGGATAAAAACCCGTCGTTATATGACCATGCAGTTCAAAGCGACTCGACGTTAAAAAAAAAACAAGAAAGCATTAGCTTGAAAACAACGTAATAATTCCAACTTCCAAAATCATCCCATCGATCTATCTCTATTCCCAACCCTCCATATCCCATCCAATCCAAGCTGGTTTGACTCTTTGTGACCTCTCTCTTGTGCTCAGCACAAATACTAACACTTCCGTGTTCTCAGGGACGAAGCTACCACCGCCTCGTCCACTTTCTGCCTCCGCCAGGAGAAGGATGACCAGAAGGTGGTGCTGGAGGACAAGGATCTGGAGGTGATAGGGGCGCCCATCATCAAGTACGGGGACAGTACGGTGCTGGTCCAGCACTCAGAGAATGGACTCTGGCTCACATACAAGGTAAGTGTCTGGCTGGGCGACGCGACGTTAAATATGGGAAAGACCTAGTACAAGGTATACACCCCTTAACAAGGGTATACAACTATACACCCCTTAACAAGGCTATACATCCCTTAACAAGGGTATACACCCCTTAACAAGGGTATACACCCCTTAACAAGGCTATACACCCCTCCCTGTACAAGGGGTGTATACCCTGTATATTAATGTTGTTGTTGTAGCCAGCTTGGCTACAGCTGGAGGGGTGAGTGATGGTCTCCAGCCAACTTTATTTCAAAGTTGGCTTGTCCTGAAAGATATATTTCTATGTGCGATCAACCATCATGAGGACTTGGACTTTTCTTTATAAGCCATTAAACCCTTAGGAAACTGCAAGCTAGCCAGGCTTGTAAGGGTTGGCTAGTCTGTTCTCTGTTTATAGTCCTATAGCGAGACACTGGTCTTCTCCCTGTTTAAGACAAGGTAATTGTCGGGCTGGGCAACGCTAAATATGGAAAAGACCTTATACAGGGTATACACCCCTCCCTGTACAAGGGGTGTATACCCTGTATATTAATGTTGTTGTTGTAGCCACCTTGGCTACAGCTGGAGGGGTGAGTGATGGTCTCCAGCCAACTTTATTTCAAAGTTGGCTTGTCCTGAACGACATATTTCTATGTGCCATCAACCATCATGAGGACTTTGACTTTTCTTTATAAGCCATTAAACCCTTAGGAAACTGAAAGCTAGCCTGGCTTGTAAGGGTTGGCTAGTCTGTTCTCTGTTTATAGTCCTCTAGCGAGACAACAAGGTAAGTGTCTGGCTGGGCGACGCTAAATATGGAAAAGACCTTGTACAGGGTATACACCCCTCCCTGTACAAGGGGTGTATACCCTGTATACTAATGTTGTTGTTGTAGCCAGCTTGGCTACAGCTGGCGGGGTGAGTGATGGTCTCCAGCCAACTTTATTTCAAAGTTGGCTTGTCCTGAAAGACATATTTCTATGTGCGATCAACCATCATGAGGACTTGGACTTTTCTTTATAAGCCATTAAACCCTTAAGAAACTGCAAGCTAGCCTGGCTTGTAAGGGTTGGCTAGTCTGTTCTCTGTTTATAGTCCTATAGCGAGACACTGGTCTTCTCCCTGTTTAAGACAAGGTAATTGTCGGGCTGGGCAACGCTAAATATGGAAAAGACCTTATACAGGGTATACACCCCTCCCTGTACAAGGGGTGTATACCCTGTATATTAATGTTGTTGTTGTAGCCACCTTGGCTACAGCTGGAGGTGTGAGTGATGGTCTACAGCCAACTTTATTTCAAAGTTGGCTTGTCCTGAACGACATATTTCTATGTGCCATCAACCATCATGAGGACTTTGACTTTTAACTTAAGCCATTAAACCCTTAGGAAACTGAAAGCTAGCCTGGCTTGTAAGGGTTGGCTAGTCTGTTCTCTGTTTATAGTCCTCTAGCGAGACAACAAGGTAAGTGTCTGGCTGGGCGACGCTAAATATGGAAAAGACCTTGTACAGGGTATACACCCCTCCCTGTACAAGGGGTGTATACCCTGTATACTAATGTTGTTGTTGTAGCCAGCTTGGCTACAGCTGGCGGGGTGAGTGATGGTCTCCAGCCAACTTTATTTCAAAGTTGGCTTGTCCTGAAAGACATATTTCTATGTGCGATCAACCATCATGAGGACTTGGACTTTTCTTTATAAGCCATTAAACCCTTAAGAAACTGCAAGCTAGCCTGGCTTGTAAGGGTTGGCTAGTCTGTTCTCTGTTTATAGTCCTATAGCGAGACACTGGTCTTCTCCCTGTTTAAGACAAGGTAATTGTCGGGCTGGGCAACGCTAAATATGGAAAAGACCTTATACAGGGCATACACCCCTCCCTGTACAAGGGGTGTATACTGTATATCTGTATATGTATACCCTGTATATTAATAATAATAATCTCTTCAGCACCATCTAGTACAACTTCTCACTTTTCTGTTTATACTGATTAAAATAGAGAGGTTAGTTGATGGCATGGATGTTCAGGTCTATTACCTACTGATGAGAGCAAATATGCTCAAAACAGCTGTCCAGATTATTCATGTAGGTACATCTAGTACAACTTCTCACTTTTCTGTTTATACTGATACTGTGGCAGAGTGCACATAGCGCTCTAGGCAATGCACATATGGTGACCTGAGTTCGATCCCCAGCGGGGTAGGAAATTTTCTGCTCTGTACTTGGATGTACGGTGTCCACCTGTCCACTCATAACTCATTTCATGTGAAGCAGCGATCAGTGGCAGAATCATAGGGGGAAAAAATAAAAGATGTTGTAAATTAAAGTGGTAAAGTCCTATGATACTGCGCTACCCACTAAAATTGTGACATAATCACACAAAGAAAAAGCATTATTAATATTAATAATAATTCTGTGTCCGTGAGATAAGCGCAGATACTTTTATCACGGTGGTGAGAGGATTATATGGACGCCCAATGTCTAGGCTCCCTTTCATGTCCATTGATTCTATTTGATTCTAACGTGCTGTTTTTTTAGTTGTTTTACCCTTCATTCGCTGAGAATCGTACCAGCTACCTACATTAACCTCAGGAAATACCAGCCTCACGTGTTCTGAGAGGGAACAGAATTTTTCGTCAGAAAATTCTGCCCAATCCAGGATCGATCTGAGGATCTGTGTATCACGGGTCTGTCTTGGTAGCTCAGTGGTAAAGGCGGCACACTGTAAATCCAGCAAATCCAGAGGTCGTGGGTTCGAAACCCCATCCGGAACATGACAAGTTATCCTCCCATTTGGGATTTTGACCACATAACAGTATGTCTTGGGTTTACTGCTGGAAAGATTGGACTCTTAGTCCTAATCGGGTAGTATAATTAAAGCGTTATTTAATTTATTTATTTACACTGTATTCTTTATACAAAACAACCAACGATAAATTAATAAAAATAAATGAAAAAAGAAACTTGAAAATACACACCAAAAAAATATAGAACAACATTAATTTATATTTACAATTGAAGGCATTGCTGAAAAAACGAGCTATCTGCATTTTTTTTCGAAATCGCGGTTTCGACGGTTTCGGGGTCACAAAAATTGGTGATAGTTATAAGTGTACAAAGACGGACCATATGACAGATAGCTTGACAACGTGACAACGTCGTCGGGTTGAATAATGAGCTGAAAATAACAATTTTGAAAAATGCAGATAGCTCGTTTTTGATCGAGGCATTCAATTGAGCGAGGCCTTACAAAACATGTAATCCTGGCGAAGTTAATGCCCTAGGCATTCTGTAACACTTATTATTATTATTATTATTATACAACGCTTTATTATAGGTATAAATGGACATTATGTATGTACAAATAATTATTTTAACAATGAAAAAAATGGAAACAATATGTACAATAAAAATGAAAAAGAAAAGAAAATATATTAAAACATATGTCCTAACTAAAAAGGACGGGGTTATTGCCTATGGCAATCTCTTCCACCCAACCCTTGTTTTATAATAATAATAATAATAAGGCGATATTATTATTATATTAACAATTGTATTGTGATCCGATGCGAAGTTAATGCCCTAAGCATTCTCTGCCACTTAACCACTTTCACTCTGTTCCCAGTCGTACGAGACGAAGAAGAGGGGGGTGGGGAAGGTGGAGGAGAAGCAGGCGGTGCTGCACGAGGAGGGAAGATGGACGACGGCTGGACTCAGCCGCAGCCAGGAGGAGGAGTCACGAACTGCGCGCGTCATCCGGAAGTGCTCCTCCCTCTTCACGCAGTTCATATCGTGAGTCCACGCCTCTTAACACGTAGACGACCGGGTGTACCACCGGTGGTACACGCACGTTCGTACGGAATGGACCGGGTGTACCACCGGTGGTACACGGAGTCGGATAGCCGTATTATCGCCGGTCCCACAAGAGAATTCACGAAAAACCATGCCGGTCGTCTAAGTGTTAAATAAAAGTAATCAATTTTACTCCCGAGAAATTTCTAATATTAGAAATCGGAAGTATTGTGTTCGTTTTTGTATATAAAAAATATCTTTTTGCTCCGATTTAAATTTTAATTCCGAGAAATTTCTAATATTAGAATTCGAAAGTATTGTATTCGTTTTTGTAAAAAAAAATAATATTTATTTGCTCCAATTTCAATTTTTTTCTTCGTATTTCTGGACGTTTCATAACCTCCTGAGCAACTTTAGTTTTGTGTCTGTCTGTCTGTTATTCAGAGAGCTTACGGCAAATATATCACAATACTAGCACGCGCTTTGTATGTACGCCTGACATCCTTTTTAGATATGCAATGTGAAATTTATTTGCAATGTGAAATTTATTTGACACTATTGTATAAATATTGATGTACTTCTTTGTAACCAACTAAACAATAAATTGTTTCTAATAAAGATTCAGTAAATGTAACAAATAATTTTATTAATCAGCATTAATAAAATTAAAGTAAATAAATTTTAAAAGTAAATAAAACAAATAATTTATTAATCAGCATTAATAAAATTATTTGTTTTTTTTTACTCAACTCTTTATTAGAAGGACATATTATACACATTTATACATCACTAGCGGGCTTTCGCCCGCTTTGCGGGCCGAGGCATGGCCGTGAAAGCAAAAAGTCCTTTTTCGCCAATGACAGGTGTTGTAGTGGGAATTTCAAAAAATCCCGTCTTATTGCACATCTAGACTATAAGACAAAGCTACCTACCAAATTTCAGCTTCGTAGGACTTACGGTTTGGGCTGTAGAGCGATGATCAGTCAGTGAGTGGTCAGTCAGTGACTTTGACATTTATATATTAAGATTGATTATTTACATACAATTTGAAAAAGTAAAACACATGTCCTATCTAATGGGCGGGGTTATTACCTATTCTCTGCCAATCAACCCCGATATTGAATTTATTATATTGTTTTTTAACCTTTCGGTGTCTACAATTTCTTAATTTAACTACTTATGTACTTACTTCTCCGTTTGACCTCCACAGGGGTCTGGAATCCCTACAGGTGAACAGGAGACACTCACTGTTCTGCGCAAGCGTGAACCTCAACGAGATGGTTATGTGCCTGGAGGATCTCATCAACTACTTTGCCCAGCCTGAGGAGGACATGGGTACGTGGAAATTTTTTTAAAATAATTTAACAAATCAACTTCACAAATTCAGGAGACTTTATTTAATAATAATTATTGCCCATAAACGGGTGTTTATTAACGGAATTAACGGAACAAGTCCTATGTACAAAAATGTCAATGTATGTTAAAACAGGAATAAAAAAAAATAGAACAAATTTAATAACATTAAAGTTATCACAGCAATATGGTGTCAAAAATGTTGGTTAATATAATTGTGTCAAATAAATAAATGCAAATGTCAAATTGGAGAATGGAAAAAAAAAAAAAAAAAATGTTAATGTTCAAAATCACTATACTATGTACATTTGTACAATGTACATACCTACTGTGTCTATTGGCAAACATCATGAGATGTCAGTTGTTGTTATAATATATTCAACGTTTATTATTAGATAATAATTTTTGCATTAGTTTTATTATTATTGTGGATCGACTTTCAGAGCACGAGGAGAAGCAGAATCGACTGCGAGCTCTGAGGAACCGACAGGACCTGTTCCAGGAGGAGGGGATCCTCAATCTGATCCTGGAAGCTATCGACAAGATCAACGTGATCACGTCACAAGGATTCCTGGTCAGTTTGGCTGGGGATGAGTCGGGGCAGTCCTGGGACATCATCTCGGGCTATCTCTATCAGCTGCTAGGTGAGTTTCTTTATTATTTTTTTATTTTTTTATTTTAACAAGAACTGACGGGATGTATTCTCATTTATTACAATATTATTAAAATAAAATAAAAATCACATGAATAACTTATATCTACTTTGTCGGCTATATTGTTCCCCATTTTTGTTATTTGTGTTTATCACGATGTGATACCACAGTAAAATTACTCAAGCAAATTTAGTACAACGAGGTTGAGTAATTGTGATTAACACAAATATGATATCACAAGTGTAATTTCACAATTATTTGAACCAAACTTACTTAAATATTGCCATGCTTGGGACTCGAACCACCGACCTCCAGATTACGAGATTACGAGTCGAGTGAGAGAAATCGGTGAGTAAAATTGCTATGTAAACTATTTAATAAACTTGTGACCAGTACTTACATGTACCGAAGACTACTTAATTAAGAGAAAAAAATAGGAAGATTTTTTTACTATTGGTGGAAACTGCAATAGGTAGTCAAATGTGATGAGAAAATTAAAAAAAAAAAAAAATCCATAGAATTCACAAGTGAACCCGTAGAATGTACAAATCAACTTACATTTTTTTTATATATATATATAGAAACTCTTTATTTGTAGAACATATACAGACAAATAATGGTAAAAAATAAATATAAAAACTGACAATATGAATAATATAAACAAGGGAAAAAAAATAAACAAAATACATATATACGTCCTAACTAAAGGACGGGGTTATTGCTTATGGCAATCTCTTCCACCCAACCCTTACATTATTTTCTTCGTGTGTTCACAGCGGCCATCATCAAAGGCAACCACACCAACTGTGCCCAGTTCGCCAACACAAACCGCCTGAACTGGTTGTTCAGTCGTCTGGGCTCACAAGCCAGCAGTGAGGGCACTGGCATGCTCGATGTGTTGCACTGCGTCCTCATTGACTCTCCTGAGGCTCTTAACATGATGAGGGTGAGGGGTATATTTATTCTGAGTGCGCGAACACAACGGAGCCCTAGACCCTAGGGTAGCCCGGTACCACACAGAATAATCTAACCATGTTATTAAATGTAAGCGGCTTCAACGGAGTCCTGAAAATCGTCTATATCTTGCTGCAGGCCCAGGGTCCTCATTGTGGTCGCCTACTACCTCTGTGTGTACATTGACTCTCCAGACTCTCTGGGGCACGTTAAGCAAGGGGAAAACCAGTGTATTGCTCGAGAATTATAAATATATGACAGACTAGCCAACCCTAAAAAACCCAGCTTGTAGTTTTCCCAAGGGCTCAATGGCTTATAAAGAAAAAGTTCTCCCAATGATTGCAAGCACATGAGAATATGTGGTTCAGGCGTCAGGAAGAACCGCCTAAAGTTGGCTGGAGACAATTATAGCCAGAATATGCGTCCTCTTCGACTTTCCGGAAGCTTTTAACATGATGAGGGTGAGGTGTTTATTTATTCTGACCCACTTAAGTATCTTATGAATCATATTCTTATTCTGAAATTCTCTACTTTTATTTATCTACCAATCATCAACACATTACAAAGAATCATAACCATAAATCAAGTATCCCCAGGTTGTGCACATCAAGGTGATCATATCCCTCCTGGAAAAGTATGGCAGAGACCCGAAGTTCCTAGACGTCCTGTGTCACTTATATTTTGTTTTATGTCTTCTGTTCATGTGCTAATTTTGTCCTGTGTTGCTTGTATTTTGTTAATCCTTTGTATTTCACAACCATCCCTCAGGACGAGCACATCAAGGTGATCATATCCCTCCTGGAGAAGCATGGCAGGGATCCCAAGGTCCTGGACGTCCTGTGCTCCCTGTGCGTGGGGAATGGTGTGGCGGTGCGCAGCTCCCAGAACAACATCTGCGACTACCTGCTGCCCGGCAAGAACCTGCTGCTGCAGACTCAGCTGGTGGACCATGTGGCCAGGTAATAATAATCCCCCAAAAAATCTTTTCGCGGTGTAAAAATTCTCCGCCAAGTTCTTGGTCCAAAAAATTACTGAAATCATTAATCTTCATTTTCCTTTCCCTTACTAAAAAAAGTTATCATATTTGTGTTAATCACTTTCGTGATATCACAACTACTCAAACTCGATTTACTAAATCTACGCTGAAACCAGAACTTGAACCACCGACCTCCAAGTTACAAGTCCGCCGCCTTATCGATCAAGCTACTGAGGCCTTTCCCTTACTACTTACTATTGTAAGTTATCTAATATAACTACCTAAAAATAGAGCTGTCTCGTAGAGATAAGTAACAATCATCATTGTTTTCCGACCTTTTGTCCATTTTATTTTTTCAAATAGCTCTTTTCATCTCAATTCAGGCACTTTTATAACAATAGACATTCACGTATAAACTTATTTGATTTCATCCCATTGTCTTCCAGTGTAAGGCCAAACATATTCGTGGGTCGGGTGGAGGGCTCGGCAGTGTATCAGAAGTGGTACTTCGAGGTGACCTTGGACCATATCGAGCAGACCACTCACATGACGCCACATCTCCGCATCGGATGGGCCAACACCACCGGGTGAGATATGATCTATCCAGAAAAGACTAACTGATGGGCATTTTTCACTATTATTTTTATTTTTACACGAGTGCCTTGTGGTTCAAGAGTATAGTATAGTATAGTATAGTATAGTATAGTATAGTATAGTAGTGCTTTATTTAGACTGTCAGCTCGAGACAGGGAGTCCCATTATGCTAACAGTTTAATAGAGCACCTCTTTATTTATTGTAAATTTTATACAGGATAATATTAGTTCGGAAAAGAGTAGTTCGTCTCTTGAATCTTTGACTCTGAAATCAGGAAAGATATTGCAGATGGTACAAAATATTCTATTAAAATAACGTCTCCTATAACGTCTCCTTTTAATAATATTCAAAATACCCTCTAGTCTCTTTTTCAATAATATTACATTCAATGCTTTATTACTAAGTTATCATACTTGTGTTAATCACTTTCGTGATTTCACAACTACTCAAACTCGCTTTACTAAATCTACGCTGAAACCTTGAACTTGAACCACCGACCTCCAGGTTACAAGTTCCGCCGCCTTATCGATCAAGCTACTGAGGTCGGTCAATACTTTATTACTACTTTCCCTTTTGATAATATTCAATTTGTACTCTAGTGTTGTCCACTAATAATAATACTAATAATAACGGACGTATTTTGTCAGAATATTGTAGGAATGTATTTTATTTTATGATTTTTTTATTCTTAAACTTTTTGTTAAATTTTTATATTGGATTCTTTCCGTTAATAAAAGTGCCTTTGAGCACCATTACCATTACCATCACCATTACCATTATTCACTATGTCCTCTAGCTACGTCCCCTATCCGGGCGGTGGCGAGAAGTGGGGAGGCAACGGTGTGGGCGATGACCTCTACTCGTTCGGTTTCGACGGCGCCCACCTGTGGACGGGGGGCCGACGTACCGAGGTGATCCCCGGCACGCTGGAGCCCTACATCAAGAAGGGCGACGTGATCGGCGTGGCACTTGACCTGAGCGTGCCCATCATCACGTTCACGTTCAACGGGAGTCTTGTGAGCGGAGCCTTCCGGGACTTTAACCTGGACGGCATGTTCTTCCCCGTCATCAGCTGCTCGTCCAAGCTCAGGTCAGAGAAAATACTTTTTAGCTTAGGTCAGAGAACATACTTTTAGGGCGGAATGAATAGACGTTTTTGTAATACCTCTGTGGCGCTAAGTCACGGATTGCGTACTGTGTAAGATAGGGAAAATCGACACTTACCAACGACTTAAGTTATTGATGTTGTCTATTAATTCCGCCCGTAGTCTGGCTGGGGGACGTTAAACAGGGAGAAGACCAGTGTCTCGCTAGAGGACTATAAACAGGTTGGCTAGAACAGACTAGCCAACCCTTACAAGCCAGGCTGGCTTGCAGTTTCCTAAGGGTTTAATGGCTTCTAAAGAAAAGTCCAAGTCCTCACGATGGTTGATCGCACATAGAAATATGTGGTTCAGGACGAGCCAACTTTGAAATAAAGTTGTCTGGAGACCATCACTCACCCCTCCAGCTGTGGCCAAGCTGGCTACAACAACATAACATACTTTTTAGCTCAGGTCTGATAACATCAGGGCTTTGTGGGTGGAAGAGATTACCATACGCAAGAACTCTGACCTTTAGATAGAACATATCTACGATTGATTTTTGTTATAAATATTGTTATATTGTACAAAGAGCTCTAACGCTCGTTAATAAATGAACCGATACACCAGGTATTATTATTATTTAGTTTATTTAAATATTTGTATATCAGCATACGACTATACAGGGCTTCTACTTTCTAGTTGTTCCAAAGAAATTTAAGTGGGATTTTTGATACATAGCTGGAATAAATGTTTCCTGTTTAATTTTCAACGAAAAATCCGATGTTATAATCTTCAGGACAATTGGTCTTACGATTGTGGACTTCATGGAATAAACAACATAATAACTGATAATTATCTAAAAACATAAACCAATCAAGTATGAGTTACAACAGGTTGAAATCGAACCCGCGACCTACTGATTTGAAGATAAAAAATTGAGGTTTAATGAAGTTATCAGATTTGTGTTAATCACTTTCGCTATATCACAACTACTCAAACTCGCTTTACTAAATCTACGCTGAAACTGGGACTTGAACCACCGACCTCCAAGTTACAAGTCCGCTGCCTTATCGATGAAGCTACTGAGGTCGGTAAAATTTTCTCAAGTGCTACTTTTATTATTAATTTTATTATCTCTATATATAAATGTCAAAGACACTCACTGACCACTGACCACTGACCACTGACTGATCATCGCTCTACAGCCCAAACCGTAAGTCCTAGGAAGCTGAAATTTGGTAGGTAGCTTTGTCTTATAGTCTAGATGTGCAATAAGACGGGATTTTTCGAAACTCCCACTACAACACCTGCCATTGACGAAAAAGGATTTTTTGCTTTCACGGCCATGCCTCGGCCCGCAAAGCGGGCGACAGCCCGCTAGTATTTAATATATAAATGTCAAAGTCACTGACTGACTGACTGATCATCGCTCTACAGCCCAAACCGTAAGTCTTAGGAAGCTGAAATTTGGTAGGTAGCTTTGTCTTATAGTCTAGATGTGCAATAAGACGGGGTTTTTCGAAATTCCCACTACAACACCTGCCATTGGCGAAAAAGGATTTTTTGCTTTCACGGCCATGCCTCGGCCCGCAAAGCGGGCGACAGCCCGCTAGTTTTATATAAAAACTACGATTCTTATCAAGCTACTGAGGTCGGTTTAATGTTTAATTAGTTAAAATGTTGGTTGACTTGGCGTACCAACCGGGACTTACTGGTTCGAAGATGAAAAGTAAGATTTATTTTTTCCCCTGTAAATTTTCTTATTTGAAATTTATTTGCATTAATAATTGTACATAATAGGTAGATACAATAGGTAACATATATTTAATGCGACTACTCCACACTAAGGGGATGCAATCCTCTTGTTTTGTGGGGTAGTTTCATTTCTTAAAATAGTTTTTTTATCTCTAACTCATAGTAAGTAAACAATGTACAAAAAGAAATGTTTCTACATATTTAATTACTTTTAACAAATGGGACTTTTGTGTTCCAGCTGTCGCTTCCTGTTCGGCGGGGACCACGGGCGCCTCAAGTACATCCCGCCCGAGGAGTTCTCGCCCCTGGTGGAGTCTCTGCTCCCCCACCAGGTGCTGTCCATTGACCCCTGCTTCTACTTCGGGAACCTGCCCAAGGTGGTGCTGGCCGGGCCCTGGCATGTGGAGGACGACACCGCCTTCGTGCCCACCCCTGTTGACACGTCCCTGGTAAGTATAATAATAATTCCGTGTCCGTGAGATAGGTAAATCACGGTGGTGAGAGGATTATATGGACGCCCAGATCCAATGTCTAGGCTCCTTTCATGTCCATTGATTCTATTTGGTTTTAACGTCCCGACTTGAGGTAGACAGGACGGAGGTTTTACCCTCCATTCGCTGGGAATCGTACCAGCTACCCACATTAACCTCACCCAGACTGGGTAGGGCCAGAATTGCCAGCCTCACATGTTCGGAAGGAATAGAATTTTCTGTGCAAAAAGTCTGCTCCAACCGGGAATCGAACTCAGGATCTCTGGACTACGGGCAGTAGTCATAACCGTTACGGCACGGAGGCTGTGTTCGCTGGTAGGTGGAACTTGTTGATACTTCCCTGGTAGGTGGAATTTGTTGATACTTCCCTGGTAGGTGGAACTTGTTGATACTTCCCTTTTAATTGGTTGAACGGGATAGATTGCTCCACTCAGACTAAATGGAAGTACTTGCTTTGTTTCAATATTGATGACGCATGATATGACTATAGTGCATCACACAAAGCCTGACACATGATATGACTAAAGTGCTTTAAACCATCAATAATAATTCAATAGTATGTAAAATTCCATGATAATATTATTAGTTGTTACGAAATGATTTTTTTTCTTTTATTTTTATTATTAAATTGGGCACTTGTTAAAACAGGTTGATACATTTTTGTTGTTGATCACCGTTGCTTTGAGCATTAACCTCACCTGGTGGTTACCTTCCACTAAATATTATTATTTAAGTGGCAGAGAATGCCTTAGGCATTCTCTGCCACTTAAATTAAATAATAATATTTAATTAACTACGCCCCGGATTACAAAACAATTATAATTAAAAATTAATATTGTTCTTTATTTGTTTTGTACATATTTCTAAGTTTTTTATATTATTTAAATTTGTTATTGTTGTTGTTGATTGTTTTGTAAAAACATAAAGTGTAAGTAAAAAAAAAAAAATATTACTACCATTCCAGATAACTCTCCCCCACTACGTGGAAAACATCCGGGACAAGCTAGCAGAGAACATTCACGAGATGTGGGCCATGAACAAGATAGAGGCGGGCTGGATGTACGGGGAGAGAAGGGATGACTTGCGCAAGATCCACCCCTGCCTGATTCAGTTCGAGCGGCTGCCCCCCGCCGAGAAGAGATACGACTCCCAGCTAGCCATCCAGACCCTCAAGTAAGGAGACGCGGGTTCGAACCACGACACGAAAGACCCTAAAATTCTGCCCCCTCACGTCAAACACGTGACGCTGGCATTTCCGGCCCTACCCAGGCTGGGTGAGGTTAATGTGGGTAGCTGGTACGATTCCCAGCGAATGGAGGGTTAAAACCCCCGTCCTGTCTACCTCAAGTCAGGATGTTAAAATCAAATAGAATCAATGGACATGAAAAGAGCCTAGACATTGGATCTGGGCGTTCATATAATCCTCTGACCACTGTGATTTAGGTATCAATACCTACCTCACGGACACGGAATTAAAAAAAAAAACCACTACATATTTTTTTTACTAACCAAACATTGAGTACACCAAATGGACTTAGGTTATTATTATTATTACTATTATGATTATGTAACTCTTTATTAACAGGACATATGTACATTTGTACAAACAAGTAATTATAAAAATTAGAATATAAAATTTAGAACAGTATAAACTAGAAAAGAAAAGATAGACAACATAGATGACATAGAATATAAAATATACAATACAGATGTCTTAACTAAAGAGCGGGGTTTTTGCTTACGGCAATCTCTTCAACCCAACCCTTAGGATGACCAATAAAATTAAATTTACACACTCGTGAGTATCATATTGACTAACCGTTCTTACTGTCCTGTTAGCTCAGTGGTCAGGGCATTAGCTCAGAAACCCAGCCGTGACATGACAAGTTATCCTCTCATTTAAGATTTTGACTAGATAATAGTACGTGGGCTACTGGAATAATGGGACTCATTAGTCCTAGTTTGGTAGTATAAAAAGTTTAAAAACAGTTATCATATTTGTGTTGATCACTTTCGTGATATCACAATTACTCAAACTCACTTTAATAAATCTACGCTGAAACAGGGACTTGAAACACCGAACTCCAGGTTACAAGTCCGCAGCCTTATCGATCTAGCTACTGAGGTCAGTCTGGCCGTATAAATAAGGCGATATAGTATTATTATTATAAATACGTGTACTATATCGACTAACCGACTAACTCTCTACCTATGTTTTTAAGTAACACCCATGAAATTGAACTTGACAAAATAAATTGACCTATGTAAGAAATTAGCTAAGAAAGACAAAATAAATAGACCTACGTAAGAAAGTACCGACCTCAGTAGCTTGATCGATAAGGCGGCGGACTTGTAACCTAGAGGTCGGTGGTTCAAGTCCCGGTTTCCGCGTAGATTCAGTAAAGCGAGTTTGAGTAGTTGTGATATCACGAAAGTGATTAACACAAATATGATAACTTATGGTTGGATGGAAGTGCTCAAAAATTGAGAATCCTGCCACATTAAATAAATCAAAAAAAAAAAAAATATATTGTATGTCTGGCTGGGGGACTATAGACAGGGAGTAGACCAGCAGTCTGGCTGGGGGACTTTAAACAGGGAGTAGACCAGCATTGGCTTGGTTCTGGGGGCCCTTGTCAATTATTAGCCTCCTTGTAAGGACAGTGGTAGAAGTGATGAGTCATTCCTCCACTGTCTGGCTACCATCGTTCACGATGACGCTACCCTATGATGATGATGATTTATGAACAGGGAATTTTGTCTGAGCAATGTCTCAAACAAGGTATTGGCCAATAATATAAAAGGAAATCACGCTTCAGACCATGCTCAAACGGCGTTTTCTGTTCATAAATACGGCTGTAACTAGTTGTGATATCACGAAAGTGATTAACACACATATTATGATAACTTATTATTATATCAAACAACCATTCTCCCCAGAACCATCCTCGCCATCGGCTACCACATCAGCATGGACAAGCCGCCGTCCCGCATCAAAACTGTCCGGCTGCCCAACGAGCCGTTCATGCAGCCGAACGGCTACAAGCCGGCGCCCCTGGACCTCTCGGCCATCGCCCTGACGCCCAAGATGGAGGAGCTGGTCGACCAGCTGGCCGAGAACACCCACAACCTGTGGGCGAAGGAGCGCATCCAGCAGGGGTGGACCTATGGGCTCAATGAGGTGGGCGACTTTTTTAACAACTTGAGTGCCAGACTGTTTTTTGAGAACTTCACTTCAGTGCCATGAGTACCCATGTGGGATCTCAATCCAGCCTGAAAACACTCAAAGTGAGACCCCATTTGGTTTCTCAGAAGATGTTTTTTTCATAAAAAAAAAAACTGTTCCAGCAGGCCATGAGTAATACCCATACAGGGTGTCCCACCAAACTTGGACACCTCAAATTACTCGGCCCCAGAAAGGGTTTTTGAAAAATAAAAAATCCTAGGGTACATGTCCTAATTATGCGGTTTCAGTCATGAAATTTTTTTTATACAGGGTGGTTCAAAAGTCAGAAATTGAGGTGTCAACTTTCGATTTTTAAATGGATCGACCTGAATTTTATTTGATAATTTTACTTCTAAATGGTGTCTGAGTACTTTTTTAAACAAAAATATTACATACAGGGTGGTTTTTTTTTCGACCAATTTTTTTTCTTAATCTCGAATAACTCGAGTTCCTTTAATTTTTTCGATATCAAGAATAGAAAGTGTTTGTGTAATGAAAACACGTACTTTCAATTGGCATCAAATTTTTTTCTACAGGGTGGTTCACAAGTGAAATAATGACTTGATTTTTTTTTAAAACCGAGTTTTTTTAATTTTTTATTTAGGATTAATAATTCTCGCCTAATTTAAAAAAATATTTAAAAGTTAAAGTTACCATATATGTGTTAATCACTTGCGTGATATCACAACTACTCAAACTCGCTTTACTAAATCAACGCGGAAACCGGGACTTGAACCACCGAACTCCAGGTCACAAGTCCGCCGCCTTATCGATCAAGCTACGTACTGAGGTCGGTTCCTGCCTCTGAGTATTGTAGACTCGGGATTTTCAAGTTTTCTTTTGTGTCACAACGCGACTTTGAGTACTTACATAAGTTGAAACCCATATTTCTATTATTTTCTTTCTGACTATAACTGAAAAAGTGAGTCTTTAACTCACTCATGTTTTATTTTTAAATATGAAATACTTCTCCTAGGGACAGTCCTTCTGGAAGGAAGCCGAGGATGCAAGAGGCATTCGAATTTTTTTTTGTCAAACAAGAAGCCATTTTTTCCCTTTCTATTACCAATCTGGTTGACTATATGGTTTCAGGATCCAGACATGGCTCGCAGTCCTCACCTGGTTCCCTACAGTAAAGTGGATGACGCCATCAAGAAGGCAAACAGGTAGGTCTTCTCATCACGCTAGGACTACACTTTGTACTTCGAAAGAAAAATTTTAGTGTTATTTTTATTACAAGAAATATGATAGAAGAGAAAATATGTACAAAGAACATAAAATAATGTTCGATCGAGGGTGGTGATAATGTGACAGTTCAAATTTTATCCTGCAAAAAATAATAAAAATAAGTCTGCAAATTATTTACAACTTGGGTTTCCCTCAACAGATCAAATCACTTTTGTTACATAGCGTTACGTTTGTATTTCTTTAGACAACTAGAAATGACACAGGTTATCTAAATGTTAATGCAATAACCCCGCCCTTTAGTTAGGACATATATTATGTATGTATTTATCTATTTTTTTCCATTTTCTTTGTATCTAATAAAGCATTTAATAATAATTATTACTTTTCATTTCAAGGGACACTGCGAGTGAGACTGTCAGAACACTTCTGGTGTATGGCTACAACCTGGACCCGCCCACAGGAGAACAGCAAGACGGTAAGCAAAGGGTTGGGTGGAAGAGATTGCCATAGGCAATTACCCCGCCCTTTAGGTAGGACATATGTTTATGTATATTATTCTATTCTTTTTCCTTTTTTTCGTATATATTGTTTCAATTTTTTAATTGTCTTAATAATTATTTGTACTGTAAATATGTCTTTTTATATATAATAAAGTGTTTAATAATAATAAGAATAATGAGATGGGAGAATATTATCAAGTAGAGCGAAATTAGTTCATATTTTTTGTATGTTTGCACACTCTACTAGGTAAATTAAAATAAATAAAATTTATAAATTAAAATTAATACTACTAAAAATAAAAAAAGCCAGCGTCAATGGCGCGTTGAATGCACCGGTTCTCATGACAATCTCTTCCACCCAACCCTAGAGAGTCCAAAGAGGTAATGCGACGGCCACACTTCACATATTTCCCGTCATTCTTTAATGTTGCTCGTTTCATGTTATGCATGTACGTGTGTGGTTGCTCTACATTATTTGTAACGGCGCGGCGGGAGTCGTAACTTGAAAATAAAATTAAAATAAAGTCTGTCCCGGTAGCTCAGTGGTAAAGGCGGCACTCTGTGAATCCAGAGATTCCAGAGGGTTCAAAACCCAGCCGGGACTTGACATGTTATACTCCCATTTGGGATTTTTACCACATAATAATACGTCTTGGGCTTACTGCTGAAATAATGGGATTTAATAGTCCTAATCGGGCAGTATAAATAAGGCGATATTATTATTATTAATTTGGTTATATTTGTTTCCTCAGCCATCCTGGCGGAGCAGGCACGGATCAGGTTCATGTCGTTCCGCACATATCGAGCTGAGAAGAACTACGCCGTGTCCAGTGGAAAGTGGTGAGTCTACCAAGCATTGCTAGTCGGTGTGGTTAAGGTACTAGACTTTTAATGTAAAGAAACTAGGGCATGGTTTTGTTGATCTCTTTTACAGTTACAGGGGCATGTCAGAAATAATCTATCTAAGGTCGCAGTGACAGAGAGCTTTCGTAGCCGACAGCCCTACTTATACCAATACCATGAATTATTCAACATACAATTGGAAATTTGACCACATAGTAATATAAGCAAAACAACCAATGGAATACGAATCTGTTCAGTTCTAATGTTGTTGTTGTAACCAGCTGGGGGGAGTGATGTTCTCCAGCCAATTTTTTCTTTGTGTTGTATTGTCACAATATTAGTGGGTAGCGCAGAATCATAAGTTTTTACCACTTTAATATACAATATCTTGTACTATAAATATTTAAATATATATGGATATATTTTTAATGAACATTTATTGAAAGGTTTGTAACAGAGTCCTTACCCCTGTACTATTTTTTTTGCCTATAATTCTGCCACTGGTCGCTGTTTCACATCAAAGCAGCTACTCATTTTTCCTCACGTGTTATGAGTGGACCCCGAACACCCAAGTATTGAGCAGAAAAAATCTTGCCGCGCTGGGGATCGAACCCAGGTCGACCCATGCGTGCAATGTCTAGCGCGCTAACTCACTCGGCAACGGTGACTACTATAATAATATTGTCTGGCTGGGGGACGTTAAACAAGGAGAAGACCAGTGTCTCGCTAGAGGACTAAAAACAGATAACAGACTAGCCAACCCTTACAAGCCAGGCTAACTTGCAGTTTCCTAAGGGTTTTAATGGCTTATAAAGAAAAGTCCAAGTCCTCATGATGGTTGATCGCACATAGAAATATGTGGTTCAGGACGAGCCAACTTTGAAATAAAGTTGGCTGGAGACCATCACTCACCCCTTCAGCTGTAGCCAAGCTGGCTACAACAACAACAACATATGTGTATATCAGCATGCAACTATACAGGGCTTCTACTTTCTAATTGTTCCAAAGAAATTTAAGTAGGATTTTTGATACAGAGCTGGAATAAATGTTTCTTGTTTAATTTTGAACGAAAAATCCGTCGTTATAAGTACCCCTCCAGCTGTAGCCAAGCTGGCTACAACAACAACAACAACTATAATATTATTATTATTATCTGACCCCAGGTATTTCGAGTTCGAGATCCTGACAGCGGGGCCCATGCGCGTGGGCTGGGCGCGCGTGGATTGCGCCCCTGGGGCCCAGCTAGGCAGTGATGAGAACTCATGGGCCTTCGACGGATTCAATGTGAGTTATTTCGCTTTCTTTAATATGAATACCACTTTTTTCAATAATATGAATATGTATGAATAATCTATGAATAATGAAATAGTAAAAACAGTTAAAAAAAAAAAAAAAACAGTATGAATAATAAAAAAAATATGAATAATCGATAATAATATGAATCTTTAATATGAATACCACTTTTTTCAATAATCAGTAGGTAACTCAAGTAATCTCGCTCGCACCAGTTCCTGATACAAAAGATATCACAGGCCATCCAAAGGGGCAATAGCTCGAGCATCAGAGGCACGCTTCCTCTCGGTAGTGCGTTGGAAGAAATGTTTTACCTTTGAAATATATAAAAAACTAGCCGTTTGCCCGTGCTTTGCAACGGGACTAAATTTCAAATTTACTAAGGCATGGCCATACTGCTGGACAGCAATGCCTTTTTGAACTTTTTATAATTTTTCTGGACAAAGCGATAATGGTTTTGGGGGGGTCAATTCTGAGACATTTTTCGCTATCTCTTACCGTTTTGGCTAAACAACTCCGGACAAACAAACATAGGTAGGTAGGTAGGTAGGTAGGTAGGTAGGTAGTCCATTTTTCTGTTTTATATATAGAGATCTAATAACTCAAGTAACTGTAAGAATTATAAAATTATTTTTTTTCTTCAACAAGGGAAATACCTAATTACATTTCCCTTAGGTGCAAATTTTATCAATTATAATATTCAACTTCGGTTTACAAGTAGATAAAAAATACCATAAAAAAGTGGTTTGTTCCTTAATCCTTATAGAAGTTGAATCAACCAAAGAAGTGGTAAATCTAATATGTATTGGCATAAAGTACTTTTCAGTCCGAAAGTATAACAACAGAGTGTTTATATAAATGAAGCACTACTTAGTACTTACATAATAATATTTTACATAAAGCACACTCCAAACGGGCCAATTATAAATTAAGATGAAAACAAAGATAAGGGATGACCCTTACTTAAGTAGGAGTTTCCAACAACCACAGCGTACCATATCTCGGATTAGAGACAGTCTTAAAAAAGAAGTACTTGTCTGTCCCAGTAGCTCAGTGGTAAAGGCGGCACTCTGTGAATCCAGAGGTCGCGGGTTCGAAACCCAGCCGGGACATGACAAGTTATCCGCCCATTTGGGATTTTTACCACATAATAATACGTCTTGGGCTTACTGCTGTAATAATGGGACTCATTAGTCCTAATCGGGCAGTATAAATAAGGTGACATTATAAGGATATTCACTTTATTAGGTAAATACAGATACTACAGGTCTAGCTGACAATGTATTTCTGTTTATTGATGAAAAATTTGTAGTTGCGACATAGTGATATTATTTATTTTTCTGATTGTACGTAAAGTGTAATTAATAAATTTGAATATATTGAGAAAAACAGAGATACTTTAAACTTACCTTGTCGGCTATGTTCTCGAAACAACAATGCCGGTTACCAATTTAGAGATTTAAAAAAAAAAGGTATTTGTGCCCCGGAACCGATTTCGCATTACTTCAGGGCACTTTACCTTTACATCCATGCCATTCCGGAAACGGAAAAACTCGGTTAGAATTTTCCGCTCCGACCGGGATTCGAACCCGCAACCTCCGGGTCAGCAACCAATGCTCTTAACCACTGAGCCACGGAGTTACTCATCTAGAGATACAAAAACCCGCTCATTCTCTCCTCTTCTCCCCATTTTCTTAGGCAGTGAAGGTTCACGCGGGACTCCTGGAAATTTTCGGACGTCGCTATCAGATTAACGACGTTGTGGGCGTGTTCTTAGACCTTTACGATCGAACCATTAGTGAGTAAAGAGCCAGCAGGGACCTGAAACCTGCAACAAAATGAAAGACCATTGAGTAACCACCTGTAATTATTTTATTTTTACCGTAATTATCTGTAATAATAATATTTTTATTTTTACGAATTTACGGGGTCCAGCCCCATTCACAGAAGCTAAGGAAATCTCCTTTGGCAACTGCTTAAGGTAAAAATGTTAATAATAATAAGAATATTAAATGTATGTACAAAATGTCTATTTAAATTTGAAAATAAACAAGAGACCTTGTTTAGACTGCTGGAATAAAGGGACTTTTTAGTCTCACCTCGGCAGTATTAACAAGGTAATTTCCTTTCTATTCTATTATACTATTTCGATGGGACTTTTCATCCACCGTCCACACGTTCAAATAAAGTTACCATTTGCACTGTTTCCTTTTTCACGTCACTTATTTCTATTATCCAATGATACACAATTTCTTGTGTGAAAATGATAAGTTCGTAAACGTCAGTAGAAAAAATACATTATTTTTAAATGAAAAAAAAAAAAAAAAAACGGCGCGAACGACCTGCTCCAGCAGAGTTTAAGCGCCTAAGAGGAAAAAAAATTGACACCCGAATAATTTGGGGTATGGGATTTCCAGCCACTAAAAAAACTCAGCTCTCCCATGGTAATGGGCTCAATCAATGTGTATATTGTTTACTAAATTAAATTGAATCCATTATTTATCCATTAAAAAAATTGATTGTGTCAGTCTTTGAGGGAATAGTATTGATATTTACTTAAGAAAATTGAATCCTTTATCTGTCCATTGAAAAAAATTGATTGTGTCAGCGTTTGAGGGCATAGTTATGGACAATTTGGAATATTGAAATAAATATGCATATTGTATTGATATGTACTAAAGAAAATATTGAATCTGTCCAATAAGAAAATTGATAGTGTCAGCCTTTGAAGAACCAGTCTGTTCTCATTGCACTGAGTATGGAATTATAATAAGACAAAGCTTTTAAGAAGCTCGAGATTTTAATGTCCCTTACCAACTTTACAAGTTGCGATTTCCAAATGAACTTTCGGCCTTAAAGTTAAACAGTTGCCAGAAATTGAACTTGTGGAAACTTATACTTATTTTCAGAAAGAGCATTTTTACAAAAACGAACACAATATTTCCGATTTCTAACATTAGAAATTTGTCGGAAGTAATAATACTATGGTCTTTTATTTTGTTGACAAAGGGTTCAGGAGAAGGTTGCTAGGTTTCCATTTGTTGCACCACAGTTGCATCTTGGTTTTAACACCTCTGTATGTGGCTCTCATTTGCACAAAACTCTTAATATTTGTCTAATGGTTTCTGTTTTAGATCAATGATGATGATGTACATGTTTTCTTTGGTCTCAAATTCATCAATGTTCATTTTCTGTACATAATTTGAATAATCTCGTAATCCATGTTCAATCCTCACACTCTTGTTACTCACTAATTTTATTGAAACACGACTAAGGGTGGAATTAATAGACATTTGCTATACCTCTGTAAAGTTAAGTCAAAGGGCGAACTTAATAGACGTTTTTGTAATACCTCTGATTTGTCACGATTGCTTACTGTGACTTAAGTTATCGATGTTTTCTATTCGCCCTATTTATTTATTTACGCTTTATTTTTTTTACAAAACAATCAACAACAACAAATTAATAACAATAAATTAAAAAAAAAAAACTTAGAAATATGTACAAAAAAAATAAAGAACAATATTAATTTTAATTACAATTTTTTTGTAATCCGGGGCGAAGTTAATGCCTTAGGCATTTTCTGCCATGGGTGAAGTTAATGCCCCTAAATTTTGCATATTGTTTTAAGTGAGGAAAATGTAAGTTCTGCCTCGAACTTCTGAAATCGATTTTGTCTATTAATTCCGTCTGAAATTTCGATAGTTATCTTATGCTGAAAAAATAAAACAAAAATAATTTTACAATTTATATTACTGGGGCGTAAATTTTAGCCAAGCTTACGAAGAACCCTTTTCAGATTTCTTTACAACTTTTATTTTTTTACAAACCGTTTCCGCATGGTCATTAAATTGTTTTAGCTAATTATAATGCTAAAACTAAATAAATCATGTAAATGATGATGTGAATAGCTTTCTTAAAACACAGTAATGACATCAATAGATTCGATAGCTATGAACTATTACAAGAGGTCCTTGCATCCGGGATCACACACAACTATTCTGTTTGAAGTTATGATCTAACCAATAATGGTTGGTTTGTACCTATTTCTTATGCGATAGTTATCTCTACATATAAAACTCTTACTTCAATGATCACAAGAAGTTTTTTTTTTATTCAAATATAAATTCCTTCAATTTTACCTATAGAATTTTACCTTTTTTTTCTCAATTTTACCTATTTTTTCTCAATTTTACCTAATTTTTTTCTCAATTTTACCTAGAAAATTGTTCAGCCGGCCGATCATGTGATGCCCCCAAAAAATCACGATAATCGACATAAGTAGTACCCTACACTGTCATTCACTCCCCTAGCCCCCCCTCCCCCAGACTCACCCCTGTACAAATGCATGCCTTGAATTTGAATTATTACATGTTTTCTCTCTCCTATGTCTACTATTGTCTTATTATCTCTCCTAATTTCGCTCTTCCTCTCTCTTTCTCTTCTTCTCTCTGTTCCTCTCCTATTTTGTCATTCCCTCTCTCTCTGTTTCTCTCCTACTTTTTCTGTCTCCCTCTTTCTCCTACTCTGATCAGTGTCATCACAGCTCTCTCTTTCGTCTTCCAATTATTTATTCTCTAGAATTATTACATGTTTCCTCTGTTCCCGATTCCTATACTGTCTTATTGGTAGTGCACTGGTAGTCAAGTGGTTAACGCGCTAGTCTGGTAATCCAGGTAGCGTCGGGATCCCTTGGTTCGAATCCCACCCAGTGCACGAAATTTTCCTCATTAATTTGAGTTTGTGACCACATAATAATAAGAATCTAAGGGTTAGGTGGTAGAAAATGCTTTGAGCATTAACCTCGCCTGGTGTTTAGCTTCCACTAAAGAGTATTATTATATCTCCCTCTCTCTTACTTTCTCTCCCTTTCTCTCTCTCTCCCTTTCTCTCTCTCTCTCTCTCTCTCTCTCTCTCTCTCTCTCTCACTCACTCACTCTTTCATTTTTCCTCCTACTCTGATATCTACCATTACTACCTTTCTTTCCTCTTCCAACTGTTTCTTCTCTCTAATGATCGTGTTGCCTGTCGCCTCAACTTGTTGCCTGTGCATGTGTTGCCTGTTGCCTGTAGGAGGAGAAGGTGTACAGCGGCTCTGTGGAATCGTTCGGACGGCAGTGGCAGGTGAACGATGTGGTGGGGGTGTTTCTTGACCTCATGGACCGGACTATCAGTAAGACTTTGACCTTCTTGTTTCCTATTATACTTGAATTTATTTGAGGATTACATATTATTATTACACACTTTATTAGATAAAAAGACATATATACAGTACAAATAATTATTATAACAATTAAAAAATGAAAACAATATGTACAATAAAATGGAAAAAAAATATATACAAGCATATGTCCTAACTAAAGGGCGGGGTTATTGCCTATGGCAATCTCTTCCACCCAACAACTTAGGACTTTTGGTAATGGTACTCAAAGGCACTAGCTCAGTGGTGTCCCTGTAGCTCAGTGGTAAAGGCGGCACTCTGTGAATCCAGAGATGTCAGATGTCGTGGGTTCGAAACCCAGATGGGACATGACAAGTTATCCTCCCATTTGGGATTTTTACCACATAATAATGTGTCTTGGGCTTACTGCTGGAATAGTGGGACTTTAATAGTCTTAATCGGGCATTATAAACAAGGCGATATTATTATTATTATACGTGAATTTCTATGAGGATTTCTTAGGACTTTTGGTAATGGTACTCAAAGGCACTTGCATTTACGAATAAGTCTATGTATTTAAGAATACGGACGTGAATTATTAGACCGTCACAAAATCGCAAACCAAGGTTTGACTTGAGTTTAGAAATGACTTTTTCCAAACTTCCAAAAGTATACAAACTGTTTTTTAGTTTGTTATTAAATCAGATAACAAAATTCTACCCCCGAGCTGCGAATGGAGTTTAAAAATTACTTTTATGTTTACTTTCTTACATAGTTAGTTAGTTATCATATTTGTGTTAATCACTTTCGTGATATCACAACTACTCAAACTCGCTTTACTAAATCCACGCTGAAACCGGGACTTGAACCAACTTCAGGTTACAAGTCCGCCGCCTTATCGATCAAGCTACTGAGGTTGGTACTTTCTTACGTAGGTCTATTTATTTTGTCTTTCTTAGCTACTTTCTTACATAGGTCTATTTATTTTGTCAAGGTCAATCTCATGGGTGTTACTTGAAAACATTGAGAGCATGGCTTCAATGTAACCCTTTTATAAAACCCATTTTTCTATTTATGTGGCATGCTATCTGCACGAAAAATCCGCCGAAGCAATCTCCAAATTAAAAACCTAACAATCAAATTCCTTAAACAATAACTAAAACCTTATTCCAACTCTTGTTCTCAAGAAGGACAAGAAGAAGATACAGAAGTGGAGAGTCTTTGTTAGGATTTGAGTAATAGAGAGTTTATTAAAAATAATAATAATAATAAAAAAAAAACAATCAAATAAATAGTTAAAAACAAAATTACATATATTTTTTTTGTGGAGTAGTAGAGATAAATAAAATAACATTATTTTTCGTCCGCTTTATCATCCTGCCATTTCCCCTCCAACTCTCAAACCTCCAGGTTTCTCCCTGAACGGAGAGCTTCTGATGGACGCCCTAGGAGGGGAGACAACGTTCGCAGACGTCCAGGGAGAGGGGTTTGTGCCCGCCTGCACGCTGGGGGTGGGGCAGAGAGCCAAGCTGACCTTCGGCCAGGACGTGAACCATCTCAAGTACTTCAGCATGTGCGGGCTGCAGGAGGGATATGAGCCCTTCTGTGTGTGAGTTCACATTCCGTCCTGCTTTCGAAATAAAATAACTGTCATAATCTGCAAGTCTCCGTTTCCACCGTCTCACAACGCACTGTGATTGATTATTGTGCTAGATCAACTGTAACTAAGTTTTAAATAAAAATTTTTGTCAGCTGGGGGGATCGATGTCTATCGTCATAACCACATCGAAATGCTTGGTGGCTGTGAAGATTGGTGTCATGACAAGATATTTGAGTTTCAAGTTCAGTAAAAGTGTCATCGCCCGAGACAATCAGAAAGCTCCCTGATAGGTTTTGAGTTGTGATGTCTTTCTCAGTTTTTTGTCCAATAAAAAGCAGACGTAATATTTTAATAACATCTAAATAATGATTGGGATATTTCATAATATGTATTTATTATCCTTATGTGTCTATTCGAATTATTAAACCTGGAAAACTATCTGTTTCCCAGGAACATGAAGCGTGCGGTCACGTACTGGTACACGCGTGACCAGCCCATCTTCGAGAACACGGACGACTACTGCTCGGTGATCGACGTGACCCGCATCCCTGCCGGATCCGACTCCCCCCCCTGCCTCAAGATCAGCCACAACACCTTCGAGACCATGGAGAAAGCGAACTGGGAGTTCCTCCGACTCTCCCTACCCGTCACCTGCATGTCCATGTTCATTGAGTGAGTCGCTCAGTTTTGATTATTGATTGAGTGAGTCGCTCAGTTTGTATGTTGATTGAGTGAGCCGGTCAGTTTATATGTTCATTGAGTCGCTCAGTTTGTATGTTCTTTGAGTTAGTCGCTCAGTTTGTATGTTCATTGAGTCGCTCAGTTTGTATATTCATTGAGTGAGTCGCTCAATTTGTATGTTCATTGAGTCGCTCAGTTTGTATGTTAATTGAGTCGCTCAGTATGTATGTTGATTGAGTGAGTCGCTCAGTTTGTATGTTTATTGAGTCGCTCAGTTTGTATGGTCATTGAGTGAGTCGCTCAGTTTGTATGTTGATTGATTGAGTCGCTCAGTTATAATATTAATAACACTCTTTAGTGGAAGGTAACCACCAGGCGAGGTTGATGCTCAAAGCATTTTTTACCTCAGAGTCTTATTATTATGTGGTCACGAACTCAAATTAATGAGGAAAAATTCATGCACTAGGTGGGATTCGAACCAACGGATCCCTACGGTACCTAGATTACTAGACCAGCGTGTAAACCACTGACTACCAGTTAACTATTTAATATGGAATTAATGTTGGTCTGATTTTCCAGCGAGAATGAGAAGCAGAGGAGGTGGAAGGAGATTCGGAACCGACAGCAGATTCTGATGATGGAGGCGGTTCAGGACACAACTCCCGCTCATATTGAACAGATTATGAAGTCCGGGTTTTCCATGAGTGATATCAAAGGTACACAAATCAAATTGTAATAAAAATATGGAGCTATAAAAAATCAATACCAATAAAGTAATACCTCAGTAATTTTTTGTTATAAGGTACATATTAGAAATCAAAGTAGGTACGTAATCTTCAATATTTTATAAAACTAGGATTCTTTAAATTTTCACTCACCGACTCGAGTTTTGCCCAGGCTCGTAGGCTTGATCGGGTTGTTGAGTGAGGTTTCTTAAATAAAGATGTTTATTACATGCACAAAATAGTTAGTGAGAGGATTTTACCTTGACCTTTGAAATTTTGGACAAGTATTTATCATAGTTTTAATAGGGTTTAGAAAGGGCATCTAGACGTAGAGCCAACCAACCTCTTGTATTATTACCTATATATTATGCTTTATTAGGTAAGAATATACAGGGTGAGCATAAAGTCTCACCCCACCCCCCGTATCTCGAGAATGGCTGAAAATACAAGAAAACGCAAAAACCCGCAATCCTTAATTTTAAGGGGGATTAATTTTCAGCAATTTTTTTTTTTGCCTACAGGGCCCCAGTCAGCTGGGCATAGACCAACTTTAAAATCTTAAATAGAATGGTATGTCTTGTGGCACATTGTTTTAAAGGTCTCATAGAGTGAAGTTAATTACAACAAATTTCAGTGAGCTACGACTTACCGTTCTCGAGATACAGGGTCGAACGTCCTGCGTAATATCCATAATATTTTGACCTGTAACTCGTTGACTGTAAATTCCAGAAAAATGAAATTTGTTGATAATAACTCCTTATGGCAAGAACTTTCGAACAAGTTAAAACTTGATTTGTTTTTTCGTTAAAAATTTTCGGACTGTTCGTCCGGCTGGCTGATGAAACCGATCAGAAACTAATATCAACAGAGTATGTCAAGTTATACCTTTTTCGACAGGGCTTGTCATAGGGAGTTATTATCAACAAATTTCGTTTTTCTATAATTTACGGTTGACGAGTTACAGGTCAAAATATATGGATATTACGCAGGACGTTCGACCCAGTATCTCAAGAACGGTAAGTCGTAGCTCACTGAAATTTGTTGTAATGAACTTCTCTCAATAAGACCTTTAAAAAAATATGCCGCAAGACATACCATTCTATTTAAGATTTTAAAGTTGGTTCATGCCCCGCCTGACTGGGGCCGTGTAGGCAAAAAAAATTTTTGCTGAAAATTAATCCCCCTAAAAATTAAGGATTACGGGTTTTTGAGTTTTCTTGTATTTTCAGTCATTCTCGAGATACGGGGGGTGGGGTGAGACTTTATGCTCACCCTGTATACAGTAAAATACAATGAAATTATAAAGAAAAATCAATAGATTGAATAAAGAAACAAGAACAAAAAAGAGAATAAATCTAATGTCCTACCGGGGTTACTGCCTGTGGCAATCTCTTCCACCCAAAAAGTAATGTCAAACAGACTAGGTCTGGGGAAAGGCAAAGTAAAAGAACAAGGTATCCTGGTTTTATAATTTTTATAATCCCTGTCTCTTCCCGTGGTGACGTCACAGGTTTGTCTCGGGGCTACTCGGAGGATGCGGCGGAAACGGACGACCTGATTCTGGTGAACGGAGGTTCTCCCCCTCCCGCGCCAAGAACAAACCCTCCCGGCCTCCCCGCAAGGGCTCCCTCCCCCGCAATGAGGAGATGCAGCTCGGAGGAGGCAACATGGATGGAGGTGATGATAAATTGGGATTTTTACCACATAATAATATGTCTTGGGCCTACTGCTGGAATAATGGGACTTTAATAGTCCTTATCGGGCAGTATAAATAAGGTGATATTATTATTATTATCCTTGTCTGTCCCGGTAGCTCAGTGGTAAAGGCGGCACTCTGTGAATCCAGAGGTTCCAGAGGTCGTGGGTTCGAAACCCAGCCGGGACATGACAAGTTATCCTCCCATTTGTGATTTTTACCACATAATAATATGTCTTGGGCTTACTGCTGGAATAATGGGACTTTAATAGTCCTTATCGGGCAGTATAAATACGGCGATTTTATTATTATTACTGTCGAACCTGGATATAAGAGAACATAATGGACCGGAATTTTTTTCTCAAATCTAGTTTTCTCTTATAAAAGAAGTTATTTTCCCTGATAGAGAGGTTAATTGGACCTGTAGCCCGTTCCAGAATGACTCTCCTCTCTCATATTCTCCAAATATCCCTTTTCAACTGTCACACAACGTAATCTAATTGGTTAACTTGAACGTAATAACCAATCACAATTCGTTGTCACGGTTGAAACGGAGATTCGGGGATTTTCAGAGTGCAGAGTGTTTCTGGAACGTGCTACTGAAAGTTTTCTCTTGTATCCAGGTTTGACAGTATGTTTGTCTATTATATCACAATTTTAGTAAGTAGCACAGAATTAGAGGACTTTTTTCTTTTCCTCTTATATCCTAATATATTATTATTGCTAAAAAAATACCGCCACTGGTCGCTGCTCACATTAAAGCAGTTACTCATATTTCCTCAAGAGGTATGAGTAGATCCCGTCACATCCAATGTACAGAGCCGAAAAAATCCAACTAGGCTGCGATTCGAACCCAGGTCACCGTGCGTGCAAAACTAGCGCCCTATCCACTCGGCCAGGGTGACTACTGATGTAGGTATTTTCTATCAAACAAAATGATCTGTTACCTCCAAGTAAAGAACTTTGAACGAGCCAGACTCCGTTGTGTGATGGTTGTGACTACTGCTGACGATCCAGAGGTCATGAGTTCAAAATCTAAGTTGGGCAGAATTTTATAACAAAACAAAAGAAAATGTGGCTTCCCAATGTAAAGAAAATGTGAACTTGATATGTACGGCCCAACCTAGGCTAAGTGAGGTTAATCTGAGTAGTTGGTGCGTTTCAAAGGGGAAAAACCCCCGTCATCTATCTGTTTTTTTTTTTTTTTTTTTTTTTTTTTTTTTACTTTCGAAAGATTTTCCTTTATTCAACAAATACTTTTCATCTTCATACAAAATTTAATTATAAAGAAATAACTTTAATTGACTTAAAATTAAAATATGGCAAGTTAAAGTGACCCATGTGTTGGGCCACTTTTTATTATATTTATTATAATGTTAATAAACTGTCCTTTTAGTTAAAAAAAAAAAAAAATAATAATAATAATAAGAAAATTAAAAAATAAAATAATATGAAAATTATACCTATATGTTAGTTATTTATTTTGTATTTTATTGTGTTTTATGTTCTGTTTCGAGTGTTTTGATTAGTTTGTCTGTTTTAATTATTATGCATTCAAATAATTCAGGGGGGGATGTCATTTTAAAATATTCAAGATTTTACTTCTATTATTTTCAATAGAGAGCCAATCTTTCAGTTTGTATTTTAAAAATACAAAAAATGGTGTTTTTCAACTTTGTAGTTATATACACCACTCCCGTCATGAATTAATAGCTGATACCAGTCTAATGCTTTGAAATATTCTCAGGCAAGCTGCACAGATCCACGAGTGAGCTGGACCTCAACAGATACAACGCGCCTTCCATTCTCATTCAGGACGCCAAGGATGATAAGAAGAAGACCAGAGGACGATCCCCCTTCAGGTAAATAAATGGCGGGTTAATTTGTATAAAAAAATGGGACTGTTTAAATAAACATTTAAGGAGAGTTCCATCGCGAGGTGCAGTATTCCTCCCCGTTTACCCTTTTTTACACATATTCCTCCCGTGTAGTATTCCTCCCCGGTCAAATTCCTCCCCGGTAAATTCCTCCCGGTAAGTACACATACATATAGTGGTTCTATGTACATTTTGTTGTTAGATAGGGTTAGGTAAAGTTAACAAGGTGAGATTGCACGATAGATCACTGACTTCAGTTTGTCGGGTAGGATGGTTGGGTGAGGGGCTTAGGTTAGGTTGAAATTAGCGCAGGCGGTTAGGCCGGGTTGCGTAGCGACCCGGTCTAACCCTGCGCTAATTTCAACCTAACCTAAGCCCCTCACCCAAGCTATCCTAGCCGGCTAACGAAACACAACATTTAGTCTGACAACCGTTTGTCTGACAAGGAGTCTCCTCAAATAAAATAAATTTATCTATGATGAGAGAAGGAATTCATTAAATCGGATAAATTCACATACGTCCATATTTTAGTCGACCTATGTACATAGAACCTCAGGTTTAAGTACATAGCTTGTGTGTTGGACGGGGAGGAATTTACATGTTACTCTCTATGTCCCGGGAGAAATTTGTTGTCTCTACCTGAGTAAGAAATAGGGTTCGGGAGGAATATGCGTGCGCCCGTTCCATCATACGGTTCCGGGATCTCCTACGTCTTCTGAGGATAGGATTTTAGTGGGTAAAAATCCCACACCCCAGGGAGTGAGGTGGCTGGGTGTCTTCAGGAGATTTTCCTATCCTCATAAAAAAGAGAGGACTGACTACATCACCCAAGAGTCCTTATCCGATTTTTTTTATGTGTCTTTTTTATGGAGCTTTTTCAAATACTAGTTTAGTATAAAATAATTATAAAAAGCTCACAGAGCTCACATGTTTCGCTTACTCTTTTATCTACTCGTTTCTTTATGTTTATCTACTCCTGTCTTTATCTACTTCTTTATTTATCTACTCCTTTCTTTATCTACTCCTTTCTTTATCTACTCCTTTCTTTATCTACTCCTTTCTTTATCTACTCCTTTCTTTATCTACTTCTTTATTTATCTACTCCTTTCTTTATATACTCCTTACTTTATCTACTTCTTTCTTTATATACTTCTTTCTTTATCTACTCCATTCTTTATCTACTTTTTTCTCTATCTACTCCTTTCTTTATCAACTTTTTTATTTATCTACTCCTTTCTTTATCTACTCCTTTCTTTATATACTTCTTTCTTTATCTACTCCATTCTTTATCTACTCCTTCCTTTATCGACTCCTTTCTTTATCTACTTTACGGTAGCTCAGTAGTAAAGGCGGCACTCTGTGAATCCACAGGTTCCAGAGGTCGTGTGTTCGAAACCCAGCCGGGACATGACAAGTTATCCTCCCATTGGGATTTTTACCACATAACAATATGTCTTGGGCTTACTGCTGGAGTAATGGGAATAGTCCTAATCGGGCAGTATAAATAAGGCGATATTATTATTATATTATTAGTATTATTTCTTTATCTACTCCTTTCTTTATCTACTTCTTTATTTATCTACTTCTTTATTTATCTACTCCTTTCTTCATCCCCTCCTTTCTTTATCTACTCCTTTCTTCATCCACTCCTTTCTTTATCTACTCCTTTCTTCATCCACTCCTTTCTTTATCTACTCCTTTCTTCATCCACTCCTCTCTTTATCTACTCCTTTCTTCATCCACTCCTTTCTTCATCCACTTCTTTCCGTATTTCTCCAGATTCTTCGGGCGTAAGCGGGATGCGAGCGCGGAGAAGGGCAAGTCCAGGACTCCGGAGCCTCAGGGCAACGGCATGCTGAGCCCCATGAGTATGATGAGCTCGCGGCTGAGTAGCCCCAGGTCCGGCCAGCCAGGCAGCACGAGGACCCCCAACATCAAGGTGTCCACGGTGAGTACTGCGTTCACTGCAATTTTTTTATTTATTTACACTTTATTTTTTTTTACAAAACAATCATCAACAACAACAAAAAATATAACAATAAATTAAAAAAAAAAACTTAGAAATATGTAGGTACAAAAAGAAATATTATTAATTTTTATTACAATTGTATTGTAATTCGTTCACTGGTAGTCGACTGGTTAACGCGCTAGTCTGGTAAGGGTTGGGTGGAAGAGATTGCCACAGGCAATAACTCCGCCCTTTAGGTAGGACATTATTGTCATTTTCTTTTTTTTACTTATATATTTTGTCATTTGTTTGTTTGTTTTTTTTTTTCTTTTCTTAATTTTATACTGTTACCTGTACTTTGTCCTCCTAATAAAGCTTTTAAAAAAAAAAATCCAGATAGCGTAGTTTTTCCTCATTAATTTGAGTTTTTGACCGCATAATAATATAACTCTGAGGGTTGGGTGGTAGAAAATGCTTTGAGCATTAACCTCGCCTGGTGGTTACCTTCCACTAAAGAGTGTTATTATTATTCGTTCGGGCCAGAAGGACAAATCAAATGTTTTCGAAACAATTTGAATATAAAAACACATGTCGTTGCTAAGTGGCCATTTGAAAGCCAAAAAAAATATCATCAAATTATTTCGATATTTATTTGTTTTACCAAGTTTTACCAACTAGAAAAGAAAATTACTATATGAAATGAAACTAACCCACAAAAGAACATGACTGTAACCCCTTAGTGTGGGGTAGTAGCCTTAGATATGTATTACCTCTATTATGTACAATTATAAATGCAAATAAATTACAAGTTCTAACTGAGTCAGTTCTAACTGAGAGCTCATAAAATTTCATTCAAATGTTTTATTAATGTTTTCCAATACAAAACTGGTTGAACGTAAGTCAAAATATAAAAGCACATAGCGACGGTACCTACTTACTTTTCTTAATCTGAATTGTTTATAAATTAAAACTTAACGATAATAACATTCCCAGTAAATTTAAATGATCATAAATGCCGACCTCCGTGGCTCAGTGGTTAAGAGCATGGGTTACTGACCCGGAGGTTGCGGGTACGAATCCCGGCCGGAGCGAAAAGTTCTGACCGACATTTTTCGTTTCCGGAATGGCATGGATGTAAAGGTAAAGTGCCCTGAAGTAATGCGAAAGCGGTTCCGGGCACAACTACCTTTAAAAAAAAAAAAAAATAATAATAATAATCATAAACTCATTTTTTTCCCTTAAATATTATATGTCAAGAAAATGTGTCAAATAAAGTAATAATAAAAAAAAAGCTTGTAGGGCTCGCAAGTTCCCGATGAGTCTTCATGACCATTACCGTCATGATTTTATTTTTTCGAATTCATTTGGACAAATAAATATGTGCACTGGTAGTCAAGTGGTTAACGCGCTGGTCTGGTAATCCAAGTAGCGTAGGGATCCGTTGGTTCAAATCAAACCCAGTGCACGAATTTTTCCAAATTAATTTGAGTTTATGACCACATAATAATGATACTCTGAGGGTTAGGTGGTAGAAAATGCTTTGAGCATTAACCTCGCCTGGTGGTTACCTTCCACTAAAGAGTATTATTATTATTATTAAATAACTTCACCCACATTTTTCTCCTCCAGTCGGACCTCAAAATCGTGTCCCCGCCTGTGCCGGACCGTACGCCCACGGGTCCCAAGCAGATGACTGGCACCTCACTCGCCGGCTCCGGCGTCGAAACCATCGGCAACGAAATGTTCGACGCCGACTGTCTGCGGCTCATCAACGAGTATTTCTACGGCGTCCGGATCTTCCCCGGCCAGGACCCCACGCACGTGTACGTGGGCTGGGTCACGACCCAGTACCACCTGCACAGCAAGGAGTTCAACCAGACCCGGGTCAGGAAGGTGACCGTGTCGGTGGTGGATGAGTATAACCGGATCACAAGCAGGTGGGTGGGGAAGAACATCGATTTTTTTAAAATAATAATTATTATTTTTTTTAAAAGGGTTGGGTGGAAAAGATTGCCATGGGTAATAACCCCGTCCTTTAGTTAGGACTTATGTGTGTTTATATTGATCTTTTTTATCTTCCTCTTTATTAATAATAATAATACATTTATTCGGTTTTCAAGAATACTCATTGCTAAAAGTTCCGCTAAGTACATTATTTGTACTTTTCGGGATTGTTTCCATTTTTTCTTTTCTTTGTAATTGTTATTTATGCTGTACATAATTATGTCTGTTGTCTAATAAAGAATTTTATAATTAAAATGAATTAGCGTACTATGCCCGTTTCGGATCTAACGAAAACTAGTATATTATACGTACCATCAACGCGGGCTGAATGAGATCCAACTTATGAAATAAGATTACAACCAAGATAATGGAGGACCATCACTTGAGTCGGACTTTCAACCAATCCCAGTGCACCAACTGCACCATATCTTGGATAAGTGACGGTCTTTATCTTGGTTGTAATCCTATAATTTGAACGCACGTGATGTTGCCTATTCTCCGCCCCACTCAGACTGGGTAAGGTTCATGGGAGGAGCTGGTTTGTGAATTTTTAAAGAATATAGAATAATTTAAAAAAAGTCCAAACCTGGTGGTCACCGATCAAATAGCTGGGCGTTGCTCATTTTCAGTGATCTGACAAGAATTTATTGGTGTATTGAAATGTATCGTCAACAGTGTCAACACTGATGGCTTGTGACATTTCAGTTTTTTTTTAACTTTATTTTTAAGAAAATTTCTTTTTACTCAAATTTCTTTCCTCTCTCACCAATCTCAGTACCTTAATCAACATAGCGCGGCGGCGGACTTGTAAGCTGGAGGTCGGTGGTTCGAGTCCCAATTTCGGTAAAAAAAAGACGGAGCAAAAATATATTAAAAAAAAAACGAACACAATATTGCCGATTTCTAATATTAGAAATTTATAGGAAATAATAGCAGCGTGAGCTTGAGTAGTTGGGACATCATGAAAGTGATTTAGGACATAACTTCAACTTCATTCTCTTTTTTTTTTGTATATTTGCTTAATCTTTTTGTTTTTCTTTATATTTCATTGTATTCTACTGTATATCCTCCTGAGACCTGGGCATGTTTTCCCGAAAGTACTGATTTAGACCTGGATGTACTGTTAAAAGTACATAACAGATACTGCTTGAGTCCTCGGCATGTATTCCAGAAAGTACTGATTAAGACCTGGCGTACTTTTAAAAGTACATGGAATTTTCAAAAATTCCCGACGGTTTTTGAGAGAAGATAGTAGTGTGAAGTGAAGTTGTCTTATGTACTTTTAAAACCAAATTCAGGTCTCAGGAGGATATATTTTTTGTTCTATATAATAAAGCTTTCTATAATATAATAATAATAAATGAGATAACTTTAACTTATTGCTTCCCCTCTCCAGTGTGGACAGACAGAGCTGTTACATGGTACGGGCAGACGAGCTGTACAACCAGGTGTCCAACGATGCCTCGGGCAAGAGTGCCTCCCAGGGCATGTTCATAGGGTGTTTCCTCGACACTGCTACCGGCATGATGACTTTCACCTGTGAGGGCAAGGAGACTTCCTACCGCTTCATGGTGAGTTATTTGAACATGAGACAGTCATATTCCATGGTGAGTTAGTGGAACATGAAACATCATAGGGAGCTCCCATGGTGAGTTAGTGGAACATGAAACATCATAGGGTGCTTCCATGGTGAGTTGGTGGAACATGAAACATCATAAGGTGTTTCCATGGTGAGTTAGTGGAACATGAAACAGTCATAGATTGTTTCCATGGTGAGTTAGTGGAACATGAAACAGTCATAAAATGTTTGCATGGTGAGTTAGTGGAACATGAAACAGTCATAAAATGTTTGCATGGTGAGTTAGTGGAACATGAAACATCACAGGGTGTTTCCATGGTGAATTAGTGGAACATGAAACAGTCACATATATATTTGTTTCCATGGTGAGTTAGTGGAACATGAAACATCATAGGGTGCTTCCATGGTGAGTTAGTGGAACATGAAACATCATAGGGTGCTTCCATGGTGAGTTAGTGGAACATGAAACAGTCATAGGGTATTTCCATGGTGAGTTATTGGAACATGAAACAGTCATAGGGTGTTTCCATGGTGAGTTAGTGGAACATAATACAGTCATAAGGTGTTTCCATGGTGAGTTAGTGGAACATGAAACAGTCATAGGGTGTTTCCTCGACACTGCTACCGGCATGATGACTTTCACCTGTGAGGGCAAGGAGACTTCTTACCACTTCATGGTGAGTTATCGGAACAAAGCAGCTACTCTTTTTCCTCACGAGTATAAATGGACTTCGAACATCCTAAGAACAGAGCCGAAAATTCCAACTCCGCTAGGGTTCGAAACCAGTTCCCCGTGCGTGCAAGCCAAGTGCGCTGCCCACTAGGCCACGGTGACTACTTTTTATGGTGAGTTATTAGACTGTTGTGATTATCAGCCTGTTTGTTACCTAATATTCACAACAGTTGTGACAATGACACAAAAGCAAAGCATCTTCTTCTTTCAGTTTGTCTTTCCCTAAACCTACTAGCTTTTTTTTTTTTTTTTTTTTTTTTTTTTTTTAAAGATGAGTGTTTCACAGCCTTTTGCCGATACAACAAGAATATATACATGTGGAATTCAATATTTTTCAGATGGAACCAGATACCAAACTGTTCCCAGCTATATTCGTGGAGGCAACCAGCAAGGAGATCCTGCAGATAGAACTGGGCAGGACAAGCACCACCCTCCCCCTGTCGGCCGCTGTACTGCAGAACTCCGAGCGACACGTTATTCCTCAGGTATTATTTGCTACTTTATTCACATAGATCATTAATTCATTAATTAATTATCTATTTGGAAGAGAATGCCAAAGGCATTATCACCACCCTTGATCAAACTTTGTTTATATTTAATTATTTATTCCTTTTGACTGCACCTGTATATAAAAAATTGTAAATAAAGATTGATCTAAATTGTTGAATAATAATTAATCTATTTATGTAATTATTATTAGCCAGCCTCCGTGGCGTAAAGGTTGTGAGTACTGTCCGTAGTCTAGACTCTAGAGATCCCGAGGTTGATCCCCAGTTGGAGCAGACTTTTCGAAGAAAATTCTGCTCCCTCTAAACACGTGAGGCTGGCATTTCCGGCCCTACCCAGGCTGGGTAAGGTTAATGTGGGTATCTGGTACGATTCCCAGCGAATGGATGGTAACAACCTCAGTTCCTCATATCGATCTCAGTAGAATATACCTTGTTTATACTGCCGAGGTAAGACTGAAAAGACCCTTTACTTCAGCAGCAGGTCTTATATATTTAATAGAATAATTAAATAAATTGGATTACACCCCGTCTACATCATCATAGGGGTGGCGCCATGGTGAACGGTGGTAGCCAGGCAGTGAAAGAATTACTCAGCAGTTCTACTACTGTCTTTACAAGGAGGCTAATAATTGACAAGGGCCCCCAGAACCAAGCCAATGCTGGTCTACTCCCTGTTTATAGTCCCCCAGCCAGACTGCTGGTCTAATCCCTGTTTATAGTTCCTCAGCCAGCCAGCCAGACGCAGCCTCCGTGGCGTAATGGTTGTGACTACTGCCCGTAGTCCAGAGTTCCCGAGTTCAACTCCCGGCTGGGGCAGACTTTTCGAAGAAAATTCTGTTCCATCCAAACACGTGAGGCTGCCATTTTCCGGCCCTACCCAGGCTGGGTGAGGTTAATCTGGGTAGCTGGTACGATTCCCAGCGAATGGAGGGTAAAACCCCCGTCCTAATCCAGGACGTTAAATCAAATAGAATCGTTGGCGTTAGGAAGGGCATCCAGCCGTAAAAAAATGTGCCAAAACCAATCAACCTCAACCATGAGGTTGAACAACGTCGACCCTGCTTGAGCGGGATAAGACAGAGTAAAAGAAGAAAAAAGAAGACTGCTGGTCTAATCCCTGTTTATAGTTCCCCAGCCAGACTGCTGGTCTAATCCCTGTTTATAGTTCCCCAGCCAGACTGCATTCATAGAAAAATTAAATAAATAAATACCCCCCGTCCACAACTTTAGAATAATTTCCCATCTTCTCCTTCCAGTTCCCGCCTCGCCTGAAGGTGCAGTGTCTGAAGCCCCACCAGTGGGCGCGCGTGCCCAACACCTCCCTGGAGGTGCACGCCCTCAAGCTGTCTGACATTCGGGGGTGGAGCATGCTGTGTGAGGACCCCATCTCCATGCTGGCGCTGCATATACCCGAGGAGGACCGCTGCATAGATATACTCGAGCTGATTGAGATGGAGAAGCTACTCTCGTGAGTACCGCCTTGTCCCCGTTTTTGATCAGAATTTCATCACCAACCGCTCAACAAAGAGGCAACATTATAATTATTGAAAGCTCTCCGAATTTTTCAAAACCACATTTTCAGTAGAAATTTTCTAGACCGCTGCATAGATATACTCGAGCTTATTGATATGGAGAAGCTACTCTCGTGAGTATTGCCTTGTTCAGTGTCCCGTTTTTAACCCTTAACTGCATGTTTTTTTTTTTTTTTTTTTTTTTTTTTTTTTTTTTCAGCGAAAAAATATATGTTTTAGTTCAATAGCTCAGGGTGAAGGGAAAAATGGTAAAAAAAAAATTGAATTTTCCGGTGGAAAATTAGGTTAGAACTTGATGTAGCATATCTACTAAAATTGTTTTGCATAAAAACAGTAATAAATGCAACAAATCTTTTTACTCATCCAAACAGTTGAAGGAATAATACGCAACACAGTATATTTTTCCACTGTAAAATTACTAACGGAAAAAAGAAAAAAATAACCTTGAAAATCACAAAATACAAACAGAATCACCACACACGGAATCTCAGAAACAAGTGACAATAACTTTGTTTTGGTTTGAAATATTGTCAAGAAGGTATTGGTAATGGCTCACTACAAGAAAGCCAACCTCATGCAATTTAAATTGTTGAAAAAAAAAACACTCAGATAGTACCAGAGATACCATAAAGTTGATGTAGCAGATACGCTACATTATGCCCGATTTATGCCAGATATTGCCACATAATATATTCCCATGTTCATTTCCCCAGGTTCCACGCACACACACTCACCCTGTATGCGGCTCTATGCTATCAAGCAAACTACTGGGCGGCTCATGTGTATCATTAGTAGCTGCTGTATGCCACCTAATACATCATATATTCCCATGTTAATTTCCCCAGGTTCCACGCACACACGCTCACCCTGTATGCGGCTCTATGCTATCAAGCAAACTACAGGGCGGCTCATGTGTATCATTAGTAGCTGCTGTATGCCACATATTGCCACATAATATATTCCCATGTTAATTTCCCAAGGTTCCACGCGCACACACTCACCCTGTATGCGGCTCTATGCTATCAAGCAAACTACAGGGCGGCTTATGTGTATCATTAGTAGCCACTGTATGCCACATAATACATCATATATTCCCATGTTCATTTCCCAAGGTTCCACGCACACACCCTCACCCTGTATGCGGCTCTATGCTATCAAGCAAACTACAGGGCGGCTCATGTGTATCATTAGTAGCTGCTGTATGCCACAAATTGCCACATATTTTATTTATTTATTTAGAAACTCTTTATTAGTTGAACATATATGCAGACAAATAATGGTAAATATTAAATATAAAAATTGACAATATTAATAATATAAACAAGAAAAAAAAATAAACAAAATATATACATATATATGTTCTAACTAAAGGGCGGGGTTATTGCCTATGGCAATCTCTTCCACCCAACCCACATAGTACATCATATATTCCCATGTTAATTTCCCCAGGTTCCACGCGCACACGCTCACCCTGTATGCGGCTCTATGCTACCAAGCAAACTACCGGGCGGCTCATGTCCTATGCCAGCACGTGGATCAGAAGCAGCTGCTGTATGCTATCCAGTCGGAGTACATGTCGGGGCCGCTCAGGCAAGGCTTCTACGATCTGCTCATTGCGCTGCATATCGAGTCTCATGCCAGCTCCATGTAAGTCATGTTATTTATTTACACCTAATTTTTTATACAAAACAATAAACCTTGAGCAGTTGCCAAAGGAGATTTCCTTAGCTTCTGCAAATGGGGTTGGACCCCGTAAATTCGTAAAAATAAAATAAAATAAACAATTTATTAAGAACAAGGAAAAAAACTTAAAATTTATACAAAAAAAATATGGAACAAAATTATTTTCATTTATATTTACAAATTGTCTTGTAATTCACCTTGAAAAAAGAATAATAAGATGAAGAAGACATGTATATGGTGTTACTTTTTTTTCAAGATAATTGTTTCACAGCCTTTTTTATTGTGTAGCCATGAAACAGCAGCTACTGTGGACGTTTTTAATTAAACTAAAATGTACATGCGATTTTTTTTTTAAACAAGATTAGTGCTTTATTTGTACATCATTTCATTACAATGTTTTGAATAAAAATAACAGTAACATAATAAATATACGTATAATTATTGATAGATTAACGTCGCATTCGACCGCATGGTAATCTCACGAGTGGAGTTTTATTTGCTGGAAACTCAGAAACGAGCTACTCAAATTAACCTTATTTTTAAGGTCTTAATTATTTTATTTTAATATGAACATAGATATTGTTGTTTCAATTTGTTCTATGAATTTTTGAAATAATGTTATGTTCTTAAAAAAAAAGTGATGAATTGTTTGATTCCCCCAGGGAGGTGTGCAAGAACGAGTTCATCATCCCGCTGGGTCCCGAGCTGAAGGATCTGTACGAGGACGGGGAGATGGGCCACAGCTTGAGATCCCTGCGCACAGAGTCCATCCGGCCCACCATGAAGATGACGGACATCGCCCCGTGAGTCTAGTTTCATGATAGAATAGAATAGAATAAACCTTGTTTATACTGCCGAGGTAAGACTGAAAAGTCCCTTTATTCCAGCAGTCAAACAGGTCTTATATATTTTATAGGATAAATATGTTTAAATAGGATAAATAAATGATGATCTCATTTCCTTTTTAATTGTTTTTATTTTCAAAAAATGAACTCAGAAAGTGTTCCATGTCAGGTGCACACGCAACCAGTGCATCGCGATGGCTAACTGATTTTTTTTTTTTTGTAAACTTTATTCTGACTTGTTAAAAGTAAATCAATCAAACTTTTTTTCACTTTGCATTTTCACTTTGAATCCTCATTGCATATTTTTGTGCACCTTTGTGCACCTCTCCGAAAAATTTGGCCGTCTCCAATAAATGACCCAATTGGCCCATATTGTAAATGTTATTTCAGAGACAGACCGACCTCAGTAGCTTGATCGATAAGGCGGCGGACTTGTACCTTGGAGGTCGGTGGTTCAAGTCCCGGTTTCAGCAAAGATTTAGTAAAGCGAGTTTGAGTAGATGTGATATCGCGAAAGTGATTAACACATGTATGAACAATGAACATCTAGTACTGATATTCATGAACATCTAGTACAACTTCTCACTATTCTGTTTATACTGATTAAAATAGAGAGGTTAGTAGATGGTATAAATAATCAGAACTATTACCTGCTGATGAGAGCCAATAAGCTCGAAACAGCTGTCCAGGTATATTCTGATATTCATGAACATCTAGTACAACTTCTCACTATTCTGTTTATACTGATTATATTGATGATAACTAATAATAACTAACTAACTTATTTCAGAGACAGCATAGAGAACATCCGCAGTTTGTACAGTCCTCACTTCCCCCTGGACGTGGTCCGAGACTACGTGATGACCGCACTTCAGGAGGCTGTCATGATCAACCAGGTCCACAACAGAGATCCTGTGGGAGGATCCAATGAGAACCTTTTTCTGTAAGTTCTTTTTTTTTGGGGTTGACGTCACTTTCAACTGCATCAGACGCGGCCGGTGGGAAAATGTTTCGGGGGTGCTGCCACATAAACCGGACTAATATGGTATTTATAGAGTCGCTCTCTATCAAGTACCTATCGAGTTTGAGTTTGTTTACCATGTCAATCATTTGTAATTTATTTGCATTAATAATTGTACGTAATAGGTATAATAGGTAACATATATTTAATGCGACTACCCCACACTAAGGGGATGCAGTCCTCTTGTTTTGTGGGGTAGTTTCTGTTTTGTGAGGTAGTTTCATTGTCATTATAAATTAATCATTCTATAAATGTCTACTGATTTTCACTGTATACAAGCTAGGACTTGAAAAAAAACTTCTTTTTTCCATTCCGTCTGGGGGTGCTGCAGTTCCACAGCTCCTTAGCACCGGCCGCGCCTGAAATGCATGTTCATATCACGATGGGGGTGTTACCTCCATTCGCAGGAAACTGACAAACCTGCTACCCTCATTTACTTCATCCAGCCTGGGTTGTGTCGGAATGCCAGCATCACGAAGTCTTGAACTCGATGGACGTTGCTTAACTTCGGTGATCCTACTAGAACCGGCGCATTCAACGCGCCATCGACGCTGGCTCTGGAAGTTCTTATTTTTATCTTATCTAACATGCTATCCCAGGTAATTGGAAAAAGTACTTTTTTCTTTCATATTCCCATTTAAACAACAAAAACTCCGTTGAATATTTCAGACCTCTGCTGAAGCTGACAGACCGTTTACTCCTGGTGGGCATGATACGAGACGAGGATGTGGAGAAGCTGCTCATTATGATCAACCCGGAGACCTGGGACGGTACCTTCGTGAAAGGTGGGTAGTGAAAGTGCTCAAGGTGTTGCACGTGATCAACATGCTGTTCAACAATTTTAGCTGTATTGCGAAAGCGGTTCCGGGGCACACTAAAAAAAAGGTTGTGGTTTCGATCCTTAGGTTGGGTCTCTGTTAATGAGCAGTCTCACGTTATTCACTCTAAATTTGTTAGACTAAACTCGTTGAGCGCATGTGCAGAAACGACTTTTTGAAAATTTGCGTCACCTTATTTTTCCAATTTGGGGAAAACGTTAAATTTTGATACGTTTTACACAAGAATCAAAAATTTGAGCGCTTGTGCAGAAACGAAAATGTCAAATAACGTCATAAGTTCAATTAGCGTAACGCTAATTTGTATGATTTGTGTCTGCTCAAACTCTCTGGTATAATAATACATCCGTGTCCGTGAGATAGATATTGATACCTAAATCACGGTAGTGAGAGGATTATATGGACGCCCCGATCTAATGTCGAGGCTCCTTTCATGTCCATATCTAACATAACAAAGTTCCCCCATGATCAGGTTTCAGAGAACAGCTAACCTTCATAATAGCATCCTACCTTCATAATTTTTTTCACTTCCATTGATTTTCTCAAAGCTTACTTCTCTGATATGTATATAATGTTTCTAGTTTACTTTCTCTTTCTTTCCCAATTCTATTCCTCATCAAATTCACTTTCCTCTATTATTCTTGTTGCGGGTTTTTATTTGTTTTTGTACTGGTTAAGTATGCATTTTACTTGTTAGTTTTAGTGCGATTTGATAGTTAGTGTAAGTTTAGTTAAGTTAATATTAATTATTATATTTTTTAATGCCCATTAGTTAGGGTAAATATTGTAATTTAGCTAGTACAGGGTCCGCCCGTTTGTGATTTAAATAAATAAATAAAAATCTGGTAATGAGCCCCTTCCGATGCCTCTCCCCCCCCCCAGATGGTAAGGATGAGCACCGCAAGGGTCTCCTCCACATGAAGATGGCGGAGGGCGCCAAGCTGCAGATGTGCTACCTCCTGCACCACCTGTGCGACATTCAGCTGAGACATCGCGTCGAGTCCATCATCGCCTTCTCGCATGACTTTGTGGGAGACCTGCAGACGGTGAGCCTTATTATTATTATTTAACTCTTTATTGGTCAACTACATACAGTCAACAAAATAGGATATGCTAAAAAAAAAAAAAAAAAATAGAATGTGTAGTGAACCAAGGGGCGAGGTTAAATCCTGTGGCTTTCTCTTCCACCGAACCCCATAGGATATAAATAATAATGAAAAAATATATATATATAATAATAAATGCTTGTAAAAAAGTAGAAGGAAACAAAAGTTAACAAAAAAAGAGAAAAGAAAAATTTAAAGGTACAATGAAAAATATAGAAAATAGAGTAGAAGAAGAAGAAAAAGAAGAAGAAGGAGAAGAAAGAGGAGAAGAAGAAGAAAGAGAAGAAGAAGAAAGAGAAGAAGAAGAAGAAGGAGGAGGAGAAGAAAGAGGAGAAGGAGAAGAATAAAGAGGAGAAGAAGAAGAAGAAGAAGAAATTAGATAGGAAAGGAGGAACATCATATTTCCGTGTTTTCCAAATATAGAGCCTTCTGCTTGAATAATTATTTCCTGTAAAGCGCTTCAATTTTAGAAGTCATTGCCCCAGGTTGCTAAGTCATCAATGGACGAATTTAATCTTCAACTTCACGGACAATAATAACAATAATACTCTTTAGTGGAAGTGAACCACCAGGCCCACCAAGCGAAGTTAATGCTCAAAGCTTTTTCTACCACCTAACCCTCAGAGTCTTATTATTATGTGGTCACATAAGAATAAGACTCTTAGGTTTAGGTGATCAAACTCAAATTAATGAGAGCCAGCGTCAATGGCACGTTGAATGCACCGGTTCTCGTAGGATCACCGAAGTTAAACAACGTCTAGCGAGGTGAAGATCAACCCAGGCTGGGTGAGGTCAATGTGGGTAGTAGGTTTGTAAGTTTCCTGCGAATGAGAGGACAAATAATACCACGGTAGAATAGTCGTCTTCAGTTAAAAGAACTTGAAGAACTTGGTGCTCAATCAATAAAATAAATACTACTTCTACAAATGAATGAGGAAAAATTCGTGCACTGGGTGGGTTACCAGACTAGCACATGAACCACTTGACTACCAGTGCACGTCTATTTACACATTGAAATGACTAATTGCCAGTTAAGTTCGTGATTAAATTCCTGCTTTAAGGACATGGGTTTCTAATTCTTCGACGTCCAGGAGAGATGTCCTGAATTCCCTCCATCTCCTTTATCTAGTCTAATAGTGTCATGTTATACTGTACACTCGGTAATGGACAAAGTCAACAATATCTTAAGGGAACAGATCAGATAATTGCCACTGTTGACACTGTATAGGAATTACTTACCAAATATGTCCTTGTGACTAAAAGACTTTGTTTCAGATATGTTTGTTCATGGACCCTACTTTAACTCCTACAGACATAATAATTCTGATGGAAGTACACATTTCTTTTCACTCTGCTATTACTATTACGATGAAATTAATGAAAATATATATTTTTTCTCCTGTCTCTAGGATCAACTGCGCAGATACATCGAGATCAAACAGTCGGATCTGCCCTCTGCCGTGGCAGCTAAGAAGACCCGAGAGTTTAGATGTCCCCCTAGAGAACAGGTGAGAGTTTTGTAAGAAGAAGGTATCCCTTACAAACAACTGTAACCAAATTTTGAATAAAATTTTTGTCGGTTCTGGGATTTGAACCCCGGACTTTCCGAATGGCAAGCGAATACCTTACTTACCACTGAGCTAATCGTGGACTCTTCTTTATTTATTATTTATTTTATTTTTTATGCATACACATACACACACACACACAGTAATACTATTTTTTTTATAACAAGGACTGACGGGATGTATTCCCAGTTATTACAGTATTATTAAAATAAAATAAAAATCACATGAATAACTCATTTTGACAACAAATTTTTTTTTACGTGTATGATCATGCGCGGATATAGCCCTCTTGTACTGGGGGGGCACAACCGCACAATATACCTAACTAGCGGGTTACAGCCGCCGCTTCGCAAGCCTATCAGATACACACACACACCACACACACAAAAATGTCAATATTTTTCGTGTCACCCATCCATTTCTTGTCCTTACTGGGGCTCAAGAATGGCTCATCAGAATTTCGCGATCAATATATCAAATGAAGACTCCAACCCTTGCAAAAACACTCTCGCTTTGAGTTGATAGTTCGTCACCACATATTTCGAGAAAAAATGTCATTCAGGTCAAAAAACGTAAATACTTTTTGTGTACCCATCCATTTTATGTTCTTACTCAATGTAGCTCAAGAACGGCTCATCAGAATTTCGTGATTGATATCTCAAATGAAAACTTGAACCCTTGCTTAAAACTTCCTTTTTTTGATTTGATACGCCGCCGCCGTGGCGCCGTCACGACAAATTTTGAGAGAAATAATGTCATTTCGGTCGAAAAATGTAATTTTTTTGTGTCACCCATCCATTTTTTGTCCTTACCCCGTGTAGCTGAACCCTAGAGATATATTCCCTGATCCAAATGTACCTATAGGTAAAATTTCAGGTTTCTCGGACAATCTGTGTGGATTGGCAACTTTATTATTTAGTTATGTCTTATTGGTCTTAGGATTGGGAATTATTTTGGGTCCCGTGCCCCCCTAACTTATTGAGATTTTTTTTATTACGGGATTAGTCTTAGAATTGGGAAATATTTTGGGTCCCGTGCCCCCCTAACTTATTGAGATCTTCTTTTACGGGATTAGTCTTAGAATTGGGAATAATTTTGGGTCCCGTGCCCCCCTAACTTATTGAGATCTTCTTTTACGGGATTAGTCTTAGAATTGGGAATTATTTTGGGTCCCGTGCCCCCCTAACTTATTGAGATCTGTTTTTTTACGGGATTAGTACTTATTAGAATTGGGAATTATTTTGGGGCCCGTGCCCCTCTAACTCATTGAGATCTTTTTTTTTACGGGATTAGGTATAATGAAATTTGAGAAACAACGCTTACCGAAAAAATCTGGGGGGGCACGTGCCCCCCGTGCCCCCCCCTATATCCGCGCATGTGTATGATAAGGTGTACCTACAGTATTACGATAAAATTCTTCGTGTTCCAGATGAACGCCATCCTGAGCTTCAAGAACCTGGACCCGGAGGATACTGAGAACTGCCCCTGTGGGCAGGATCTGCGGGAGAGGATGGACTCCTTCCATGAGTCCCTGATGAAACAGGTGTCCCTCCTGGCCCTGCAGGAACCTAGCGATGACGTGAGTATGAAGCCGGGACAAATGTCAATAATAATAATAATATCGCCTTATTTATACTGCCCGAATGGGACAGTTAAAGTCCCATTATTCCAGCAGTAAGCTCAAGACACATTATTATGTGGTAAAAATCCCAAATGGGGGGATAACTTGTCATGTCCCGGCTGGGTTTCGAACCCACGACTTCTGGAATCTCTGAATTCACAGAGAAGCTTACCCTACGAAGATGGAGCGGGGATGCCTCATTTTTATGTATAATTATTATTTTTATTTTATGATGAATGAGTGTATTGAATATTAATAATAATAATATAATAATGCTTTTTCTTTGTGTTATTATGTCACAATTTTAGTGGGTAGCGCAGAATCATAGGACTTTACCACTTTAATTTACAATATCTTGTATTATTTTTTGCCTAAGATTCTGCCACTGGTCGCTGCTTCACATTAAAGCAGCTACTCATTTTTCCTCACGAGGTATGAGTGGACCCCGAACATCCAAGTACAGAGCAGAAAAAATCCTCCCCCGCTGGGAATCGAACCCAGGTCACCATGTGTATTGAATATTAATAAAAAGGATGTTGGAATCTCCTATAAAAAAAAAATAAAAAAAATGAAGCCGGGATCCTACTGACACTGAGTGCAACATTTTGTTTTGTTTTCTTTTTTTGGGTTTGGCATTTTTACCACGTAACAATATGTTTTCGAGGGAGGTTTTATTTATTGGTGTACATCAAAAGTACTGAAGAAGTAACAAACTAAGTAAATTGTAAGTTAGACCATATGTCTTGGGCTTAAAGCTGGAATAATGTTACTTAATAGTCCTAACCGAGCAGTCTAAATAAGGCGATATGATTATTATTTGTTTAGAAAGTGAGTTGTTGTTGTTACCAGCTTGGCTACAGCGGGGGGAGTTCGGTTATAACGACATTCGCCTATAACGACGAAAAGTTCCCGGTCCCTTGACCGTCGTTATAGGCGAAGTTTACTCTATTATATGCAGGTTCGACTGTAATGCTAAGCGGTTCCAATGGGAGTGTTGGCTCTGCCCTGTGCAGGAAAGATAACAATAATAAAGATAACAAAAAAGGAAAGATAACGAAAAACAGGAAAGGGTTGGGTGGAAAAGATTGCCACAGGCAATAACCCCGCCCTTTAGGTAGGACATTAACTTCATTCTCTTTTTTGTTCTTGTTTCTTTGCTCAATCTAGGTATTTATTTTTTTCTTTATAATTTCATTGTATTTTACTGTATATATTTTTTTCTTACCTAATAAAGCATACTATAATAATAATAAGGTATTATTATTATCATTTTCGTTACAAATACCTATGTATAAATATGACTATTATACATAATATGTATTTTTACAATTCATTTCTGTGAAAGAATACTGAGAATGGAGCTTGTGTAGTTCAAGTAAAGAATGTATATATTTTTTTTCTACTCTTAAATTTCTATTGTATTTTATAAATGAGGTACAACACAACCCATAGCAAATAGGGTAATAGTACCTCATAAACTCACAATATTTAATGTATAATATGTAAAATTAAAATAAATAAAGAGTATTTTGTTTTAAAAAAAAAAAAAAAACACTCCTTGAATATTCTCAGGAGAACGGGGAGGACGGGGAGAAGCCGGGCATGATGAAGAAGTTGTACAATCTGATCAACGCAGTGAAGGAGATGGAGGCGGAGGAGCCCAAGGTGGAGAAGGAACCGGAGAAGAAGTCCCCAGAAGGTGAGGAGCCCTAGGGATGGGGTTTTTAGTTAAAGAGATCTACACTCTTATCTTATTTATTTAATACGTTTAAATTTCGTTTCTTGTTACTAAGGAGACCTGTTTATACTGGTTGCTAAGAACTCTTCAGTTCTGTTTATTCGTTGCTAGGTTTAATCTTAATAATTTAAATATTTTTAAATTTAAATATTTATAATATAAATAAAAACATTTTTTTTTTAATTATTGACCCTAATCTTTTTGACGAAGCGAAAATAAATCATCATTAAATTCCATGAAAATCGTGTAGTTTATCCCAAAATTCCCAGCCGTTCTCGAGATATTTGAGTGGATCATAAATTCCAGGTCACCCTGTATATTTGTACTTAAAGTTATCATATTGAAAGTTATTGTACTTGTGTTAATCACTTTCGTAATGTCACAGCTACTTAAACTCGCTTTACTAATTATTTGCTTAACGCGGGACTTGAACCACCGACCTCCGATTACAAGTCCGCCGCCTTATCGATCAAGCTACTGAGGCCGGTACTTGTTTATTTAATCTTCTTATTTTTGTTCTTATTTAATCTTCTGTTGCAGAGATATTCAGGAAAGTTCTGATCCGCACCATAGTGAACTGGGCAGAGGAAACGCAGATCGAAACTCCTAAGCTGGTCCGGGAAATGTTCAGGTAAGCGACTCATCAAGCGACTAGTTCAGTAGATAATCTCTTATCTAAATCAGCTTGTTGTTGTTGTAGGGGCTTTCAGTTCAGTTCTCCTCTCCATCCACCTCCAGGTCAATCAGTTACAGAAAGGCCGCAACTTCCTTGGGTTTGCTCCATAGGTCTACAGGTCTGAGGATGTTTGGGTTGATTGGGCCATTAGTGCACATTGTGTGGGCGCATGCATTGGCTGTATTTATCCCAAATACTAAGGATAAATGCAGTAGGTATTAATACTAAATCACCTTTAATGACTGATGCCGTCAGTCGTATTCATGAATTGAATTCCTTTTTTTATCTTGAAAATTTTCGATGATGAATCCAAAAAATTCACTACCCTATATTTGTCAGTAAATTTCAGAAGGCTTTTATCTTCTATTAAGAAATGAAACTCAACTACCTATCTACCCACCTATGTTCTCTAATTGTTCGGAACCATTTTCTGATCTTAATTTAACCCCTTGGGGGGTTGAGCTGAATGGGGTGCAATAGTTCTAAATAATGGACGCAGCACATAGGATTTTTCTTTTAGAAAAGACCCCCAGATATATAATTTAATGTAATTTAACCCCTTGCAGCCTGCTGGTGCGCCAGTACGACAGCGTCGGAGAACTGGTGCGCGCTCTGGAGAAGACGTACGTCATCAACAACAAGACCAAGTCGGACGTGTCGCAGATGTGGGTGGGGCTAAGCCAGATCCGGTCCCTCCTCCCCGTGCAGATGTCCCAGGAGGAGGAGGAGCTTATGAGAGAGAGGTTATGGTGAGTGAGGAGGAGGAGCTTATGAGAGAGAGGTTATGGTGAGTGAGGAGGAGGAGCTTATGAGAGAGAGGTTATGGTGAGTGAGGAGGAGCTTATGAGAGAGAGGTTATGGTGAGTGAGGAGGAGGAGCTTATGAGAGAGAGGTTATGGTGAGTGAGGAGGAGCTTATGAGAGAGAGGTTATGGTGAGTGAGGAGGAGGAGCTTATGAGAGAGAGGTTATGGTGAGTGAGGAGGAGCTTATGAGAGAGAGGTTATGGTGAGTGAGGTGGAGCTTATGAGAGAGAGGTTATGGTGAGTGAGGAGGAGCTTATGAGAGAGAGGTTATGGTGAGTGAGGAGGAGCTTATGAGAGAGAGGTTATGGTGAGTGAGGAGGAGGAGCTTATGAGAGAGAGGTTATGGTGAGTGAGGAGGAGCTTATGAGAGAGAGGTTATGGTGAGTGAGGAGGAGGAGCTTATGAGAGAGAGGTTATGGTGAGTGAGGAGGAGGAGCTTATGAGAGAGAGGTTATGGTGAGTGAGGAGGAGCTTATGAGAGAGAGGTTATGGTGAGTGAGGAGGAGGAGCTTATGAGAGAGAGGTTATGGTGAGTGAGGAGGAGCTTATGAGAGAGAGGTTATGGTGAGTGAGGAGGAGGAGCTTATGAGAGAGAGGTTATGGTGAGTGAGGAGGAGGAGCTTATGAGAGAGAGGTTATGGTGAGTGAGGAGGAGGAGGAGCTTATGAGAGAGAGGTTATGGTGAGTGAGGAGGAGCTTATGAGAGAGAGGTTATGGTGAGTGAGGAGGAGGAGCTTATGAGAGAGAGGTTATGGTGAGTGAGGAGGAGCTTATGAGAGAGAGGTTGTGGTGAGTGAGGAGGAGGAGCTTATGAGAGAGAGGTTATGGTGAGTGAGGAGGAGCTTATGAGAGAGAGGTTATGGTGAGTGAGGAGGAGGAGCTTATGAGAGAGAGGTTATGGTGAGTGAGGAGGAGCTTATGAGAGAGAGGTTATGGTGAGTGAGGAGGAGCTTATGAGAGAGAGGTTATGGTGAGTGAGGAGGAGCTTATGAGAGAGAGGTTATGGTGAGTGAGGAGGAGGAGCTTATGAGAGAGAGGTTATGGTGAGTGAGGAGGAGGAGCTTATGAGAGAGAGGTTATGGTGAGTGAGGAGGAGCTTATGAGAGAGAGGTTATGGTGAGTGAGGAGGAGGAGCTTATGGGAGAGAGGTTATGGTGAGTGAGGAGGAGCTTATGAGAGAGAGGTTATGGTGAGTGAGGAGGAGCTTATGAGAGAGAGGGATGGGTTATGGTGAGTGAGGAGGAGAGAGAGGTTATGTGGAGAGGCTGAGAGAGGTTATGGTGAGTGAGGAGGAGAGGTTATGTAGAGAAGAGAGGTTATGGTGAGTGAGAGGAGGAGCTTATGAGAGAGAGAGGTTATGGTGAGTGAGGAGGAGGAGCTTATGGAGAGAGGTTATGGTGAGTGAGGAGGAGCTTATGAGAGAGGAGGTTATGGTGAGTGAGGAGGGAGCTTATGAGAGAGAGGTTATGGTGAGTGAGGAGGAGCTTATGAGAGAGAGGTTATGGTGAGTGAGGAGGAGCTTATGAGAGAGAGTTATGGTGAGTGAGGAGGAGGAGCTTATGAGAGAGAGGTTATGGTGAGTGAGGAGGAGGCTTATGAGAGAGAGGTTATGGTGAGTGAGGAGGAGCTTATGAGAGGAGAGGATTATGGTGAGGAGGAGGAGCTTATGAGAGAGAAGTTATGGTGAGTGAGGAGGAGGAGCTTATGAGAGAGAGGTTATGGTGAGTGAGGAGGAGCTTATGAGAGAGAGGTTATGGTGAGTGAGGAGAGCTATGAGAGAGGTTATGAGTGGGAGCTAGAGAGAGGTTATGGTGAGTGAGGAGGAGCTTATGAGAGAGAGGTTATGGTGAGTGAGGAGGAGCTATGGAGAGAGAGCTTTTATGAGAGGAGAGAGTTATGAGTGAGTGATGGTGAGGAGGAGCTTATGAGAGAGAGGTTATGGTGAGTGAGGGAGGAGGAGCTTATTGAAGAGAGAGGTTATGGTGAGTGAGGAGGAGGAGCTTATGAGAGAGAGGTTATGGTGAGTGAGGAGGAGGAGAGCTTATGAGGAAGAGAGGTTATGGTGAGGAGGAGGAGAGCTTATGAGAGAGAGGTTATGGTGTGAGTGAGGGGAGGAGGAGTTTATGAGAGAGAGTTATGGTGAGTTGAGGAGGAGGAGCTTATAGAGAGAGGTTATGGTGAGTGAGGTGAGAGGAGGAAGGAGCTTATGAGAGAGAGGTTATGGTGAGTGAGGAGGAGGAGCTTATGAGAGAGAGGTTATGGTGAGTTGAGGAAAGGAGCTTATGAGAGAGAGTTATGGTGAGTGAGGAGGAGGAGCTTATGAGAGAGAGGTTATGGTGAGTGAGGAGGAGCTTATGAGAGAGAGGTTATGGTGAGTGAGGAGGAGGAGCTTATGAGAGAGAGGTTATGGTGAGTGAGGAGGAGCTTATGAGAGAGAGGTTATGGTGAGTGAGGAGGAGGACTTATGAGAGAGAGGTTATGGTGAGTGAGGAGGAGCTTATGAGAGAGAGGTTATGGTGAGTGAGGAGGAGGAGCTTATGAGAGAGAGGTTATGGTGAGTGAGGAGGAGCTTATGAGAGAGAGGTTATGGTGAGTGAGGAGGAGGAGCTTATGAGAGAGAGGTTATGGTGAGTGAGGAGGAGCTTATGAGAGAGAGGTTATGGTGAGTGAGGAGGAGCTTGAGAGAGTTATTGAGGGGAGCTAGAGAAGAGAGTTATGGAGAGTGAGGAGGAGGAGCTTATGAGAGAGAGGTTATGGTGAGTGTATGTGAGGAGGATTAGGAGAGTTATGAGAGAGGAGGTTATGGAGAGGTAGGGAGGAGGAGGAGCTTATGAGAGAGAGGTTATGGTGAGTGAGGAGGAGGAGCTTATGAGAGAGAGGTTATGGTGAGTGAGGAGGAGCTTATGAGAGAGAGGTTATGGTGAGTGAGGAGGAGGAGCTTATGAGAGAGAGGTTATGGTGAGTGAGGAGTGAGGAGAGCTTATGGGAGAAGAGGTTATGGTAGTGGAGGAGGAGGAGGAGCTTATGAGAGAGAGGTTATGGTGAGTGAGGAGGAGCTTATGAGAGAGAGGTTATGGTGAGTGAGGAGGAGGAGCTTATGAGAGAGAGGTTATGGTGAGTGAGGAGGAGCTTATGAGAGAGAGGTTATGGTGAGTGAGGAGGAGCTTATGAGAGAGAGGTTATGGTGAGTGAGGAGGAGCTTATGAGAGAGAGGTTATGGTGAGTGTCTTTTTTTGGTAATGGTAATGGTAATGGTGGTAATGGTAATGGTGCTCAAAGACACTTGTATTTACGGAAAGAGTCCATATATATAAACATGTAACAAATAACAAAAGTTAAAAAATAAAATACAATACAAAATTAGAAAATAACCTTTCAAAATTTAAAATATGGGTGCTAAAATATGACAAAATACAAAGTAATAATTCTAACATTTAAATATCAGAAAAAAGTCAAAAATAAAAATACTAAACAAAAATTAGACATTATAAGATTCAAAATTAGGGTTTCCAACCTCGTTTTTCCAACCTCGTTTACGCCAGCCTCCGTGGCGTAACGGTTGTGACTACTGCCCGTAGTCCAGAGATCCTGAGTTCGATCTCCGGTCGGAGTTAATTTTTTTACACAGAAAATTCTGTTCCATCCGTACATGTGAGGCTGGTATTTCCGGCCCTACCCAGTCTGGCTGAGGTTAAAGGGGGGAGTTGGTACGATTCCCAGCGCATGAAGGGTAAAACCCCCGTCCTCTCTACCTCAAGTCAGGACGTTAAAACCGAATAGAATCAATGGACATGAAAGGAGCCTAGACATTGGATCTGGGCGTCCATATAATGCAATTATTATTATTATTACCTCGTTTACAATTCTTGTTGTAATCAGCTCGGCTACAGCTGTGGGGATTGATGGTCACCAGCCAATTTTAGTTAGCTCGTCTTGAACTACGTATCATGTGCGATCTACCATCATGAGAACTTAGGCTTTTTTCTTTATAAGCCATTAAGCCCTCGCGAAACTGCAAGCTAACCTGTCTTGTTAGGATTGGCTAATCTGTTCTCTGTTTATATAGTCCTCCAGTTCTCCTTGTTTAACGTACCCAGTCAGACACAGTTCTCATTGCATTCTTTAAGTTAAAAAAAAGTTATCATAATCACTTTCGTGATATCACAACTACTCAAACTCGCTTTACTAAATCCACGCTGAAACCGGGACTTGAACCACCGACCTCCAGGTTACAAGTCCACCGCCTTATCGATCAAGCTACTGCTCAATCTATTTATTTTTTTCTTCTTTACAATATCATTGTATTTTACTGTATATATTTTTATACAGATTTATTGATTTATTTATAATGCATGATTTATTTATACATTACAGGAAGCTGGTGAACAACCACACGTTCTTCCAGCACCCGGATCTGATCCGCATCCTGCGCGTGCATGAGAACGTGATGGCGGTCATGATGAACACGCTGGGGAGACGTGCGCAGGCGCAGTCGGACAACCCAACTACCGGCACGGGACAGGAGGGGGAGACGCAGAGCAAGCATAAGGTATCAGACACGTGAGGTTGTGCAAGCAGAGAGGATCGAAGAGCAAGGTCGAATAAGACACTTAAAGGGTTTAAGATAAGATATTTGGACATTATGTACATACAAATAATTATTTTAACAATGAAAAAAATGGAAACAATATATACCTACAATAAAAATGAAAAAGAATAGAAAATATATTATAAAAACACATGTTCTAACTGAAGGGCGGGGTTATTGCCTATAGCAATCTTTTCCACCCAACCCTTTTTATTTGGTGTTTATTTGGTTTTATTTGATAATGTTTTATTTGGTGTTCATTCAACATAAAAGTTGTTAACAGAACTCAGGTGAGTGATCTGTTCGCCCCTTGAGAGATCACTCGCCACGATATTGAGTAGTGGCTGAGCTCAAAAGAGAAGAAACTAAAACCTTCGGACACCGGACATCGCCCCGGGCATTAGATCGAGTGATGTGATCTACTCTACGAACAATTTTTTTGTGAAAACAGTTCGGTTGTGTATGCCCCCCTTCTAAAATAATCATGCATTAAAACATAATTTTCTTTATTATTAGAGTTATGTGATTTTTTTTTCCGTGTCCTCTTTCATTCCTCATTCAAATTTTGTACTTCCAATACTCTGAAACATTTAGGGCTTTTTCGTTTCCCTGAAGTAGATCATCCAATGTGCAGGGGGTTTCTAGTTGACCACATACTACAAAGTGCTCATGTGTTTGGACTTCCATTGGAATAGAGATTGGAGTAAATTTGATGAGATAAGGAATGAAAGAGGACACGGAAAATAAAAAAATATAGTTATGTGATTATAAGTCATTGTATGTTGGTCAAACTATTGTAAGGTCAACATCTGTTTTATAATTACAATAAATAAATACATTGAATAATTATCATGTAAAATATATTTCCCCAGGACACGTCACACGAGATGGTGGTGGCATGCTGCCGCTTCCTCTGCTACTTCTGCCGCACCTCGCGTCAGAACCAGAAGGCCATGTTTGACCACCTGGCCTTCCTGCTGGAGAACAGCAACATCCTGCTCTCTCGGCCCTCCCTGCGTGGGTCTACTCCTCTGGACGTGGCCTACTCCTCCGTGATGGAGAACACAGAGCTAGCCCTGGCTCTCAGGTGAGTGATCTGACAACCCTGCGCGGGTCTACTCCTCTGGACGTGGCCTACTCTTCTGTGATGGAGAACACAGAGCTAGCCCTGGCTCTCAGGTGAGTGATCTGACAACCCTGCGCGGGTCTACTCCTCTGGACGTGGCCTACTCCTCCGTCATAGAGAACACAGAGCTAGCCCTGGCTCTCAGGTGAGTGATCTGGCAAACCTGCGCGGGTCTACTCCTCTGGACGTAGCCTACTCCTCCGTCATGGAGAACACAGAGCTAGCCCTGGCTCTCAGGTGAGTGATCTGACAACCCTGCGCGGGCCTGCTCCTCTGTGATGGAGAACACAGAGCTGGCCCTGGCTCTCAGGTGAGTGATCTGGCAACCCTGCGCGGGTCTACTCCTCTGGACGTGGTAAGCGAGTATCAATTACCACTGATGATTAAATGCACATAGAAAAACATATGTGCTTCAGAACGAGCCAACTTTACAACTAAAGTTGGATAGCGACCATTACTTCCCCAGTTGTATCCAAGCTGGCTACAACAAACACTGAGCTGATCGTGTGTTCCACTGTCTGTCCTAGTTGTTCAGTGGTAAAGGCGCCACTCTATGAATCTAGAGACTAGAGGTTGCAAGTTCGAAACCCAGCCGGGGCATGACAAGTTATCCTCCCATTTGGGATTTGTACCACATAATAACACTTCTTGGGCTTACTGCTGGAATAATGCGACTTAATAGTCCTAATCGGGCTGTATAAATAAGACATATAGAAGCAAATACACATAATTTAAACGACTATAAGATTTTTTTTATAAATAAATCAACCAATATGACACTTAATACATGATCTAGCCCAACACACATCATTAACTATAACACAGTGGGCTAGACATCACACTTTTTTATTTGATAATTAAAATAGCAAATTGACGAATTTTTATTATATTTTTACATACACTATCTGATTTCATTTTTATATATTTCGTTGCTTGTTGATTGCTATGTTTTGTAAATAAAAAAGTAATTAATTAAAAAAAAAAAAATAAATAACCGACCTCAGTAGCTTGATCGATAAGGCAGCGGACTTGTAACCTGGAGGTCGGTGGTTCAAGTCCCGGTTTCATCGTAGATTTAGTAAATCGAGTTTGAGTAGTTGTGATATCACGAAAGTGATTTACACAAATATGATAACTTTTTTTAACTTTTTAATTAAAAAAATAAAAATATATATTATTATTACTATAATTTAATTTAATTTTTTTTTTCTTTTTTCCATGTCCACCTCACAGGGAGCACTACCTGGAGAAGATCGCCATCTACTTGTCCCGCTGCGGACTGCAATCTAACTCGGAGCTGGTGGAGAAAGGCTACCCCGACCTGGGGTGGGACCCGGTGGAGGGGGAGAGGTACCTGGACTTCCTGCGCTTCTGCGTCTGGGTGAACGGCGAGAGTGTGGAGGAGAACGCCAACCTGGTGATCCGGCTCCTGATCCGCCGCCCAGAGTGTCTGGGACCCGCCCTGCGAGGCGAGGGGGAGGGGCTGCTGCAAGCCATCATTGAGGCCAACAAGGTAAGCCAACAAGGGTTGGGTGGAAGAGAGTGTCGAGGAGAACGCCAACCTCGTGATCCGGCTCCTGATCCGCCGCCCTGAGTGTCTGGGACCCGCCCTGCGAGGGGAGGGGGAGGGGCTGCTGCAAGCTATCATCGAGGCAAACAAGGTAATGCTATCTTATCCTAACCTAGTCCTAACCAAAATTCTGAGAAATCAAATAAATGAGTATAAAATAAACAACTTTATTTTTAACAAAACAACATAACGAACATCTTACAAATAAAATATTTCTTCCAATTTTTCAGAGGTTGGAAGAGTTCCTCTAATACTCACGGCATTACCTCTCTGTATAGCAATTGCAATACGCTGAATGAGGTAATGCCGTGATCGGTTGTCTCCGGACACACGGGTCAGCAAAGTTCCTACCCTGTTTATTATAAACTGTCCTGAACTCCTAGAACACGTCAATTTTCGAATCAACTGTAGAAAAATTAGAAATCAAAACCTCTTTACCCCAGATACCTATGCTACGACTATTAGCCAAAACTGTCCAATGAATAGGTTAATAGGATGAATAGGACGTAGACATTTTTTTTATCACTCTTTGCAACAAATTAAAGATAAATATTTAAATACTTTATAGATAGCATGTTATGTAAAAATGGGGAAACCCGTTAATTTATATATATAAAAAAATCTTCTTTTATGAATTCCAAAGCCGGGTTCCCACTGAGCGTAACATTTTTTTTTCTCCACCCCAACCAGGGCTGGGTGTAGAAAAACAAATGTTACGCTCAGAAGTTAGACTCAGCTTAAAGGAGATGTATTGTTTGTAATAGATGCCAAATTCGTAATCAGCACTTCAAAATCATTGAATTTGATATGTCACAACCCCCATCTAGGATGAAAAATAAAAAAGTTAGTCAAAGCGGGTCCCCTCCAAAATACCGGTAAATTGGGGCCGAGGTCCAAAAAGTTCAAGATATCAAAAAAATTGATCAGAATAGACCCCAATATTTTTTTAATCCAAGAAAATGTTGCTCTCTAATTATTTTTGTATAATTAGCCAATCTAGACGAACGGCCCTTGCGGCTCTGCGGCCGCAGAGTGCGGCCGAGTTTCGTGGTTCATGTGGTATATAAGTTCTACTTTCATACCAATTTCAAGTCTCTAGCTCTTACCGTTCTCGAGATATCTTGTTTACAGACAGACGGACGGACAGACGCACGGACCAATGGTATCCTGAAACCAACTTTTTTGCTATCCTGAGGGTATGATTCGTCCAGAAATGTGAAAAACTGGGTAGGTCAAATTTTCGACGAATACAATACATTCCTTGTTATAAGGACAAGGAAAGTAAAAAATCAATCAAGCCCTGATTTTTACAATCCTGTTGATAATTTGATGCAGTTGCTGCAAATTTTGAGGTAGTGGTTTGACTACGACACCATTCAGAGTCCCCAAAAATAAAGATCACATACCTAGCCCTAATAATTTCCAAACTTCGATAGGTTTGGGTGGAAGAAATTGCCACAGGCAATAACCCCGCCCTTTAGGTAGGACATTAACTTCATTCTCTTTTTTTTGTTCTTGTATCTTTGCTTAATCTCTCGAATGCTTAATCTATCTAATGCTCTCGAAACAATCACTGTCTGAAATCACCCATTTATGCAGCAATGAATCACTATAATAATTTAGATACAAAACCTGACATCTTTTAAACATTTCAGTTATTGCTATATTATAATTAATTAGAATTATAAATATAGTGTTGAAATTATGTTTAAAAAAAAATAATCTTTTTGTTTTTCTTTATAATTTCATTGTATTATACTGCATTATATTTTGTTCTACATAATAAAGCTTACTATAATAATAATAATAAGATCATGAAGAATACTCGTAATTTGATTATTTTGTTTAAATAGCATTTTTGTTTCTAAGATATTCTTCGCTAATGGACCATTGAAATTCATTTCCCATCAGATGTCCGACAGAATAGCAGCTCGCCGGCAAATCATCCCCATGGATGACGCGGGCACAGAATTCGAACATCCCCTTCCCGAATCGGATGACGATGAGGACTACATAGACACAGGCGCCGCCATCTTGAATTTCTACTGCACTCTGGTGGACCTACTTGGGAGATGCGCACCTGACTCTACTGTCATTGCGCAGGTGAGTTGATGACTCTACTGTCATTGCGCAGGTGAGTTGATGACTCTAACTGTCATTGCGCAGGTGAGTTATTGACTCTACTGTCATTGCGCAGGTGAGTTGATGACTCTACTGTCATTGCGCAGGTGAGTTGATGACTCTACTGTCATTGCGCAGGTGAGCTGATGACTCTACTGTCATTGCGCAGGTGAGTTGATGACTCTACTGTCATTGCGCAGGTGAGTTGATGACTCTACTGTCATTGCGCAGGTGAGTTGATGGCGTTTTCCAATTTCACTTTTTCATCATAAAATTAGCCACCTTTCTCAAATGTCAAACAATGGAAAGCTGAATTTTTTACTTGACTATTTTTAAATAAAAGATCTTTTCAAAAATTTATCAGAAGAGGTTATAAAATAACTTATCCTGCCCTTTGCCATAGTCTCAGGGGTTTCCAGACTTTTGCCCTACTCTGTATTGTATTCACAATGATTTGTTTTAGGTTTTAATTTCCCTTTTCTAATAAGTTCAATGCAAATTTGTACAACAGAAACAATCAACAGACTTTATTGTGACTGCTCAGACTGCTGGAGTAAAGAGAATTTACAGTCTTATCTCGGCAGTATAAACATTTAAACAAGGTATATTCTATTCTATTTATTTATTTAGAAACTCTTTATTAGTAGAACATATATACAGACAAATAATGGTAAAAATTAAATTGACAAATTGACAATAATAATAAAAAAAAAAGAAAAAAAAAAAAAAAATATATTATACATAATATGTCCTAACTAAAGGGCGGGGTTATTGCCTATGGCAATCTCTTCCACCCTATTATAACATTTCTTCACTCATAACCTCCAGGGCAAGAACGAGTCGCTACGAGCGCGGGCCATCCTGCGCTCGTTGGTGCCCCTGGAAGATCTGCAAGGGGTGCTCAGCCTGCGGTTCAGCATCGCGGGCCCCGGGCCGGGCGAGGAGAAGCCCAAATCGGACATGCCATCGGGGCTCATCCCGGGCCACAAGCAGAGCGTGGTGCTGTTCCTGGAGCGGGTGTACGGGATAGAGCAGCAGGACCTGTTCTTCCGGATCCTGGAGGAGGCGTTCCTGCCTGACCTGAGGACTGCCACTGTGCTGGACAGGGTGAGTCATCCAGGAGAAAATTAATCGAACCCATTTCTCGTGAATTGTAAGTTGTAGACTCTTAACACTTTGAGCCCATGAATACGATATATGACTCTCAGCTGACATTTCATAAAGGACATGAGTACCATATATCACCCTCACCCGAAATTTGACTGTGGACTCAAGTACTCTATATGGTATTCACGACCTTCCTTTAATTTGAAGACATGAGCACTCCCTATGGTATTCGTTTCTATGTGTTTCTCATAGGGAATAGGTTCTAGTGGTCCTTGGGAACAATGTATGAGTGTTGGGTTCTGAAATTTGTAGTCCCTCGAGCTCACTCGCCGATCCCAGCTCTGGGGCTCAAAGTGTTAAAACCAGCACCAATCAATTTCTCATTCAAAAGTACGTGATTTTTATTTGTTAAAAAGTAAGCTAGTTTAACATTACATACTAGACACAACAACATACAACGTCCTAAACTAGAACATTCAATCAAATAGAATCGTTGGCCTTAGGAAGGTCATCCAGCCGTAAAAAAAATGTGCCAAAACCAACCAACCTCAACCATGAGGTTGAACAACGTCGACCCTGCTAAAGCGGGATAAGACAGAGTAAAAGAAGAAGAAGAAGAAGAAGACTAGAGCTGGTTTGGATTCGAACCTGTATCTCGTGAACTGTAAATCGTAGACACTTGAAACTAGCGGCAATTGATTTCTCAAATTTTCAAATCCGTGGATTACTCGTTAATAACATTTAAGGCATAAAAACCGTTTTTTAATGTATTTTTTTATGGTACACATTACACAATACATGAAAGGTGTTGTTGTTGTTGTAACCAGTTTGGTTATAGCTGGGGGGGAGTGATAGTCTCCAGCCAACTCAAGTGGAAAAGTTGGCTCGTTATGAACCACTTAATATTTCTATGTGCGATCAACCATCTTGAGAACTTGGGCTTTTTCTTTATAAACAATATTATACCCTTAGAAAGCTGCAAGCTAACCTGGCTTGTAAGGGTTGGCTAGTCAGTTCTCTGTTTAGAGTCCTCTGGTGAGACAGACACTGATCTTCTCCCTGTTTAACGTTAACGTCCCCCAGCCAAACTCGTGGTACAGTATACTAACACAGTGTTGCATTTCTCCTCAGAGTGACGGCTCGGAGTCGGACATGGCGCTGGCAATGAACCGCTACATCGGCAACTCTGTACTGCCGCTCCTCATCTCTCACGCCAAGTTCTACAACGACGCTGACAACTATGCGAATCTTCTGGACGCTACGCTGCACACCGTGTATCGTCTCTCCAAGAACCGGATGCTCACTAAAGGTAAAACAGAGTAAGATTTATTCTCTAATGGCACGAATGACGACAGAGAACTAGTCGTTGTATGCCAAAAAAAGGAAAAAAAAAAAAATAGACCCATATTTTATTTTTGCACTAGTCCGCGGGCTGAGAAAGAAACTTCGGTCGTATTTGGTTGAGAGGATATTAGGTAAATATTGAAATTGAATTTCATATAAACAAATTCTTGCCAGCCTCCGTGGCGTAATGGTTGTGACTACTGCCCGTAGTCCAGAGTTCCCGAGTTCAACTCCCGGCTGGGGCAGACTTTTCGAAGAAAATTCTATTCCATCCAAACACGTGAGGCTGGCATTTCCGGCCCTACCCAGGCTGGGTGAGGTTAATGTGGGTAGCTGGTACGATTCCCAGCGAATGGAGGGTAAAACCCCCGTCCTAATCCAGGACGTTAAAATCAAATAAAATCGTTGGCGTTAGGAAGGGCATCCAGCCATAAAAAAACGTGCTCCACCCTACCAAACCTCAACCATGAGGTTGAACAATGCCGACCCCAAAAAGCAACATAAGCTAATATGGGATAAAGTAAAGGGAGATATATATATATAAACAAATTCTTATTCAATAATTTAATGTTTATACTCATATTTATATACTAGTTTCAAAAATCTCGCCTAGCATTCTTCTATTATTTTAATCACAATAAATCAAGACAATGTCAGTTATGTAGGGGTTTAGAGGATGGGGCTTTCACCTGACATTTTTTTTCTCCAAGAAACGTGCGTAATACCTATGTCATTATTTTTTTTATTATTTTTCAAGAAACTCCGAGACTTCACAATAGTAATGTTCGACTCTATCAATTTTACGAAACCTCGGTTTGGTTACGAATCTCGTATCGGAAATGCTAGTTCCAAAAGTATTCGTCAAATTAGCGCCAGTGTGCCGGTATTGAGTGACTCCGAGATTGAGATAGAACTGGCCATAAGTTTGACACAAGGAATAATAATAATATCGCCTTATTTATACTGTCCAAATAGGATTATTAAAGTCCCATTATTCCAGCAGTAAGCCCAAGACATATTATTATGTGGTAAAAATCCCAATTGGGAGGATAACATGTCATGTCCCAGCTGAGTTTCGAACCCACGACCTCTGGAGTCTTTGGATTCACAGAGTGCCGCCTTTACCACTGAGCTACCGGGACAGACTTACCCAATGTAGCCACCTAACCCAATGTAACTGAATCCCCCAGGTCAGCGGGAGGCGGTGTCCGACTTCCTCGTGGCGCTGACCAGCAAGCTGCAGCCCAGCATGCTGCTGAAGCTGCTACGAAAGCTCACTGTGGACGTGTCCAAGCTCTCCGAATACACCACTGTGGCCCTGCGGCTGCTCACCCTCCACTACGACCGCTGCGCCAAGTACTACGGCTCCACCAGTGGCGGCTCCTCCAGCGACGAGGAGAAGCGACTCACCATGATGCTGTTCAGCAACATATTTGACTCACTATCTAAAATGGTAAGTTTTTAGATTTAGGTCGGGTTCTACGAAAAACACCTAACCTAAAAAACACCTGAAAAACACGAAAAACGTTAGTTCCAAAGGATTCGTCAAGATAGCGCCAGTAGAGTTTTGCTCTTTTTCGTGTTTTTCAGGTGTTTTTTAGGTTAGGTGTTTTTCGTAGAACCCGACCTTAAAAGTTGTCACAAAAATTCGATTTAAAATTGGGAAAAACAAGGTGGGCCTAAATGGGAACCCTGAGAAACTCCACATTTTGTAGTAAATAATGGAGAGATAGAAGAACCTATGCGTACGGTAGAAGTTTGTTTAACTTGAAAAACAGCATAGGAAATTAACGCTTGTTCCGTTTGTCAATAAGAATTCTGTTATTCACAGAATCAAAAGTTTTAGTAAGGTCTAGCTAGATATAGACAGTCAAATTGAGACTTATGGAGAGCTCAACAGCTAACAAGAATATGAAAAAATCTAATTATGTTGTATTTTTTTTTAATATCTTGGTTTAAATTAATCTTAGTAATATTTTGAGTTGCCAACCCCAGTAGTATATTGAAGGTCCCTGATTTGAGTCCCTAGTATAAAATTTATGAATAAGTTCGGGTTCAAGTAATAGTGATATCACCTCTGCGTTCAGCACAAATAATATGAAAAGTCTACTCTTGGTGGATATCGCACCAGTATAGGTTAACTTATCAGCGTAATGATCTCCTATTCTCTTCCCCCTCAGTAGCTTGATCGATAAGGCAGCGGACTTATAACCTAGAGGTCGGTGGTTCAAGTTCAGCAAAGATTTAGTAAAGCCAGTTTGAGTAGTTGTGACATCACGAAAGTATTAAACACAAATATGATAACTTTTTAACTGTTCTCTTCCTACCTAGGACTATGACCCAGAGCTGTTCGGAAAAGCCCTGCCGTGTCTGACAGCTATTGGTTGTGCCTTGCCTCCGGACTACGCACTGGCCAAGAATCACGATGATGAGTGGTACGGCAACAAGAGTCCCACGGACGGGCCTTACAACCCTCAGCCCATCAATACTTCCAGGTGAGCCACATGAAATCATTTGCGACATAGGAGAGAGATCAAGCTAGCTACTCACATTGTAATTATTCAACAATTTAGATCAATCTTTATTTACAATTTTTTATATACAGGTACAGTCAAAAGGTATAATTAATTAAATATAAACAAAGTTTGATCAAGGGTGGTGATAATGCCTTTGGCATTCTCTTCCGTATTGCAATTTCAACTTTTATCTGTTTCGGATTCTAACGATTGCATGTATTTTTCATCATTTAATTGAATATTGTGACTAAGGGTGGTATGCAGAGTCCTCACTGTAGGGATGCCTGGGTCATTTGTCCCGTCAGCTGATTTTGTTATTCAGAGACGTTTGTTTAAAGCGTCTGTGCGTATGTGTAATCAGATGTTTCTTTAATGAATAATTGTCAAGGTGGAAGTATTCCCTATAGCAAGCTCGGGACCACCCTACAGTGAACCCTATAGGGATTACAAAATCGTCTCTGCATTCGAGCCTAACTGTCTTCAAAATAAAATCTCTCTTAGGGTCAGACGTTAGAAATGTTTTGAGCTTTCACTCTATCTAGTGGTCAACTTCCTTTTTTGAGATTGGGTGGAAGAGATTGCCACAGGCAATAACCCCGCCCTTTAGGTAGGACATTTCTCTCTTCTTTTTTTCTTTCTTGTATATTTGTTTAATCTTTTTGTTTTTCTTTATATTTCATTGTATTCTACTGCATATATTTTTTGTTCTACCTAATAAAGCTTAAAAAAAGGGTCTATTCTTATCATTGTATTCAATGTGAACCCCGTCTTTTACACTAAACTTGCAGCGTCTCCCTGAACAATGACCTGAACACGATAGTGCAGAAGTTCTCAGAGCACTACCACGACGCCTGGGCCAGCAGGAAGATGGAGAATGGCTGGGCCTTTGGCGACCAGTGGTCTGACTCCTCCAAGTACCACCCCAGACTCAAGCCTTACATGATGCTCAATGACTATGTGAGTACCAATACCAACCCAAACTCAAGTCCACTGACTATGTGAGTACCAACCCAGACTCAAGCCTTACATGATGCTCAATGACTATGTGAGTACCACCCCCAGACTCAGGTCTTACATGATGCTCAATGACTATGTGAGTACCACCCCAGACTCAAGCCTTACATGATGCTCAATGACTATGTGAGTACCACCCCAGACTCAAGCCTTACATGATGCTCAATGACTATGTGAGTACCACCCCAGACTCAAGTCTTACATGATGCTCAATGACTATGTGAGTACCACCCCAGACTCAAGCCTTACATGATGCTCAATGACTATGTGAGTACCACCCCAGACTCAAGCCTTACATGATGCTCAATGACTATGTGAGTACCACCCCAGACTCAAGCCTTACATGATGCTCAATGACTATGTGAGTACCACCCCAGACTCAAGTCTTACATGATGCTTTTTTTTTCATGACTGAAGTGTCATTATATTAATTTTTTTCCTTGTTCAACAATATTGGGCCCTATTAATAAGAAGCAAAACCTTTTCCTTTTGAAATTCGAAGGAATTGCTTCAACTGGTATTCATAAAGTTTTGAGCAATCTACATGTGGATATTCATAGAGCTGATCTTTCTACCTTAATAATAGCTCCTCTTGGTTAAGCATGAAGCAAATACATGTTAACAAAAGGAAATGGTTATGAATACGAAAAGGAGCAATCGCTTGCTTCTTTCCTTCAGACCTTTTGCTCTTACTTCTTGCTTTTGCTCACGAGAAATTAGTTAAGTGGCAGAGAATGCCTAAGGCATTAACTTCGCCCCGGATTAGAAAACAATTGTAATTAAAAATTAATATTGATCTTTAGTTCTTTTTGTACATCATTCTAAGTTTTTTTAAAAAAATATTGTTATTTTTTTTTTTTGTTGATGATTGTTTTGTAAAAAAAATTGCTACTTTTTTACGAATACAATCCTTGATGTTTTCGTTAATGCTATAACGTCCTCTGCTTTCTCCCCCTCCAGGAGAAGGAGCGGTACAAGGAGCCGGTGCGGGAGTCCCTCAAGGCCCTGCTGGCTATCGGCTGGAACATAGAACACAGCGAGGCTGATGTGCCCCTCAGCAGTCGAAACTCCATGCGGCGCCAGTCCAAGCCTTCCATGGTGAGCTGTGTGCATGCTTGCCAATCATAAAATTGTATACATGTTTATGAGCTGTGTGCATGTGCATGCTTGCCAATCATACAATTGTATACATGTTTATTGTATGTACGTATGGTTTTTTTTGCGGCGAAACACAAGGCCTCTTCACAATTTTCGTGGGTAGCGCAGCTTTACTAAGAGCCTGCTGTACTTTTCGAATTATTCTATTACATTAATTTCTTTTTACTCTGGTAATGCCGCCACTGGTCGTTACTCATACTAGTAACTACTCATTTTTCCACACGAGGTATGAGTGGACCCCGAACATCCAAGTACACAGCAGAAAAATTCCTGCCTCCCTGGGGATCGAACCCAGGTCACCATGCGTGCAATGCCTAGCGCGCTAACTCACTCTGCCAAGGTGACTTACTACATGATTATTGTTTATTTATTACTGCCGAACATCCGAATATATTCATTATTATCTATAGATATCTCGAGTATTGTGTAATTGTTAAATTTTTTTTTCATTTTAGCATTAGTAGGTACATAAAGTGTAGATTTAAGAAGTGAGGAAACGAACCCCAGTTGCATGAAAACGCCACATAGCGCGACACCATCGCAAAGGAGTAGAATATTTCTCGCGGTCTATTTATGTTTATGTTTACATTATTTGATACGCTGGAAGGGACGAAGAGAGGAGACTCCTTTGCGATACTAGCGCTGAGGACGCCACGATGTAGGCCGGCGGGGGGTGGTTTCCACACGTCTTAATTCTACACGCTATGATTAGTACGCAAAATCGTACGCGTATCTATACTGCCAAATTTCGAAAAAGTTACCAATTGTTTTTAAATTACTGGAATGTTTTCTTTCTCTTATTTGGGTATTTTTAATGTCGATATCTATATTATTATTATTTTTTTAAATATGAAATAACCAACTTCATTTTTAACAAAACAACATAACGGACATCTTACAAATAAAATCTTTCTTCCAATCCTTCAGAATCCTTGGAAGAGTTCCTCTGATACTCACGGACTCACGGCATTACCTCTCTGTATAGCAATTGCAATAAACTGAATGAGGCAATGCCGTGATCGGTTGTCTTCGGACACACGGGTCAGCGATTATTTATTATATTGAATTTTACTCCCAGGAGGCGGGTTCGAGCCCCGGCAACTACCACCCGAACCCCATCGACATGACCAACCTCACCCTGAGCAGGGAAATGCAGAACATGGCGGAGCGTCTCGCCGAGAACTCGCACGACATCTGGGCCAAGAAGAAGAAGGAGGAGTCGGGGGGGAGCGTCCACCCTCAGCTGGTGCCCTACGACCTGCTCACCGACAAGGAGAAGAAGAAGGACAGAGAGAGGAGCCAGGAGTTCCTCAAGTACATGCAGTACCAGGGCTACAAACTTCACAAGTGAGTTCTACCACCACTGAGATCATATTATAACATAGAGGGAACTCGATTATCAAAATTTGAGTGAGTCGCTCAGTTTGTATGTTCATTGAGTCGCTCAGTTTCTATGTTCATTGAGTGAGTCGCTCAGTTTGTATGTTCATTGAGTGAGTCGCTCAGTTTCTATGTTCATTGAGTGAGTCGATCAGTTTGCATGTTCATTGTTCATTCAGTGAGTCGCTCAGTTTGTATGTTCATTGAGTGAGTCGCTCAGTTTGTATGTTCATTGAGTGAGTCGCTCAGTTTGTATGTTCATTGAGTGAGTCGCTCAGTTTGTATGTTCATTGAGTGAGTCGCCCAGTTTGTATGTTCATTGAGTGAGTCGCTCAGTTTGTATGTTTATTGAGTGAGTCGCTCAGTTTGTTCATTGAGTGAGTCACTCAGTTTGTATGTTCATTGAGTGAGTCGCTCAGTTGGTATGTTCATTGAGTGAGTCGCTCAGTTTGTATGTTCATTGAGTGAGTCGCTCAGTTTGTATGTTCATTGAGTGAGTCGCTCAGTTTGTATGTTCATTGAGTGAGTCGCTCAGTTTGTATGTTCATTGAGTCGTTCAGTTTGTATGTTCCACTGAGATCATATAACCCTCAGCTGGTGCCGTACGACCTACTCACCGACAAGGAGAAGAAGAAGGACAGAGAGAGGAGCCAGGAGTTCCTCAAGTACATGCAGTACCAGGGCTACAAGCTTCACAAGTGAGTGCTATACCCGTCACCTGCATGTCCATGTTCATTGAGTGAGTCGCTCAGTTTGTATGTTCATTGAGTGAGTCGCTCAGTTTGTATGTTCATTGAGTGAGTCGCTCAGTCTGGAAGTTCATTGAGTCGTTCAGTTTGTGTGTTCCACTGAGATCATATAACCCTCAGCTGGTGCCCTACGACCTACTCACCGACAAGGAGAAGAAGAAGGACAGGGAGAGGAGTCAGGAGTTCCTCAAGTACATGCAGTACCAGGGATACAAGCTTCACAAGTGAGTGCTATACCCGTCACCTGCATGTCCATGTTCATTGAGTGAGTCGCTCAGTTTGTATGTTCATTGAGTGAGTCGCTCAGTTTGTATGTTCACTGAGTGAGTCGCTCAGTTTGTATGTTCATTGAGTGAGTCGCTCAGTTTGTATGTTCATTGAGTGAGTCGCTCAGTTTGTAGTTCATTGAGTGAGAACTCGCACGACATCTGGGCCAAAAAAAAGAAGGAGGAGTTGGGGGGGAGCGTCCACCCTCAGCTGGTGCCCTACGACCTGCTCACCGACAAGGAGAAGAAGAAGGACAGAGAGAGGAGCCAGGAGTTCCTCAAGTACATGCAGTACCAGGGCTACAAGCTTCACAAGTGAGTGCCATACCCGTCACCTGCATGTCCATGTTCATTGAGTGAGTCGCTCAGTTTGTATGTTCATTGAGTGAGTCGCTCAGTTTGTATGTTCATTGAGTGAGTCGCTCAGTTTGTATGTTCATTGAGTGAGTCGCTCAGTTTGTATGTTCATTGAGTGAGTCGCTCAGTATGGATGTTCATTGAGTGAGTCGCTCAGTTTGTATGTTCATTGAGTGAGAACTCGCACGATATCTGGGCCAAGAAGAAGAAGGAGGAGTCGGGGGGGAGCGTCCACCCTCAGCTGGTGCCCTACGACCTGCTCACCGACAAGGAGAAGAAGAAGGACAGAGAGAGGAGCCAAGAGTTCCTCAAGTACATGCAGTACCAGGGCTACAAGCTTCACAAGTGAGTGCTACAACCACTGAGATCATATAACATAGAGGGGACCCGATTATCAAAATTTGAGTGAGTCGCTCAGTTTGTATGTTCATTGAGTGAGCCGTTCAGTTTGTATGTGCTCATTGAGTCGCTCAGTTTGTATGTTCATTGAGTGAGTCGCTCAGTTTGTATGTTCATTGAGTGAGTCGCTCAGTTTGTATGTTCATTGAGTGAGTCGCTCAGTTTGTATGTTCATTGAGTGAGTCGCTCAGTTTGTATGTTCATTGAGTGAGTCGCTCAGTTTGTGTGTTCATTGAGTGAGTCGCTCAGTTTGTATGTTCATTGAGTGAGTCGCTCAGTCTGGAAGTTCATTGAGTCGTTCAGTTTGTATGTTCCACTGAGATCATATAACCCTCAGCTGGTGCCCTACGACCTACTCACCGACAAGGAGAAGAAGAAGTACAGGGAGAGGAGTCAGGAGTTCCTCAAGTACATGCAGTACCAGGGATACAAGCTTCACAAGTGAGTGCTATACCCGTCACCTGCGTCCATGTTCATTGAGTGAGTCGCTCAGTTTGTATTTTGTTCAAGAAGAAGGAGGAGTCGGGGGGGAGCGTCCACCCTCAGCTGGTGCCCTACGACCTGCTCACCGACAAGGAGAAGAAGAAGGACAGAGAGAGGAGCCAGGAGTTCCTCAAGTACATGCAGTACCAGGGCTACAAGCTTCACAAGTGAGTGCTATACCCGTCACCTGCATATCCATGTTCATAGAGTGAGTCGCTCAGTTTGTATGTTCATTGAGTGAGTCGCTCAGTTTGTATGTTCATTGAGTGAGTCGCTCAGTTTGTATGTTCATTGAGTCGCTCAGTTTGTATGTTCATTGAGTGAGTCGCTCAGTTTGTATGTTCATTGAGTGAGTCGCTCAGTTTGTATGTTCATTGAGTGAGTCGCTCAGTTCGCATGTTCATTGAGTGAGAACTCGCACGACATCTGGGCCAAAAAGAAGAAGGAGGAGTTGGGGGGAGCGTCCACCCTCAGCTGGTGCCCTACGACCTGCTCACCGACAAGGAGAAGAAGAAGGACAGAGAGAGGAGCCAGGAGTTCCTCAAGTACATGCAGTACCAGGGCTACAAGCTTCACAAGTGAGTGCTATACCCGTCCTGCATGTCCATGTTCATTGAGTGAGTCGCTCAGTTTGTATGGTCATTGAGTGAGTCGCTCAGTTTGTATGTTCATTGAGTGAGTCGCTCAGTTTGTATGTTCATTGAGTGAGTCGCTCAGTTTGTATGTTCATTGAGTGAGTCGCTCAGTTTGTATGTTCATTGAGTGAGTCGCTCAGTTTGTATGTTCATTAAGTGAGTCGCTCAGTTTGTATGTTCATTGAGTGAGTCGCTCAGTTTGTATGTTCATTGAGTGAGTCGCTCAGTTTGTATGTTTATTGAGTGAGTCGATCAGTTTGTATGTTCATTGAGTGAGTCGCTCAGTTTGTATGTTCATTGAGTGAGTCGCTCAGTTTGTATGTTCATTGAGTGAGTCGCTCAGTTTGTATGTTCATTGAGTGAGTCGCTCAGTTTGTATGTTTATTGAGTGAGTCGCTCAGTTTGTATGTTCATTGAGTGAGTCGCTCAGTTTGTATGTTCATTGAGTGAGTCGCTCAGTTTGTATGTTCATTGAGTGAGTCGCTCAGTTTGTATGTTCATTGAGTCGTTCAGTTTGTTTGTTCCACTGAGATCATATAACATAGAGGGAACCCGATGTATCAAAATTTGCGTCCAGTAGGGACCATCAGCTGATTTCAAAATCAGTGCCGGAGTTGTAGTAATTTTTCTCTCGCGAAGGAGTGGGTACCAAAATTACCTAATTCTTTTAAAATAATAATTTTACTTTTTTCATACGTACCTATTAGTTGTTTTTGTCTTTGTTTTCTCTTTTACTTTCCTTATTTTCTACTTAGTAGTAATATAAGACTTGGTACGTGACGTGAAAATTAAGGATGTTTAGATATCCGCCACTGCATGAGGTAAACAAAAAATTCAAATAAATTGAACCAATCAGAGGCCGGGATTTGTTGAAAGAGGGACCATCAGCTGTTCAAAGTTGGACGCATAAATTTGTTCAACTCGAGGTAGGTAAGGTTCCCTCTATGTTATATAATCTCAGTGGCTACAACCGACCAGCTTCCGTACTGGTCGGTTGCAGACTAGCTAGAACGACTAGCCTATTTCGACGCTATCAAGTATAAATAAGGCGATATTTTTATTATATCCAGATTTCTCTTTTAAAGAACGCGCGATTAGCTCAGTGGTTAATCACTGGCTTGGCATGCGGAAGGTCCCGGATTCGATCCCCCGTGCCGACAAAAAAATGTATTCTTAATTTGCTTAGAATTGTTTGTAAGGGATACCTTCCGGTGCGCTCCTGTTGACCCAGCAGCTAATTGGGAAGTATTGTGTCACTTCTCGCCCATCAGAGGGGAGACATACTACGGGATGGGTAGGCTACAACACAGACCACAAGCGTGTACAGTAGCTCCTGTTTCATTACTACGAAATAAAAACGGCTGTGAAACACTCATCTTTTACAACAGCAAAAAATAAAAGAAAAAAGAGGTTATTTTCCCCTATAAAAAGTTAAATTTGACCTGAAATCGTTCTCTTTTATACAGTTTTAATACATCTGCGAAGATTTGAGTGTAATCTATACTTATAAAAGAGAGTTTCACTCACTGACTGACTGACTCACTCACTCACTGATTCATCACTGTTTCTCCGAACTGGTAAGTCCTCGGAAGCTGAAATTTGGTAGGTAGCTTTGTCTTATTGTCTAGATGTGCAATAAGACGGGATTTTTCGAAATTATTTCGAGCTTATTTCTGCTAAGCTTATTTCGAACTTGCTGTTTCCAGGCCGGCTCGCCAGGGCACCCAGTCCGAGGCGGAGCAGCTGGCCCAAGTCCAGACCGGGGAGCTCCGCTTCGCCTACTCCCTGCTGGAGAAGCTCATCCAGTACACAGACCGTGCCAGCATCAACATGAAGATGCAGAAGCCTTCCAGCACCTTCAGCAGGAGGACCAGCTTCATGGTGAGTGTTTAATGTTGATGTTGATGCTGACCGTGCCAGCATCAACATGAAGATGCAGAAGCCTTCCAGCACCTTCAGCAGTAGGACCAGCTTCATGGTGAGTGTTTAATGTTGATGCTGACCGTGCCAGCATCAACATGAAGATACAGAAGCCTTCCAGCACCTTCAGCAGTAGGACCAGCTTCATGGTGAGTGTTTAATGTTGATGCTGACCGTGCCAGCATCAACATGAAGATGCAGAAGCCTTCCAGCACCTTCAGCAGGAGGACCAGCTTCATGGTGAGTGTTTAAAAGGAGAACTAGCCAACCCTAACAAGTAAGCACAATACGTATTATTCTGTGGTAAAAATTCCAAGTGCGAGGAAAACTTGTCATGTCCCGGCTGGTCATGTTCGAACCGGCGACCACTGGAACCTCTGGATTCACAGAGTGCCGCCTTTACCACTGAGCTACCGGGACAGGTAAATAGTTCTTCATCTTATTCTCCTCCTCCTTCGGGACTGCCCTTATTTAGAGTAACCACTCTTCACTCGGGACAGACAATATATGTTTCACATTTACCAATGCTGTTTCCATTGATATCCTCAGGTGTGCACCCGCGACATCAAGTTCTTCTCCAAGGTGGTGCTGCCCCTGGTAGAGAAGTACTTCAGCACCCACCGCAACTACTTCATAGCCATAGCCACCGCCTCCAACAATATAGGAGCTGCCTCACTCAAGGAGAAGGAGATGGTGGCCAGGTGAGAGAGTTGTTATTATTATTATTATTATTATTATAGTATGCTCTATTAGGAGGACAGAGTACAATGTTAACAGTAAAAAATTAAGAAAAAACTAACTAATGACAAAATTATCATATCATCATAGGGTGGCGTCATCGTGAACGATGGTAGCCAGACAGAGGAGGAATGACTCAGCACTTCTACCACTGTCTTTACAAGGAGGCTAATAACTGACAAGGGCCCCCAGAACCAAGCCAATGCTGGTCTACTCCCTGTTTATAGTCCCCCAGCCAGACAGATTATTATTGTATGCTTTATTAGGAGGACAGAGTACAATGTTAACAGTATAAAATTAAGAAAAAACAAACAGATAACAAAATAAATAAGTATAACAGAAAATAACACGAATGTCCTACCTAAAGGGCGGAGTTATTGCCTGTGGCAATCTCTTCCATCCAACCCTTTGTTGTTGTTGGAGCCAGCTTGACTTCAGCTGGGGGACTTGAGGGGGACTGATGGTCTCTATCCAACTTTTCCTATCCCGGCTGGACATTGCTTCAATTAGTATTCTTACGATCGTTTGACGCTGGCTATAAATGAAACTGGTTCATAAGTAGATCAATTTTTTCGTTTCAAACAAAGTATCAACCAGCGTCGATGGTGCATTGACTACACCAGTTCTCGTTCTGTCACTGAAATTAAGCAACGTTCAGCAAGATTAGGACTTACATGGGTGACCCTTCAAATTCTAACTCTCGTGATGCTAGTTATTACCCCGGCCGCACTCAGGTTGGGTCAGGGTAATTTGACTAGCTGGTTTGTGATTTTTTAGCGAATGGAGGGTAAAATCCCCGTCATGATTTGACCAATCAGTTGAAAGCGATGTTAAACATAAAACTTTACAAGCTTTATCCTTCATATCAACATTCTAAACCCATGCCGAAAATCACCAATGAAGAGAATGCCAAATGCATTCTCACCACCCTTGATCAGACTTTGTTTACCTTTAATTAATTATACATGTACCCTTTCACTGTACCTGTATATAAAAATTGTAAATAAAGTTTGATCAAAATTGTTGAATAATAATCAATATGTACATCTTTGTGTTCCAGTCTGTTCTGCAAGCTGGCGAATCTTCTTCGGTCCAGACTGTCGGCGTTCGGAGCTGACGTGAGAATCACAGTCAGATGTCTCCAGGTGCTGGTCAAAGCCATCGATGCCAAGTGAGTATTCATTGCAACCCCTCCGCAACGGCTGATCGGAAAATGTTTTGGGCGTGCTGGCACATAAATCGGACTAAAATGGGATCTATAGAGTCGCTCTTTCAGTATCTACAGAGATTGCGTTTGTTTACAATGCTAATCTTATCCCGTCTTATTGCACATCTAGAATATAAGATAAAGCTACCTACCAAATTTCAGCTCGCTAGGTATTACGGTTTGGGCTGTAGAGCGATGATCAATCAGTCAGTTAGTGACTTTGACATTTATATATTAAGATGCATTAATTATTCTAGAAATATGTGATGATTTTCACTGTGTACGAGCTAGGACTTGAGAAAATCATCTCTTTTTCTTTTTGTCTGGGGTTGCTGCAGTTCCGCAGCTCCTTAGCACCGGTCTCGCCTGGTGGGTATATCTTTCGTGCTATTTGAACGATATTTTTAAGAAAAATAAATACCTATTTAATTAGGGGGATGTATTCCCTAAGTGTAACCTAAGTAGTCAAATAAAGGCTACGAGCGAATAATTTTATTGTATGTGACTCTCGCTTCTCAACTGTATTCATTGCAATCTATTTCAGATCCCACCGACCTCAGTAGCTTGATCGATAAGGGGGCGGACTTGTAATGTAGAGGTCGGTGGTTCAAGTCCCTGATTCAGCGTAGATTTAGTAAAGCGAGTTTTAGTAGTTGTGATATCACGAAAGTGATTTATTAACACATCTACTAAATTATTTATTTTTTCTTTATTTTTTTCTTCTATTTTATTGTATATTGTATTTTCATTTGTAATTATTTGTATTGTATGTAATATGTCCTATTACCTAATAAAGTGTAAAAAAAAAAAAACACAAATATGATAATTAAAAAAAAAACTATTTCAGATCCCTCACCAAGAGCTGCCCGGAGTTCATCAGAACCTCCATGCTGACTTTCTTCAACAACACGGCGGATGACCTGGGACACACCATTCAGAACCTGCAGGAAGTGAGTTCCAATTCGAAATTATTAAACCTCTGCAAGCTTTGACAGTTGATATTATTATTATTTTTACTACTTGTGATATTACTTTTTAACATTATTTTATTTTAATCTTTGTATTTATTGACATTTTTATTGTTGACATAGTAAATAGGAGCCCTATTTACAATGTCTTTTATTGAGTACACCGCTATTCCCGTAAATATACTCCCGTACACCGGGTATTTATTATTATTTAACACTTTATTGGTCAACTACATGATATACTCAACAAAATAGGACATGAAAAAAAAGAACACAATAGAATATGTAGTGAACCAATTAAGGGGCGAGGTTAAAGCCTGTGGCTTTCTCTTTACCGAACCTCATACGTACGTCTGAAGGCAATTGTAATTAAATCTTGTCATTTTTCAATAAGCGTGTAGTCATTGTGTCACTTCTCGCCCATCAGAGGAGGTGCATACTACGGGATGGGCAGGCCACAACACAGACCACAAGGGTCTGAAGTAGCTGTTGTACGAAATTAAAAAATACGAAATTTAAGGGATGGGTGGAAGAGATTGCCATAGTCAATAACCCCGCGCTTTAGTTAGGACATATGTGTATACAATATATTTATCTATTGCTTTTTTTATAATAATTATTTGTAATTTAAATGTAATGTAATGTAAATTATTCAGTCCATAATAATGTAAAGTAAAACTATACTTACTTTAATTACCTTTCTCAATATTATCATATTCATCTTTAAAATTTGTACTCTGTACTTATATCTACTTATTGTGTAACTTGTAAAAAAGTTTATTATACAAATAAAGTTGAAATTAATATAAAAAAGTGTACATATGTCTTTTTATATCTAATAAAATATTTCATAATAAGAAAAATAATAATAAAAAAGGCTGTGAAACACTCATTTTTTAACATTTACTACCCATTTGACAGTATTATTCACTGTCCATCAGTTCCATGTCAGTATGGCATAACTTGTGTTGGTCACGTGACAGTTGCATGCTAAATAACCATTCCATGTTAATTCCAGGGCAAATACTCTCATCTCCGAGGCACGCATCTGAAGACCTCTACCTCTCTCATGTACATCAACGATGTGGTGCTTCCGGTGCTCACTGCCATGTTTGACCACCTGGCCGGGTGTGACTATGGAAGCGATCTGCTGTGTAAGTTGAAAAAAAACTCCTAATTTTTAAGTTTAAAATAATTTTATTTTTTATGCTCTGATATTTACAACTATCTATCCTTAGAATGAATAGCCTGTAAGTTTATTGTATCACATTTTCCTATACTTGTAAAAACCTTTTAGGCCAAGTACTTCGATTCTTTAAATAAATGTTCATAAAAAAACTTTGTTGAAATATGTGTTAACTTTTTACAGTTTTCATTCAAGTCTGGCTGGGGGACTATAAACAGGGAGTAGACCAGCATTGGCTTAGTTCTGGGGGCCCTTTTTAATTATTAGCTTCCTTTTACAGGCAGTAGTAGAAGTGCTAAGTCATTCCTCCACTGTCTAGCTACCATTGTTCACGATGACGCCACCCTATGATGATGATTCAAGTACAGATATATGTAGCAGGAAAAATTACTCCTCTCTTTGGTGTTTTGAATTCAGTCATGTGTTTTATGAGAAAAAAAATTAAATAACCTTCTGTGTTCTCTTGATTTCAGTGGATGAGATTCAAGTGGCTTCCTACAAGATGGTCATCAGTCTGTACACCCTGGGTATTGACAACACATTGACTCATGACAGGTGAGAAATTGGCACACTTTTTACAAGATGCAAATGAAGGAAGCAACATACAAGAATAAGTTGTCAACTCAAAGTCTGTTCAGTTTAAATACCTAGTACCAGTTATTGCTTTTTGAATTATTATTTCACTGATATGAATTATATTCCTGCTCCAAAATTATCTCAATGTTGGCCACACACGTACATACATGCATGAACAGGCGTACCTGTCATGCATGTATGAGCGTGTGTAGAAGAAAAAGATCACAAGCACAAGTTTCTTGCTGCCCGTTGCCTGTTTGTTGATGCATGTATGTACAATTGTACAATACGTACATGTGTGGCCGGCTTTACATAATAATAACAATAAATAATTTGTTTTATTTTTCATATTTTTTTTTTTTTACCAATGACCCATCCTAAGCCATTTTTATTTGTTTTCTAAGATGAGTGTCGTTGTTACATATGAGGGGAAATAAGTTAAGAAATTACGCTCTTCATGCTTTCAGCCAAAAATTTAACTTTTTTTTAATGAATATTTATTTAAAGAGAGGTCTGAAACATTTAGAGTCCTTGCCCCTTATTTAACTTTTGTGTGTTGCATTTCAAACAGGAAATATCTGAAGACAGAGCTAGAGCGCCACCGCCCTGCCCTGGGGACTTGTCTCGGGGCGTTCTCTTCCACTTTTCCTGTCGCCTACCTGGAGCCTCACCTGAACAAGCACAACCAGTACTCGCTGGTCAACAGGATAGCGGCGCACTCTCTGGAAGCCCAGGGTAGGTCTTCTGGTTCGGTCAGGTCTTTTTTTTATGTATCACTCGAGTGATGCCACAATTAAAACTATTTATATTTTCACTTTTTGAACTTTAAGTCATTTTTATCACTACTTTTTTGAAATACACATTACTGTTATATTCAATTATCCATAGTTTTCCCCTCATGCAAGGGGCAAGAAAGGTTGTCAGAAGACAAGATGATACCCTTCACTCCACTCGATCCCCAAGAGATCATGAGCGCAGAGTGAGAGGGTATTGACGCTTTTATACTTATAAATTAAAACTATTTATAAGTATAAAAGCGAACATTAGAATTGTTGTTTTCTATTGTAATTTTTGTAAACAATGTCATGCTCTTAAAAAAAAAAAAAAAATTGAATGGTCATTGGTCATCCATCCAAGTTCTAACTTTGCTGGACGTTGCGTAAGTTCAGCGAGCGAACGAAAACTGGTGTATTCAACGTGCATTAAGAAGTTGGTTGGGTGGAAGAGCTCAAGCAATTTGAGAATCCTGCCATAAAGCCTAAAAAAAAAGATGTATTGATAGATAAATGTATGAGGTGTCATTGATACAATCTATACTTATAAAAGATAGTTTCACTTACTAATTCATCACTGTTTCTCCGAACTGGTAAGTCCGAGGAAGCTGAAATTAGGCAGGTAGCTTTGTCTTATAGTCTAGATGTGCAATAAGACGGGATTTTTGGAAATTCCCACTACAACACCTGCCATTGGCGAAAAAGGATTTTTTGCTTTCACGGCCATGCCTCGAGTCGCAAAGCGGGCGACAGCCCGCTAGTGTATTATATTCTGTCTGTCCCGGTATCTCAGTGGTCATTGGTCAAGTCGTCGGTCTGGTGGCTTCGGAACCCAGCCGGGACATGTTCTCTTTGTCGTGTCCTTGACAACATGCTTTGAGAATTAACCTCGCCTGGTGGTTACCTTCCACCAAAGAGTTTAATTATTATTTTTCTCATTTGCGATTTTAAGCACATAATAATACGTCTTGGGCTTACTGTTCGAATAATGAGACTCGTTAGTCCTAGTCGAGCAGTATAAATGAGGCGATATTATTATTATTATTTTTTAAAGATGAGTGTTTCACAGCCTTTCTTATTTCGTAGCCATGAAACAGGAGCTACTGTAGACGTTTGTGGTCTGTGTTGTAGCTTGGCCATCCCGTAGTATGCCTCCCCTCAGATGGGCGAAAAGTGACACAATACTTCCCAATTCGGTGCTGGGTCAACACGAGCGCACCGGAAGGTATCTCTTACAAACAACTGTAACCAAATTAAGAATACACATTTTTGTCGGTACGGGAGATCGAAACCGGGACCTTCCGTATGGCAAGCGAGTGCTTGATCTAACTCCTTATAGCTTTGACGAGTTCCAGGGCAGCCTGAGTAGTCTGAGTACCTAGCTATTCAAACTTCAATCATACCTTTTAGTCATCCCTGTGTTTCCCTCTTATAAACTTTTCGTTCCTTTTCTGTTTTTCGTCTATATTTTTGTGTTTATACATTTTTATGTTTTCTTTTCTAGGCCTCAAATTATTTAAATGCTCTTTGTTCCTACTTAGTATACCTATTTTAATATATAACTTAGATTTAATTTAATTTGTTAATTAGCATGCAAGTTTGTGCACATATAATATGTATTGTATCCTTTAGTACAATAAAATTTATATTGAAAATTGCTTAACCAATGAGCTAATCGCGCGCTCTCTTAGCTCTATTATTATATTATAATGTAATTGGGTATTATAATGTAATTGGGTGTATGTCAAATGTCATTGTAATTGACATACATCTGTTTTGTATTGCACTTAAAAATAAATAAATAAATTCAATTAAAAAAATTAAATATGTGATCGCTCCCCAGACATCCTGGTTCGCATGGAGAGCAGCATGCCCACCCTGGAAGCCATCCTCTCCGAAGTGGACAGCTTTGTGGAGTCAGAGCGTCACCACAATGACGCCCCCCACATCATTGACGTCATCATGCCGCTGCTGTGTGCCTATCTCCCCGTGTGGTGGGCCCAGGGCCCAGACAATGTGTCTCTCACTACCGGGTAAGATATACTTGATGTATTAGTGACGTCATCATATTAGTGACGTCATCATATCTCCCTGTGTGGTGGGCTCAGGGCCTAGACAATGTGTCTCTCACTACCGGGTAAGATATACTTGATGTATTAGTGACGCCCCCCATATCATTGACGTCATCATGCCACTGCTGTGTGCCTATCTCCCCGTGTGGTGGGCCCAGGGCCCAGACAATGTGTCTCTCACTACCGGGTAAGATATACTTAATGGACCTAGGACCCCAATGAGCATGTATACAAAATTTCATCAATTTCGAAGAATCCGGTCGAGAGTTATCGTGGAACAGACAGACATACGAACGAAAGCGAAATCGTCCAGTATGCAAGTTAAAACAGATCCTCACTGTGTTCGGTTAATTATCTCCCTGTGTGGTGAGCCCAGAACCCAGACAATGTGTCCCTCACTACCGGGTAAGACCTATTGATGTATTAGGGACGTCATCATACATCATATATCCCTGAAGAAAATTGAAATCTAGATCTGAAATAACTATAGTACAGATTTACCTCTTTTCGAAGGCTCAAAATCTCTGAAAACAATGAAAAAAGAAAAAATACACATTTATAAAGTTTTCCAGTAAAGTTTGGTAGGTCATCCTTCTTGTCAAGACCGAATTTACCAGATAAAAAAATTAGAAACCCCCATTTTTGCATGATGAAATATCCGACATATCCTATTTTAAATCGAGAAAGCTTTTATATTACTCGAAAAAATATGTCTACGTCTATGCTACTTGTTTTTAAATACAAATTATTGTTTACATTTCACAGGAACCACGTTACCATGGTGACGAGTGAACACATGAACCAGTTGCTGAAGAATGTCCTCAAGATGATCAAGAAGAATATTGGAAACGAGAACGCTCCCTGGATGACAAGGATTGCCGGTAGGAGCAAAATAATTGTCTACCTACATGTTTGTCAAGTCTATTTTTTTAATTTTTTTTTATTAATAATCTTGGATTTCTTTTAACCTATTGGTTTTGTACCAGACATGGACGATAATTTACTCTCGACTCTTTGTGTCAAAATTTTCTAAGTATTAGTCTCTTCAGTAACTTTTTGGGAGAACAATCGAACAGTCACTATCAAACTAATGCTTTCTATCCATTTAATAAAACTCGTTGTAGCTTACATGTTTAGTATAAGCTACAACGAGTTTTAATTAACTACTGATTTTAAATAGGTGTAATTAACTAGTGATTTTCAATAGGATTTCGTTCAACCATTAACTACAAGTGCGAAAGGCATTTTTATTCAAGTTGGGGTTCCGTTCTAATGTCTTGTTATTGTCACCATGCTATACTGTTGAATTTTTAATAAGTAACCACCAACCGACCTCAGTGTAATGCTAGCAGTACACTCTCGCCGAGACAAGGCGAGGGCAGCCGAGCGCGAGAGTGAACTTGTGCACCTCGCCTACGCTCGGCTAGGCAAGTCTCGGGTACTCCATTTTGTAGCTATAGTTTATACGGTTCCTCCCCTCGGATGGTCTCGATGCCGAGTGCCTCGCGAGAGTGTACTGCTAGCATAACCTGGAGGTCGGTGGTTCGAATCCCAAGTTGAGTAAGTATTTGGTAAAACGAGTTTGAGGGCGGAATTAATAGAAGTTTTTGTAATACCTTTGTGGCATTAAGTCACGAATTGCGTACTGTGTAAGATAGGGAAAACCGGCGCTTAGCAATGACTTGAGATATAGAACTAGGAGAAGATGGAGGAGTGGAGAGTCGTTGTTGGGGTATGAAGATGGAATTGATCATTGGAAAAGAGAGTAGAGACTGTGATAGAAATATTTCAATTGAACGTTTTAAATAAATCTTGACATATAAAATTTGTCTATTAATTTCGCCCTGAGTAATTGTGACAAAACAAAAAAAGAGATAAAATTACTCGTAACCAGCATTCCGTTGGAACAGTTTAAAGGTTATGTTCCGTGTTCCCCAGCCTACACCCAGCAGATCATCATCAACTCCTCAGAGGAGCTACTCAAGGATCCCTTCCTGCCCTTGGCAGAGAGGGTGAAGAAGAGAACTGACAACCTCTTCCACAAGGAAGAGTCATTGCGAGGATTCCTCAAGTCAAGTCTGGACGATACTTCCCAGGTGAGAAATTCTTAGAAGCTTTTATCATTGGCTTAGGAAAAGAACCTTTGTAAAAACCCAATATTGTTAATAAATAAATAAAATGTTTAAAATGTTAAAAAAAAAAAAAAAAAATCAGTATTGTTTCAACAATCTTTATGGGTTTCGGGTACTTCAGGATGAAGACGGGCACTTCAGACTGAAACTAGAAGTAAACTAAGTTCACTCAAGTTTGTTTGTCTGAATTTCTAAATTGTAACTGGCTTGTAACTTGTTGTATGCTTGTGACTCAGAGCTCATAATAAGGGTTAATGAGTTTGATTGAATTTTAATGGGGAAAGTACACCATTTACTCAAGAAATGGTTGACTTTCAGAGTGCGTTTGATTAAATTTATTGACAAAACACACTAAGTGCATTGAAAATGGCTGATTCCAGAATACAATTGATTAAATTTATCGACAAAAAAAACACACTATAACAAGAAATTGGTGACTTATTGAATGCGTTTGATTGACTTCATCGACAAAAGCACATACTTCAGTAAATGGTTGACTTCCAGAAGGCGTTTAATCGAATTCAGCAACTAAGGGTGGAATTAATAGACGTTTTTGTAAAACCTCTGTGGAGCTAAGTCTAGATTTTGCGTATTGTCTTAGATGGGGAAAACCAATGCTAAGTCATGACTTCAGATCTTGATATTGTCTATTAATTTCGCCCTACATAGATGATCATCACTCGGCCCATTATTGTTTGAAAAAAAAAACAAAAAAAAAGATAAAGAGCTAGTTATTTGTGTTATTATGTCACAATTTTTAGTGGGTAGTATCGACATTACGAGAACTAATGCCAATGCATCATATCTCCAACCAACCGTCATATTCCAATATCTATCTCGTAATGCCGCCACTGGTCGTTGCCCACTCTACAACTACCCCAATTGTCCTCACGAGGCTAGGGTAGGCCCCGACATCCAAAGTACAGAGCCGAAAAAATTCCGACCCCGCCGGGATTCGAACCCAGGTCACCTGGAGTGCAAGCCGAGCATGCTACCGCTAGGCCAAGTGACTACTCGGCCCACTATTGTTTCAGATCGAGTCCCAGATCCAGGAGGACTGGCAGCTGCTGGTGCGCGACATCTACGCCTTCTACCCCCTCCTCATCAAGTACGTGGACCTGCAGAAGACCCACTGGCTCCGCAACAACATCCCCGAGGCGGAGCTCATCTACAACTACGTGTCCGAAATCTTCAACATCTGGTCCAAGTCGCAGTACTTCCTGCGCGAGGAGCAGAACTTCATCTCGGCCAATGAGATCGACAACATGATCCTGATCATGCCGACGGCGACGCGTCGCTCCGCCGTCGTGTCGGACTCCTCCGTGGCGGGGGGGGTCGGGGGGAAGATGAAGGTACTTACTTTCCGTGTCCATGTGTGTGTCATGGTGGAGGAAGGATTTTTTTTTTTTTTTTAAGTTTCCATGTTTTTATATTTTACAATAACATCTTCAACAAACAAAGAGGGTATACCCACCTTCAAAAGATAAAAAATAATTTTGTAATTTTTTTCTTTTATGTAATTTATTTATTTATTTACACTTTATTTGTTTTACAAAACAATCATCAACAAAAAATTAATAACAATAAATTAAAAAGAAAACTTAGAATAAATGTACAAAATAAAGATCAATATTAATTTTTAATTACAATTGTATTGTACTCCGGGGCGAATTTAATGCCTCAGGCATTCTCTGCCATTTAACACTCTGTGACTGTACTCGTATTTATGTTGAGAGCATTTCCACACGACCTCGTATAAGACCCCCTCTTCTGTTTCAATTTCATTATTGATCATTAATATTATTGATTTTTTATTATTTTTATATTATTTTTTTAAACATAGATATATATTTATATTTTTTTCCCCCTCTGTAAATTTTCATGTAATTGCATCATAAATGATGCGTTTGAAAATAATTAAAAAAAAAAAAAAATCATTGTCTTCTCTCAGAAAAAGAAGAAGAACCGGGACAAGAAGCGAGACAAGGACAAGGAGCTGCAGGCCAGTCTGATGGTGGCCTGTCTCAAGAGACTCCTGCCTGTGGGGCTCAACCTGTTTGCGGGGCGGGAGCAGGAGCTGGTGCAGCACTGCAAGGACAGATTCCTCAAGGTGAGTCTTTTAGGGCGGAATTAATAGACAACATCAATAACTTAAGTCGTTAGTAAGTTTCCCTATCTTACACAGTACGCAATCCGTGACTTAGCGCCACAGAAGTATTACAATAACGTCTATTCATTCCGCCCTTAGTCCTCTTCGTGTTCACCCTGCATTTTTATTCGTTGAATTGATCTGTTTTGCTATAGGTAAGCAGTGTAAGCACTCATGCCCTAGCGTCTCGCTGGTGGAGGTTAAACAAACATGGTACCAGTTTCGTAAAGCCAAAAGACAAAAATGAAACAGGATTAGTAAATCGAAGCTGACCCTTAGATTTTATCAGCTGACCGATAGGTAAAAACAAGATTTTCTCCACCAAGGCTAGCTACTGCTCCGTTACGCCACATAGCCCGGCTTAGATATGACCTCTACAGTTGTTGTCAAGGTGAAAGTCAAGGGATAGTGTTCACTAAGATTAACTAATCCTGTTTCATATTTCTGCACTAAATCTTTGTAAATAATACTTTTGATCGTGTCACCATTAAATCTACATTAAATTTCACAATCGATATGTTTGGTGATTTTTACCCTTCCCTAAGACGCGTGTCGCAATTATTAGCCTCCTTGTAAAGACAGTGGTAGAAGTGCTGAGTCATTCCTTCACTGTCTGGCTACCATCGTTCACGATGACGCCACCCTATGATGATGAAGACGCGTGAACTAAAGTTCTTTAAACCGGAGCACACTGAATCATGCCTATCCTTTATTAACTAAAATTTATTTCCGAGAAAGCTCTTATTCTTAACCACTTTTGTTTGAACAGAAAATGCCCGAGTACGAGATCATGGAGTTCGTCAAGACTCAGCTCACTTTGCCCGACAAGATCGATCCGGCGGATGAGATGTCGTGGCAGCACTACCTGTACTCCAAGCTAGGAAACAAGAAAGACAGCACGGAGGTGATCCCCCATGCAGGACAAGCCCCGGTCAAACCACCCACTGTGGATGATGTGGTGGAGCGCATTGTGGCCATGGCCAAGGTCCTGTTCGGTCTGCATATGGTGAGTGACGTTTTGGTGGAATTCAATTTTTACACGAAATGTTTTTTTTTGGGGATATCAGTTATTTTTTTAATTTAATAGAAATTTCTTTTTTAAATAGTCAATTTTTATTTTCCTTAAATTCATATCAAGAATACGATAATAAGTAGGTATATAAATATGAATATTTCTATTCTATTTTTGTTATTTTAAGCCAATTTGTACATATTTATGTCAGTGAGTTGATGTTTTAGACATCACATTAAACTCATATTATTCAATTTTGAAATATCTTTATTTGCATACATAGAAAAAGTAGATTTCAAGTTAAAAAAAAATCTAAAGCCAATGAGAAACTTGTCTTTTTGAATTAAGTATTCTAGTTTTATATTTAATTAGATCACTTGAGTCCCGTTGAGCAGTGCGTGGGCAAATGGACATTGCTATTTTATTATTTCGATTTTTTGTTCAATCTTAGCTCATTTATTCGGCTTCTTATTATTTATGACATTTTTACCTTTGACACTTGTCCGCTATTTGTTCTGCCACCGTAGATCGACCACCCTCAGTTGCAAAGCAAAGCTATCTACCGCTCTGTCGTGTCCACCCAGAGAAAGCGGGCTGTCATCGCTTGTTTCCGCCAGCTATCTCTTCATGCTTTGCCCAGGTCTGCCTCCATTTTATTTATTTTGCTCCTTCCATGTTGTGTTTTATTTTGCTTTCGTGAGCCACCTTTCTTTTACTTAACCCTAGGTATTAATCTTAACAAAATTTTGTTCCATGAACCCTTATTACACAATCATTATTTTTGTGTCTAAGAACATGTAATTCCTTCAAAAATTTTCAGTGTTAATTTTTTAAGTATCAAAATTTTACGTTTACACATTTCTCAAAGTTTTACTTCTGTCAAATGATTGTTTGCATGATTTTTGTGCTTTACTTGTTAATTATTGTTTTTAATTTTCTTGATAACCTATTACTTAAACACAGCCAAAGACAAACGTATTGATCATCACAAATCTTCTTCTTTTTTTTTTCGGGGGGGACGACGACGACGACGACTTATTTCTGTAATAATATTACGATATTTTTGACCCCTCTAGTGTAAACTTGGATACAGTTCTAATTTTCTTACACGGAACAAATAAAAACGTAGTACACCGCTCTATTGAATCTCCTGTTGAATGATTTTCCAAGCTTTCACTTGAGATGTTGTCATTCCTCTTGTAGCTTGGATATTTTCTACAAAAAAAGCTCTCAATAATATTTTAATAACAAATTAAAATCAGGTGTTCTTTGTTTTAATTTAGAAAAACGGATATTTTTAAGGTTTGATTCAAAAATGATTTATTCATTACTTTTGTCCAAGATTGTGAATCAAACACAAACCTATTGTGTTTGATTCAATAATTGATTGATTTTGCGTAAATGAAGCTTTTTTAATACATACAAAATATTAATTTATAAAATATGTACAAATAAACAATGTTTTTTTTCTTTATAAATTAAAATCAATCAATTTTACCATCCCAACTGTACAGAATACATTTCAAATGCCTCTGTCTATAATCCATCCTACATCCCTAATCCACTTTATTGTTTCCATTGAACCCGCTACCCGCTAACCCCCGTTTGACTTGTGTTGCACTAACCGCTAGCACCTGCAAAGGTCGAGTCCCCAGCAGAGGGCCACTGCTTGGCGCAAGGTTTTATCTGCGGCCAGGAAAAGAGCCGCTATCGCTTGCTTGCAGAGCAAACCCCTCTATAGCATACCTAGGTAAGATCTTCTATAAGGAAACTTCTTTCGATGTATATTCGTATAATTATTTTTTTTAATTGTATTAATCAAGGAAAAATGATTTAGTTTTCGTTTTTTTTTGTATATTTATTGTTGTAGCTGTAGCATAAATTAAAAAGAATAGTTCAATAGTCTAAGGCCCAAGTGCTAATGAACAGATGCTAATTTATACACAATCAAATGGCTAATGGCCGTGCTTAATCATGCTGTTAGTGACTATGCAGTCCACCATAAACCTATGAAAAAAATCAAGTCGTTGTTATTACGAATTATTTAATATCTTTATCGTACATCTGAGAGACTCTTTCCGACATCATTACTTGAGTACTCTTGTTCATGTGAGCATTTTTCAATAATTTATTTCCAACAGTTAGGGTTAAGCTGGGATTTTTGAGTGCAACATTATGTCTCAGAATTTTGTCCAACTTTTTATGCTCTACTCTTCCTTTAGGATGAAATGAGATCGAAGACCACGGACTTCGCAATGCTTTACACTTCCCTTTTAAAATTCAATGTTGAGCAACAAAATGTTGCACTCAGTGGTATCCCTGGCTAATGTATTCAGCGTGGTAATGCTGCCAAAATTCTCGGCACCCTACCTGTAGGAAAAGGACTTGGTTCTATATTTTATTTGTGATGTCACTGAAAATATATAATAAAAAATTAATTCCTCCTGGTAAAGGCGGCACTATGTGAATCTAGAGATTCCAGAGGTCGCGGGTTCGAAACCCAGCCGGGACATGTCATCCTCCCATTTGGAATTTTTACCACATTATAATACGTCTTGGGCTTACTGCTGGAATAATGGGACTTAATAGTCCTAATCGGGCAGCATAAATAAGGCGATATTATGATTATTCCTCTTTTCATTTCAGGCATCGGTCCGTCAACATCTTCGCCAGGTCTTACTACGAGCTGTGGCTACAGGAGGAGAACGTGGGGCAGGAGGTTATGATTGAGGACCTCACGGTGAGTGGTCAACTGTCTGGCTGGGGGAGGTTGAACAGGGAGAGGACCAGTGTCTCCCTAGAGGACTGTAAACAGAGAACAGACTAGCCTCTAGAGAACAACAAAATTGAGAACTGGTGTATTAAACGTGTCATCAACGTTGGCTTCCCAAAGTTTAATGACTTATGTATACAGGAAAAGCCCATGTTCTCAGATGGTTGATCGCACATAGAAATACGAGTACGAGTATGTGCTGGGACGAGCCAACTTTTCAACCTAAGTTGTCTGGGGACCATCTCTGTTATTATTATTATCATCAAACACCACGGCCGAAGTGTGAAGAACGCCCTGTACAAAGAAAGAGCACTGTCTCTTTCTTGGCAGAGTGAAAGGTAAAGGAAAACATAGTTCCCATGCACTTTCGGCAAGCAAAAAGATCAGCATGAATTTTAAAAATTGCAATTTTTATTTCAGAAATGGACTCTTCGTCTAAAAAGGAATTGATTTGACTTTTACTATTATTATTATTTTTTTATAATTTCAACACTGTGTTTCGACCTTAAATGGTTCGAAGCACAGCAATAACTAAAATGTTTTTACTAAATTTACGAAACTTATAATGAGGTACATTATTCCCAACATTATATTAAAATATGTCAAGTTTTTTTTATTTATTATATTATTATTATATTCCCCAGCAATCATTCGAGGACGCAGAGTTGAAGAAACACGACAAGGAGGAGGAGGAGGGCAAACCGGACCCCCTCACACAACTGGTGACCACTTTCTGTAGGGGTGCCATGACCGAGCGGAGTGGTGCACTGCAGGAGGACCCCCTGTATATGGCCTATGCTGAGATTATTGCCAAGTGAGTCGAAATCCAAGCAGAATTCGAATGGTTTTCTTAGAAGCTTTAGCTTGGAAAAAATACCTTTGTATATGTTATCCTGATATTAAAGAAATAAATAAATTAAATAAATAAATAAAAATTAAAAAACTATTTGAAATACTATTGTGGATAAAATAGAATAGAATATACCTTGTTTATGCTGCCGAGGTAAGACTGAAAAGCCCCTTTACTCCAGCCAGCAGTCAAGCAGGCCTTATCAATTTTTGTAAATTTATCGAACTAATAAATGAGACTTTGTTTAAACTGATAGCAAAAAGGGATTCTTTAGTTCTATACAGGCAGTATAAATAAGGTATTTGTAATCGTAAAAAAATTAAAAGGCAATAGTATTAGCACGGGTGTCAGGTTTAGTTTTCTTGTTAAAGTGTTGTATTGAAGAAAATCGATTGCTATTTTTAAGTAAGATATTTTTTTCAAGTAATATATTTTTAGTGACGGTCATCAGCCAAGGTTATTGATATTTACCCGCGTTTGTTTGCCTAGCTCGATTTTTAAAAATCTTTTCTTAGTGCTCTTTTAAGGTATAAAAGGCAGGATTATATAAAATTTCAGCTTCCTAGGACTTACCAGTACGGAGAAGAAGAGATGAAACTGCACTGGTAGTCAAGTGATTAACGTGCTAGTCTTGTAATCCAGGTAGCTTAGGGATTTGTTGGTTCGAATCCCACCCAGTGCATAAATTTATTTTAGTTTGTGACCACATAATAATAAGACTCTGTGGGGGTTAGGTGATAGAAAATACTTTGAGCATTAACCTCGCCTGGTGGTTTCCTTACACTAAAGAGTATTATTATTATTATGAATGAGTGCGTGAGTGTCGAGTAGTTATCTAAGAAGTCACCATTGCACGCGTGGTGAGTTGGTGACGGGTTCGAATCCCAACAGGGTCGGAATTTTGCGGCTCTGTAGTACTTCTTGTATGATACGGGCTAACCACTTGGGTTGGGTGGAAGAGATTGCCATAGACAATAACCCCGCCCTTTAGTTAGGACACAATATATGTTTTATATATTTTTCTATTCTTTTTCAAGTTTATTATATATATTGTTTCCTTTTTTTTCATTGTTAAAATAGTTATTTGTTTTGTACATTATGTCCAATCCCAGACAGCACAGTCAACTGGATGTATACCATACTGTTAGGTGGAAAAAGTCTACTTGCCCACCTGGAAATCAGCTGGAGATTTCCACCTTCCACCTGACCTCCACCTGGAAATCAACTGGAAATGAACTGGAAAGTAACCCAACTTTTAACTGGAAGTCAGTTGCCCAAAGTCAACTGGATTTGTTCCACTTATTTCCAGCTACTTGTAGCGCTCTCTAGTGGATGGGTAGTAACTCACTACCACAATGTTGACATACCTATTTACCTATACTGTACATTATACTACATAATAATCAAATGCTACGCTCTTGGTTTTGAGGTTGTGGGTTCGAATCCCATTATATGCCTTTTTTTTCAAATAATAATAGTAATAAAAATACTAGAAACAAATGTATATTAGGCATAAATTCAATTTCAGTTATTTAATTTAGAGGCCATGCATTCAAATCTCATGAAGAATATTTTTTTTTGTATAAAAATAAAGTAATAAATTTTAAATAGGTTTTTTTAACACGTACACACACACACAATTTTGAGTATAATTTTTTTTTATATAGAAATTTGGAAAGAAAAAGAAAATAACTAATCTGTTTTAAACAACACAATTCAAATAAGACTCTTTAACATTATTATATTTTTACAATAAGAGTGTTTATTATTAAAAAAATTGTCCCAAAAGTGTAAAATGCACTATCAAATTTCCATCATGTCACAAGACCTTGTACCAATGTAAAGTATTTCCTAAGTAGGTATAATCTCTATATATAAAACTCAAAGTTATGCATGTCTGGCTGACTATGTCCTCTTGGGGTTACAATACCAAACGGTACTCTCACTGAGAGTTCACCCCCCCTAAGCCACCTTCAACATACTAGAAAATTATCAAAATTAAAATATCTAATACAATTTTCAAGTGCACTGGTAATCAAGTGGTTAATGCGCTAGTCAGATAATCAACCTAGCATAGGGTTCCGTTGTTTCAATTTTTTCCTCATTATGGTTGTGACCACATAATAATAAGACTCTGAGGGTTAGGTGGTAGAAAATGCTTTGAGCATAACCTTTAACCTTACCTGGTGGTTACCTTCCAGTTAAAAGTGTTATTATTATTTTTATTGGGACACCGGCCATGAGAAAAAACCTTAATGGTGACAAAATGCCAGGTTTTAGCTAGTATAGAAATAAAATAATGATATCCAATTATAAAATATGCTCATAACATGTACATAATCACAATAAAATAATAATACTATGTAAATTAAAATATATTTCTTTTGAGAAACCAAAAATAACAAAGAAATAAACTAATAGCCAGCAGAAAATGAAGATGGGGCATGGAATACACCAGTTTTCATGAAATTGCAAAAGTTAAGCAATGTCTAACGGGGTTGAACATGGATTAGTGAATGTTATTATGTATTTGTAATCCTTCATGACAATTTATGTACTGCTGTGGCTAATTAGAATTGCTGGGTTGTTTGCTTTGAGAATTATTACCAAAAAACATTGTTATACTTAAATTAAAACAAAATTGACTAGTTAAGACTAGTGAAATTATAAAACACAATAGTGTGGAACACTTTTTTTAAATAGATATAAAATTAACTCAAAATTTAAGGGCCTTCATAGTAATAAGGTGGTAGAGAGAGCACAATAGTTATTATTGTTATTATGAACAGTGCACAGTAAATTGGCCAATTAATTTTAAATCAAGTAATCAGGAAGCATGTCACAAAGTACCTAAACATCATTTTTTAGTGTGGCAGAACCACCTATCAGTGAAATATTCATTTTATAATAATATGTATTGTACATCTAAATAAAATCCACAGAGTGAAAAATTTCACTATCTAGCACTATGCATTCAGCTGTTTCTTTGCTTGAACCAGAACCTTTTTTTAGCCAACCTATGGTCAAGAGATCTTGAGCATAAAAAATTCTGTTTCCCTTAACACATGAGACTAGCATTCATGGTCCTACTTTGGCTTGGCTAGGCTAGGTGAGATTAATATGGGTAGCTGGTATGATTCCAAGTGAACTGAAGGTGTTAATCCCACTGAAGGTCCAGGAACAGGAGAGTGCAGAAAGTTCGTTAGGGTCCAAGTGGATGTCTCTAGAAATGGATGGTTATTGTCAGATGAAAAAGGTGATCCAGTATTAACTGCTTCTTGTCCTCTTTCTTCTGTCACGATTTAGATAAACTAAAGAACTATTTTTTGAAACATCTCGAAAGCAAATTTGGAGTTCAGAAATGACAAAGTAAACACTATGATTGTCCTCTTTCTTCACAAAGACAAAGTAAAAAATGATATTTGTATTTAAAAATGTTCAAAACTAAATAAAATACCTAATATTTAAGAGAATTATTAATTATTTAAAACAATTCACAATTTGTCACAAAAATATCACAATTTCTGAATTTCCTTCAACAAAGGACGAGTTTTATCTACGAGTTTTATCTAAACACTTCCAGTAGTTATAAAAAAGATCAAAACTAAATAAAATGATATTTGTATTTAAAAATGTTCAAAACTAAATAAAATACCTAATATTTAAAAGAATTATTAATTATTTAAAACAATTTACAATCACCAATATCACAATTTCTGAAATTACGACAGATCAAAGATGGCGTCTTCAACAAAGGACGCGTTTTATGTAAACTGGAAAAATATGGAACATTTCCAGCTGACTGGTCAACTGACTAAATTCTACTCATGTCCTAGCTGGAGAGAGTCGTTATATTTCCAGCTGACTGCCCAGGTGACTGAGTCTAGATGGATTTTTGTTGGAAATATCCAGGTGGCTGGTCAACTGATTTAATCCATGATGGAAAAATCCAGCTGTCGGGACAGTTGGAGGTCCAGTTGACTTTATACACCTGGATATTTCCACCTTAAATCCAGACTGGAAGTCAACTGCCGTGCTGTCTGGGATTGTCCATTTATATCTAATAAAGTGTAAAATAATAATAATAACCACCTCACTAAAGTTTCATTTACTTCCCCTATATTATCACCAGATCTTGTGGAGAGGAGGAGGAGGAGGGTGGGGACGAGGAAGAGGAAGGGGGAGAGGGAGACGAAGGCAACACATCCATCCATGTAAGTATTGCTCAGTGGTTAAGCACTAGCTTGCCATGAGGAAGGTCCCGGGTTCGATCCCCCGTGCCGACAAAAATTTGTATTCTTAATTTGGTTACAGTTGTTTGTAGGGATACCTTCGGGTGCGCTCGTGTTGACCCAGCACCTAATTGGGAAGTATTGTGTCACTTCTCGCCCATCAGAGGGGAGGCATACTACGGGATGGATACCCTACAACACAGACCACAAGCGTCTACAGTAGCTCCTGTTTCATGGCTACGAAACACTCACCTTTAAAAAAAAATAAAATAATACAGGTATTCAGACCTGGTAACTCAGTAGTCTAACTGTCTCGTCAATCTGATAATCCAGAGGTCGCGGGTTTGAGACCCACTCGGAACATGACAAGTTATTCCATTTGCGACATGACAATTAAGATATCCTATAACCCATTTTCGATTTTGACCTCATAATAATACGTTTTGGGTTTACGGTTGCAATAATGGGACTTATTAGTCCTAATCGGAAAATATAAGTAATGCGATATTATTTTTACCAATTCCTGTGTGGTTGGATTCAGTCATTTTTAGTTTAGATATTAACATTCTGATTCTTGACGGTTTTACCCACTACTCGCTGAAAATTGTGTGGGATTTACTCTTCAGTCTCTGAAAATCGAATTAGTCATTAGTGTAGATATTATTTTTTAGGTCAAGAAGGCATTTTAATATTTCTTAATATACGAGTACAAGGTGTCCCAATTTTGTTTATAGAAAATTAGAGAGGAAAAAAATCACTTGAAAAAAAAGTTTTCATCTGAAAAATAAACTTAAATTTGTCCAAGATAAGTGAAAATGGTTCTCATGTCTTTGTGTATTTCAATTATAAAGTAAATTTCTCAAGTAAATACCTAACATTTTGTATCCATTTGCAATCAAAACTGAGTTATTATTTTGTTCGTATCTCCGTTAGACGGCATTTTTTCGAAAAATGTGCGAAGATTAAAAAAAAAAAAAAAATGGACGCCTTGTATTAATATACGTATATAATTTATGATGGTTAAACATTTATTCCTACAATTATTTTTTATTTTACGAAATAATCCTGTTTCTCCCCTTCTAATTCATGCTAACTTTAACTCTAAGAGGACTTCGTTGAACAAATTAATGGTAAGATGTTCATTATCTAAATAACTTCAAAATCTTTTCATTTCATAACAAACTTTATTTCCATATCAATAACTATACATACGAGTGAGTACATGTGAAGAAATATCTCATTATACAGAAGTTCGGGCCAAGTTATAGACCATATAGAGAGTATTGTATTTATTATACTGTATGACTCTTGAATCCAGTAATCTCGAAGATCTCCATAACCAAGAACACCATATCCAGAGACTGACACTTCTCATGAAGGGAACAGGTTTCTGGACTTAGGGTGTTCAGCATTGGATAACAACTCCCAACTAAACCCAGTTGGGCCGTCATAGGCACAGAACTGGGAAATAGGATGAGAGTTTTTCTCTCTGGTCACAATAGATCTCACTAAGTCGCAGTGTTAATTGCATGGTGTTTCAGCTGAAACCCTGCAACCAGGTTTTATAATAATAATAATTTTTATTTATTTATGTATGACTTTGTACCACATACAATTGTATATTTTGTACAAATAAAACAATAAATTAAATTAAATTACTGTATGACTCTATCAACACATCTATTTATTTTATTTTTCCACCCCTTCGCAGGAGCAAGAGATGGAGAAACAGAAGCTCCTGTTCCACCAGGCGCGGCTAGCAGACAGGGGCGTGGCCGAAATGGTTCTCCTGCACATCTCCGCCTGCAAGGGCGTGCCCAGCGAGATGGTCATGAAGACCTTGCAGCTGGGCATCGCGGTGCTGAGGGGTGGCAACCTGGACATTCAGATGGTAAGTATAAGTATAAGTAGTGCTTTATTTAGACTGTCAGCGCAAGACAGGTAGTCCCATTATGCCAACAGTTTTATTTACACTTTATTTATTTTACAAAACAATCATCAACAAAGAATTAATAACAATAAATTAAAAAAAAACTTAGAAATATGTACAAAAAAAAATAACAAAGATTAATATTAATTTTAATTACAATTGTTTTGTAATCCGGGGCGAAGCTATGTCCAGTGACAACCTGGACATCCAGATAGTAAGTTTAGCACTCGCTTGCCATGCGGAAGGTCCCGGGTTCGAACCCCCGAGCCGACGAAAATTTGTATTCTTAATTTGGTTACAGTTATTTGTAAGGGCGCTCGTGTTGACCCAGCACCTAAATGGGAAGTATTGTGTCACTTCTCACCCATCAGAGGGGAGGCATACCACGAGATGGGCAGGCTACAACACAGATCACAAGCGTCTACAATAGCTCCTGTTTTTTTTTTTTTTTTTTTTTTTTTTTTTTTTTAAAGATGAGTGTTTCACAGCCTTTTTTATTTCGTAGCCATGAAACAGGAGCTACTGTAGACGCTTGTGGTCTGTGTTGTAGCCTGCCCATCCCGTAGTATGCCTCCCCTCTGATGGGCGAGAAGTGACACAATACTTCCCATTTAGGTGCTGGGTCAACACGAGCGCACCGGAAGGTATCCCTTACAAACAATTGTAACCAAATTAAGAATACAAATTTTTGTCGGCGCGGGGGTTCGAACCCGGGACCTTCCGCATGGCAAGCGAGTGCTTAACCACTGAGCTAATCGCGCGCTCATGGCTACGAAATAAAAAAGGCTGTGAAACACTCATCTTTTTTTTTTTTAAAGAAAAGAAAAGTATAGTGATAACCTGGACATACAGATGGTAAGTATAGTGACAAGCTATACATCCAGATGGTAAGTATAGTGGCAACCTGGACATCCAGATGGTAAGTATAGTGACAACCTGTACATCCAGATGGTAAGTATAGTGACAACCTGCACATCCAGATGGTAAGTATAGTGACAACCTGGACATCCAGATGGTAAGTATAGTGACAACCTGGACATCCAGATGGTAAGTATAGTGACAACCTGTACATCCAGATGGTAAGTATAGTGACAACCTGCACATCCAGATGGTAAGTATAGTGACAAGCTATACATCCAGATGGTAAGTATAGTGACAACCTGCACATCCAGATGGTAAGTATAGTGACAAGCTATACATCCAGATGGTAAGTATAGTGACAACCTGCACATCCAGATGGTAAGTATAGTGACAACCTGGACATCCAGATGGTAAGTATAGTGACAACCTGGAGATCCAGATATTTATCTGTTCAATTCCCGTCCGGGAAAAATAAAATATTTCTGTTGTTGTTTTTTACAAAATGTATTTTCCGTTTGGCTCTTTCTAATAAATATCATTTTCCTATTTCAGGCATGTTGAATCATCTGAAGGACAAGAAAGATGTGGGATTCTTCACCTCCATAGCGGGTCTTATGAATTCTTGCAGGTAAGACATAATTTACAAGTGGAAATCACAACACAATTATATCATCCCGCAATACAAGTGCACTGGTAGTCAAGTGGTTAACGCGCTGGTCTGGTAATCCAGGTAGCTTAGGGATCCGTTGGTTCGAATCCCACCCAGTGCATGAATTTTACCTCATTATTTTGAGATTCTGATCACATAATAATAATAAGACTCTCAGGGTTAGGTGGTAGAGAATGCTTTGACCATCAACCTTGCCTGGTGGTTTCCTTCCACTAAAAAGTATTATTATGAATTATATTTGATTGATTGATTGCTTCTATTGTATTGTATTGTCTGTCCCGGTAGCTCAGTGGTAAAGGCGACACTCTGTGAATCCAGAGATTCCAGAGGTCGTGGGTTCGAACCCCAGCCGGGACATGGCAAGTTATCCTCCCAATTGGGATTTTTACCACATAATAATACGTCTTGGGCTTACGGCTGGAATAATGGGACTTAATAGTCCTAATTGGGCAGTATGATTTTTTTTTGTTTTTTTGTGGTGAAGCACAAAGCCTCTTCACAATTTTTGTGGGTAGCGCAGCATTACTAAGAGCCTCCTTCACATTTCGAATTATTCTATTACATCAATTTCTTTTTACTCTGTTAATGCCGCCACTGGTCGTTACTCATACAAGTAACTACTCATTTTTCCTCACGAGGTATGAGTGGACCCCTAAATAAGGCGATATTATTATTATTATTATTCCAGCGTGCTGGATCTGGACGCGTTCGAGCGCAACACGAAGGCGGAGGGTCTGGGGGTGGGGTCGGAGGGAGCGGCGGGGGAGAAGAACATGCACGATGCAGAGTTCACCTGCACGCTGTTCCGCTTCATCCAGCTCACCTGCGAGGGACACAACCTGGGTGAGTGGGCGCGACGACTCTTTTGAGCCGACTCACTTGATATGACTCGAATCCAGCACGACGACTCTTTTGAGCCGACTCACTTGATATGACTCGAATCCAGCACGACGACTCTTTTGAGCCGACTCACTTGATATGACTCGAATCCAGCACGACGACTCTTTTGAGCCGACTTACTTGATATGACTCGAATCCAGCACGACGACTCTTTTGAGCCGACTCACTAGGGACTACTCATTTGAGACGAATGACTTGATATGACTCGAATCCATCCCCAGCACAGAGGCCTCCCTCCCAAGGAAAGCTTGGTGCAACGCCTGCCTCAACAAGTGGGGGCTAAGAGAAGACTCGAGCTGCGAGTGTGGGCACACTACCCAGACCACCGACCACATCCTCTTGGAGTGTCCGTCTCTGGCTTATCCGGGAGATGTTCAGGACATCGCGACCCTGAAGCCAGAAGCCGTTAATTGGCTACTTACCCTCAATCTTTAAAACCGAAAGTGTTTCGATCTTTTATTTATTTGTTTTTTTTTTTTCATTATTATCATTTTTTGTTTTTTATCTTTTAATTGTTGCAATTTTTTCCATGTATCCAATAAATATAATATAATAAAAGAATCCATACGATAAATAAATAAAAACTTGATATGACTCTTTTGATCGCTAATCAAACTGGTCCTCGTTCCAGAAACCACTCTCACTCTCAAAATTCCCATATCTCCCTTCCAACCGTCACACAACGCACTCTGATTGGTTAATACCTTCAAATTAACCAATCATAGTGCATTGCGTGACGGTTGAAAGGAAGATTTGGGGATTATGAGACCGCGATTGAAAATTGAATGAGAAACCAATTTTTTGAAACGAATACTAGTCGTTTCGACAGCATTTTATAATTTTCGTCTGTGTGTTTCAGAGTGGCAGAACTATCTGAGGACCCAGGCAGGTAACACCACCACCGTGAATGTGGTCATCTGCACTGTCGACTACCTGCTGCGGCTTCAGGTGAGATTGTTGATTAATTCTCATTATTTTTTTATTTTTATTTTTAACTAAGGGGCGTGGCCCAATACATGATTACTATAAAACAAACAATTGTTACATTAAAAAATGATCTAAAAAAAGATTAAAATAAAACTTAAAACTATCACAAGAAACCTAACAATCAAAACTCAATGCTCTAAATTAGTGATATGAAAAAAGCTATCTAATATGAAAAAAAAGCTGTGACTATCCAATATGAAATCAGAGTCCATAACCTTTTTATGAAAGAAGAAGTTTTTGTAAGAGTATGAGTCTCGGGCATCGACTTCAAGTCTAACCAAACAATTAAACATATGATTAATGAAAAATATGTAATTACAAAAGAATTATTGTTATACTAAAAGTTATCATGTTTGTGTTATTCACAATTTTCATATTATCAACTACTCAAACTCGCTTTACTAAATATTTGCTGAACTTGGGACTCGAACTATCGACCTCCGAATACAAGTCCACCGCCTTATCAACCAAGCTAGGTCGGTTTATTGTGATACTATTATAACCACAAATATAATTTGACGAAAAAAGGCATTAGATATGCCTTTTTTGAAATGTCATATTTGTGGAAATGAAAAATAAATTCGAAACAACTCAAAAATACACATTTGAGAAGTAATGTTCAAAATGTAGCAAAACTTTGATTGACCATTCCAGGAATCGATCATGGACTTCTACTGGCACTATTCGAGCAAGGAGCTGATAGACCCGGCGGGAAAGGCCAACTTCTTCAAGGCGATTGGAGTGGCGAGTCAGGTGTTCAACACTCTGTCTGAGGTTATTCAGGGTCCCTGCACGCAGAACCAACAGGCGCTGGCCCATTCCAGGTAAACCAAGGCCCCATTGAAATTTCACTAGGGCCCATTCCAGGTAAACCAAGGCCCCATTGAAATTTCACTGGGGCCCATTCCAGGTAAATCAAGGCCCCATTGAAATTTCACTGGGGCCCATTCCAGGTAGACCAAGGCCCCTTAAAATTTCACTGGAGGGTAAAAATACTCTTTAGTATTCTTGCAAGATAAACAGAGTAGTGTATTGTTTTATCTGGTTGTAATACTATACACTAGAAATAGATCAGAAAAACTCTTTCCGAGTCCGGAATTGGGTTAAGTGGGTGGAAGTGTAGTTATTTGGGTCAAGCCAAATCGGTGTAAACATCAATCCAGCTGGGAACAATCACTCTCGTCATTGGTTACGGCGCTACAAGTTCACAAACTTTTGCAAAGTTTTATACCCGGATCTTGCAATGGCCTATGACTACCTACAATAATTTACTATCGATTCATATCAAACCTTTTGGCTTCTGTTCCCAGACTGTGGGACGCAGTGGGCGGGTTCCTTTTCCTGTTCTCTCACATGCAGGACAAACTCTCCAAGCACTCCAGCCAGGTGGATCTCCTCAAGGAGCTGCTCAACCTCCAGAAGGACATGATCACCATGATGCTCTCCATGCTGGAAGGTATTGTGGCTGCATCCCCACCAGTGTTTTACTGTTGATCAAAATGTTGTTAAACAATTTTGCCTGCCGTGTTGCAATTTTGCCTGTGAGCGTGTTGAAATTTTAAGTGGGGACGGTGCAGTGTTGATCAATATTAGTGAGGTTTCACAAGATACTTACGTCATTTTTTACGTACGCCAGTTCAATTTAGGAAATGAGTGCATGTGCAGAAATGAGTTTTGGTCAGATACCGTCAAAAGTTTCAATTGAATCAATTAGCGATACATATCGCAAATCTACTCAATCTGTTTATTGTTGATGGTCAAACACCGTAAGAATTTAGACTATTTTATAAGTCAAAACCCTTGGGTAACCTTAAACCCTTACTTTGCCAGCGTTAATGGCACGTTGAATACACCAGTTCTCGTTCTGCCACTGAACTTTCAGCTACGTCCAGAGAGGTTAGGTCTTAGATGGGTGACAATTCAAACTGTCAAAACCCTCGTGATGCTATCTGTTCTCGGCCCCACTCAGGTAATTTGAGTAGCTGATTTATGAGTTTCCAGCAAATGGAAGTTAAAACCATCCTCATGATATGACCGTGCAATTGAAAGCGACATTAAACCAACAAAAAACCATGTTCCTTTGAGAGTTAGGTGGTAGAAAATGCTTTGATCATTACTCGCCTGGTGGTTACCTTCCACTAAAGAGTATTATTATTATAATAAAAAATCCCTCGCGAAAACTTAACACATACACGACCGGTTGTCCCACCGGTGGGACAACTGCGTGTGTACTGAATGGACCGGTTGTCCCACCGGTGGGACAAGTGACCTTCTTGATTTCAAACCTGCTTGTCCCACCGGTGGGACACCTATTCCTATGTTTTAGTATAGAAATATACTCTATGCCCCTGTATAATTTGACTCTCCAAGCGGGTTTTTCGTCCCAGGAGGTCAGATATGCTCAGATATAAAATAATAAAATAAATAAATATAGCGGTCCCATGCGTACATACACTGAAAATGGTGCCGGTCGTGTATGTGTTAAACCCTGACTTCTCCCTCAGGTAACGTGGTGAACGGCACCATCGGAAAGCAGATGGTGGACACGCTGGTGGAGTCTGCCTCCAATGTAGAGCTCATCCTCAAGTACTTCGACATGTTCCTCAAGCTGAAGGACCTGACCAGCAGTGCTAGCTTCATGGAGATTGACATCAACCAGGAGGGCTGGGTCTACCCCAAGGACTTCAAGGAGAAGATGGAGCAACAGAAGAGCTACCTGGCGTGAGTTTTTGTTTTCATTTATTATTATCTGACCTGGTTGTAAGGTGGAGCAACAGAAGAGCTACCTGGCATGAGTTTTTGTCCTTATTTATTATTATCTGACCTAGTTGTAAGGTTTTCATTGAAACCTTTACAATAATTAAGACTATGATCTAATTAGGTTTATTGTGAACAGTTGATTCTATTTGGTTTTATCGTTTTGATTTGAGATAGTCTGGACGGTGGGAATCGTACCGGCTAGCCACATTAACCTCTCTCAGCCTGGGTTGGGCCGGAAATGCATCTACAATCTAGATTTTTTTTTAAAATATATATTTTATTGAGCAATAAGGTAAAATAACATAATTAATGTATACATACAAGATAATGTGTCAGTTCCAGTCTTACAGTCTAAATACAATCTAGATGAGCCGGGACCTGGCAGGCGCATCTCGACCGGGCCATTAATTTTTCTCGACCTTCTCCAGCGAGGAGATCGAGTTCATGCTCGCCTGCTGCGAAACCAACCACGACGGCAAAATCGACTACGTCGGCTTCACGGACCGGTTCCACGAGCCGTCCAAGGAGATTGGCTTCAACCTGGCTGTCCTGCTGACCAACCTCTCCGAGCATATGCCCAACGAGCCGCGGTTGGCCCGCTTCCTCGAGACGGCTCGGAGCGTGCTCGACTACTTCCAGCCTTTCCTGGGCCGCATCGAGATCCTGGGCGGGAGCAAGAAGATCGAGAGGGTCTACTTCGAGATCAAAGAGTCGAACATCGAGCAGTGGGAGAAACCGCAGATCAAGGTACGGCCAGCGTTTTGTTCCCAGAGAGCTTTCTCACTCTTACAATCTCCAAATCTCCCTTTCTCTTACAATCTCCAAATCTCCCTTTCAACTGGCAATTAGCTAAACAACACACTGATTGGTTTATTTGAACGAAATTTGACTGCTGAAAAGGAGATTTTGAGAGTGAAAGTATCTCTGGAATGACGCCCTAGTAAATATTAAAGAAATAATTGTAATAAAAAACTTCTGTAACGTGTATTGTGTTGTTGTTTATGTATATAAATTTCTCTAGTGAAAATATTTCTAATTAGGAATAAAATCAGAAGTTTTCAATTTTGATGCTGTCTGCTTATAAGTTATCATATCTGTGTAAATCACTTTCGTAATATCACAACTACTCAAACTCGCTTTACTAAATCTACGCTGAAACCGAGACTTGAATCACCGACCTTCAGGTTACAAGTCTACCGCCTTATCGATCAAGCTACACCAAAAACGATGTGGGGGACAGCCCACAAGGTTCGATGGGAGAGAAGAGAAAAATGAGGGCTCACTCACCTTTGAAGACTCTTGCGGGGTTGACTTACGGGTTGCCGGCCGGCTCTTCTTGGTGATGGGGCAGAGTGGGAAGATGAGTGAGCTTTATGGGTTAATAACTATCTTTAATTTGATACTTTAAAGAAATATTGAGCGTTGCACGAAAATGGTATACACTAAATTTGAACTGAGGTGTGATCTCTCTGATTGTCAAAAGGTAACTTTATACTTTTATTGCGTAATTTATACTTAAAATAACATAAAGTATTTCCGCTCCAGGAATCGAAGCGCGCGTTCTTCTACTCCATTGTGACGGAGGGCGGGGACAAGGAGAAGCTGGAGGCGTTCGTTAACTTCTGCGAGGACGCCATCTTTGAGATGCAGCACGCCAGCGGGCTCATGGCGGTGGAGGAAGGGGGCGTGGCGGGCGGCGGCAAGGCCAGGAAACAGGCGTACAACTATATGAGTGTCGACGGGGAGGAGGAGAAGTGAGTAATTCAGTATAATAATAATGCTTTTTCTTTGTGTTATTATGTCACAACTTTAGTGGGTAGCGCAGAATCATAGGACTTTACTACTTTAATTTACAATATCTTGTATCATTTTTTGCCTGTGATTCTGCCACTGGTCGCTGCTTCACATCAAAGCAGCTACTCATTTTTCCTCACGAGGTATGAGTGGACCCCGAGTAATTGAGTATATTAATTTATAGATCGTAGACCTCTACAAACTCAGCTGAGGGAAGAGCCGAAAGCATACTTGCTGCATTCCCCTGTATATACCGTTAAAAAAAAAAAAAAAAAATGTATATACCGTTACGGCCATGATTTGGTTGGTTTAATAATGAAAAATGAAAATAAGATGAGTGTTTCCTAGCCTATTTTATTTCGGAGCCATGAAACTTGGAAGCTTGTGGTCTGTTGTAGCTTGCCCATCCCGTAGATGGACCGCCCCCATCGATGGGTAAGAACAATACTTCCCATTTAGGTGCTGGGTCAACACGAGCGCAACGGAAGGTATCCCTTACAAACAACTTAAGCCAAATTTTTAATACAATTTTTTTGTCTGCTCTGAACCCAGGACCTTACGCATGCGTAGCGAACACCTTACTACTGACCTAATTGTAGCATAATAAATATTCATATATTACCTAGTCTGAGGCCATTATGTATATTAGGTTTATTTGTATTATTATATCACAACTTTTGTGGTTAGCAGTTTGCACAATAGTTGCTAGTTTGACAAGACGTGCAATAAGTAGGTGCTTGGTATTTTCAACTAGCACTGTATAAACTTCTTCTTTATTATTATTATTATTATATTAAGCTTTATTAGGTAGAACAAAAATATATACATATAATAAAATAGAATGAAATTACTTTACTGCTGGAATAATGGGACTTTAATAGTCCTAATCGGGCAGTATAAATAAGGCGATATTATTAATATTATGAAGAAAAACAATAAGATTAAGCAAATATCTTCTTCCGCGTTGCAGGAACGTGAACCCTATCCGGCGCGGCTGGCAAGGTCTGAAGGATGGCATCCGCTTCACCCTGTCCATGCTCTCCCCCTCCAACATCAAGCAGAAGATCAAGGAGATGCAGCAGATGACTCTGCCTCAGCTGGTCCTCGGCTTCTTCAAGCTCTTCTTCTATGCCTTCTACTACTCCAACTATAGTGTCTATCTGGTTTTGAGGTGAGGAATAAGTTTTTTTTTTTAAAGTTATCATATTTGTGTTCATCACTTTCGTGATATCACAACTACTCAAACTCGCTTTACTAAATCTACGCTGAAACCGGGACTTGAACCACCGACCTCCAGGTTACTAGTCCACTGCCTTATCGGTCACGCTACTGAGGTCGGTGAGGTGAGGAATAGAACAGACAAGAAATAGAACAGAATCCACAACGGAATGTTAAAATTGTGTGAAGTTACATCAAACCCATTTAAAAAAAAAGTCATCCAAAATATCAAACTAAGGATCACGTCGTGAAACAGGATTAAAGTTAAGCTAAGCCTGACACACCCTATTTTTTTTTTATTTATTTTTTTTTTCAACGTCGATTTTTTCAAACAATCACAGCGCACTATAGCCCGAGTTAAGGGATAATGTCCAATTAGATTAAATCTAATACTGTTTCAGAATTCGGCCCTAAAGACTCAAAGTATTATCATCATTAATCAGCATGTTCATAATCATTTGATGCTCATGAATCTGTTACCTTAAACCTCCTTGTTTACTCAAACATCATATTCAACCAATTTTCAAATAGTTCTCAACTTTATTATTTGTAGTTTGACTTTATCAACGCCTTTGATCGTTTAAATCATAGAATTCTGATAGACAAACCATGTATAAGCAAATGAAATAAGCGGTTACCTCTTATGCTGGTTCTGAAGTTTATTCTCTTTCTTCCTTCTTCGTTTTCATTGGTTTGTTTGTCCCTCCTTTCTTTTCGACCAACTCTAGGAGTTCCTCAGGGATCCCATGTAGGCCCCATCTTTTTTCTTGTCTTCATGAATGATTTTCACCTTATCCCTGTCCCAGTGTTACATTTAATCCCCCAAAAAACACTACGTGTAAAAATAGTCGTCAAGTGTTGGAGTGATTAAAAAGAACTGATATCAAAAACGTCAATTTTCTATGTGTTGAAGGAATTATTTTTTACGTAATAAGTCTCTTGATAATTCAACCAAAATAATAGCCTCACAACAACAATACACCTTTGAGCAAACTTCGATTTGGTAATTTGAGAATTGAACCAAAAAATAGCTACACAACAAAACAATGCTCTTGTAAGAACAATGTTGCATAATTACAGAACCATTGTTCTTACAAGAGCATTGTTTTGTTGTGTGGCTATTTTTTGGTTAAATTCTCAAATTACCAAATCGAAGTTTGCTCAAAGGTGTATTGTTGTTGTGAGGCTATTATTTTGGTTGAATTATCAAGACACTTATTACGTAAAAAATAATTCCTTCAACACATAGAAAATTGACGTTTTTGATATCAGTTCTTTTTAATCATTCCAACACTTGACGACTATTTTTACACGTAGTGTTTTTTGGGGGATATCACTACTTTTTGATTTAGATGAAATCCTCTGATAGATGAAATAGAAAGTAATCAATAGATAAAAGAAAAAAGACTTTTATTTTAAGGTTTTTGTGATACGCAGTAATATTATAAGACTATCACATAAAATGTTGGGTAATTTATATTGAACTAGTGCCGTTCTTGAGATACAGGGTCGGACGTCCTGCCTAATATCCATATATTTTGACGTATAACTCGTTAACCGTAAATTCCAGAAAAATGAAGTCTGTTGATAATAACTCCTTGTGGTAAAATCTTTCGAACAAGTTAAAACTTGATTTGTTTTTTCGATAATTTTTTTTTTGTTCGTCCGGCTGCCTGACGAAACCGAACAGAAACTAACATCAAGAGTGTATGTCAAGTTATAAATTGGTCGATAGGTCGTGCCATAAGGAGTTCTTATCGACAAATTTCATTTTTCTATAATTTACGGTTAACAAGTTATACGTCAAAATATATGGATACGCAGGACGTCCGACCCTGTATCTCAAGAACGGCAAGTCGTAACTCACTGAAATTTGTTGTAATGAAATTCTCTCAATGACACCTTTAGACAATATTCCACAAGACACACCATTCTATTTAAGATTTTGAAGTTGGTCCATTTCCAGCCTGACTGGGGCTGTGTAGATATACGGGTTTTAGCGTTTTTTGATATTTTGAGTCGTTTTCGAGAAACCCAGGCTTGGGCGAGACTTTATGGATGCCCTGTATTTGTAGGTAGTTATTTGTAAATTTTGAATGAGATCTACGTAATTTACGATTCAAAATACAAAAGTATTGATCCAAATAAATGCTTTATTTAGACTGTCAGTGGCCAGCCTCCGTGGCGTAATGGTTGTAACTACTGCCCGTAGTCCAGACATTTCGAGTTCCATTACCGGTTGTTGCAGACTTTTCTAATATTTTTTTTCCCCTCTAAACACGTGAGTCTGGAATCACAGACCTCCAGGCTGGGTGAGGTAAATGTGGGTAGCTGGAACGATTCCCAGCGAATGGAGGGTAAAACCCTCCCCTGACTAGTTCAAATCAGGACGTTAAAACCAAAATACAATCAACTGGTCACAATCGTTTTAAAATGAGGTTGGTGTGATAAATGGTGCTTCTTTTGTGGGACTTAAACCAGTTTATAATAATGAGAAAAAAAACATACCTATTTAATCTTAAAATCCATTAACAATAATTCATTAATAATCAACTAGTGTTTTAACCTTGTATTGAAAAATTAGTAATGAACTCGTTAAAAAACGGACAATTCTGTTTCGTGGTTTTGTTTACAATACAATTTTAATTATATTATGTACCTACGTACATGACCAATTCGATCTTGGTAAAATAAAGAGAGAAATGAAAGTGCCAAGTATTATTATGTGTTCAGAAATGTTGACCCATATATTTGCCTAACTTCGAGTTGCTAAACATGGTGTCATTTCAGCATAATCGGTAGATATAAACAGAAGAAGTGAGAAATTGTACTAGATATACATTTAATAATTATGAATTAATAGGCAAGCATATATCCATGGAATATACCCTGAAAATTTCAGCTCGATCGGACAAAAATGCAACTTATATCACGTTTCATACATAGGTAGATGGATAATTAGATTGTGACAAATAAATGTTGATCGAGTTAAACCATACTCACTTCGTTCAAAATTAAACGGTCATAGGAGGTTAACTCAAACTAGCAACTACTGTTTTTTTTTCTCACGAGAATACCGGACATCCAAAGTACAGAGTAAAAAAAAAATCTACCTAGCCGGGATTCGAACCCAGGTCACCTTGCAAACTTTGTAATTTACCTACACCAGTCGACGACCACCACAGAGACTGCTCAATACATAATATTTTATTATATTTATCATTTGATCTGCAAATCAATATTTTTGCTTCTTACTGGCCAATATTTTATACACTGCTCATAATAATAATATAGATCTAGTTTACCTCTTGATGTAGAAACCTTTTAATGAATTTATAAAACGTTATTATTCCCACTCTAACAAAGCGGTCTGTTGGCAGCTTGGATGAAGCAAAGACGGTCGGGTCCCACCCATATTTTAAGTTCTATGTGCGGCAAAGATTTTTTTGTTACTCTCATTAATCTTAATGAGAGTAACAAAAAAATGTTGAAAAATGAAAAGTTTGTCAGTACTGTGTCTCACGGCAAGCATCACAAGCGGCAAAAAAAGAAAAAAAAATGTTGAAAAATGTTAAAGTTTGTCAGTACTGTGTCTCACGGCAAGCATCACAATGATGTCAGTCTGTAGTAAAATATATTTACTATTTCTCTTCTCTTTTCTTAATTTTCCGTAATTAGACCTTTAGAAAGAACCTTCAGTCATGCACGTGTGATAACTACGCGTGGCTCCAGGGTTCATTATAGATATTCCTTTAGAGGACTTTAAATACTTTTCTACTTGTTTCAACCATCTGAAATTAAGTGATCCCATTCCCTTTGACTAGACCTTTCTAAAAACACCAGAAATACATCTCTAGCATAACAATAGACGGCTCTGGGCTCCATAATAAGTATTTCTTTCAAAGGCTATAACTCAAGTTCGGTCCAGTGTAATACTTTAATTATATTTTTATATTTTTTCCTATGGTAAGACCTTTCGAAAAATACCACGATCGCAGCTCCAAGATAACCAGGGGCGGCTCTGTGCAACTTTCCGGTTTTATTTTAGAAGGCTATATCTCCTATCCTATAAAAAATAAATACTTGAAACTATAAAAGGTATGCAGAGATAAAAATTCCCTATTCAAAAACGTAGCTCACGTCTTTCCACGATAAGCACACGTTGCTGTACCCTTGACAGAAAATTGGTCTGAAAAAAAAAAAAAAAAAAAAAAACCCGTATGAAAAATTTCATGAAATTCAAGATTTTCGGCATGGCTAGAAAACGACTTTAACTGTACGTAGGAACCTCGCGCTTTCGTGAAACACAATCTATTTTCGCGTCTCATTACGAATTTGAAATAAAAATTGATAAAAGTTTGCGGGAAGTGTGCGAAAACAATAAAACAAAATACATATAAACTCTGTTTCGTGTTAATATAGGCCGGTAGGCTGGCGCTGCTTGACGAGCGCTCGCCTCCCGGCGAGCTTGATTCTTGCTTCATATTAAAATGTTCAAAATAATTAAATCTGTAAATGTACAACAAGTTGTGTGTTGCTTTATTTTCCGTATGCAATTGGTCCGCAGATACTTCGCGAGGATCCTGATGTCCCTGATGCGGGGTCCGGCTATGGAGGAGGCAGTGTTGGAGGTGAAGGAGGTGGAGAAGTCCCCCATGAGGTCTTATCCGGCCCTGCCTCCCCCGCCTGATGAGAGCGGCAAGGCTATGGAGGCGTTCAACATAGATATCAACAAGGAGGAGGGGGGACAGTGAGTATTTAATTACTATAGACTCTTTAGTGGAAAGCAAGTACCACGTTTTTAAAGATTAGTGTTTCACAGTCTTTTTATTTCGTAGTCATGAAACAGCATCTACTTAAGACGCTTAAGTTCTGTGTTGTAGCTTGCCAATCCCGTAGTATGCCTCCCCTCAGATGGGCGAGAATTGACACAATATTTTCCATTTAGGTGCTGGGTCAACACGAGCGCACCGGATGGTATCCCTTACAAACAACAGTAATCAAATTTTGAATAGAATTTTGTCGGCCTTGGTATTCGATCCCGTTACCTTCGCATGGCAAGCGAGTATTTTACATCTGAGCTATTATTAGCTAAAGATACTTGAAGTACAAAGTCAAGTCAAAGTGTTAGAAGTAGAAAATACCAAGAGACATTTTTGTTATGCTTCTGTGGACAAATGTGAAATTGTGGATATAAGTCTAGATTTTGCGTATTGTTTCAAATGATGAGGAAATATAAGTTCTGACTTGAACTTGTCTATTAATTTCACCTTGAATAAGTCGTCTTTCGTCCCCGTGTCCCCAGGTACAAGATGGTCCCACACGAAGCCTCTCCCATGAAGCAGACGAGCACTGAAGAGGGAGGACTGGGCAGGGAAGTGTCGCAGGAGGGGGAGGGGGGAGAGGATCACGCCAGGGCGGATTCAGAAATGCCTGACCCCACGGTGACACTGGCCGACCTACTAGGGTAAGGAAAAATAAGATTGCTTCCTTAAAATGTTAAATAGTACTCTAAGAGGAACATGAAATGAAGAAAAAATCATATATTCGTATGTATTAATATTTTTTGTAATTATTACCGGGTTCTGACAGGCTGCTAAGGCACAGAACCTCCATAGACCAGTTTTTTTTACTTTCTATTACTTATAAGGTATAAAAAGTATTGTTTTCGGTCGGTTTTTTCTTTCATTCCTGACGATCTTGTGCAATTTGTGTTCAAATAGGGGGCAACCTCGCGCAATGCTTTTTTTTGCCATAGGCATTATAGGCAATAACCCCGCCCTTAAGTTAGGACATATGTTTTTATATATTTTTCTATTCTTTTTCATTTTATTGTATATATTGTTTCCATTTTTTCACTGTTTAAATAATTATTTATATTTCACATTATGTACATTAAAATAATAATAATAATAACGTTGCGAGACAATGGGTTCAATGGGATCCCGGCCTAAAGAGTCTCGTTAATCTCGCTATCCCAAGTTATAGAGTGTCTTAGATGAGTTGATTTTCTGTTCAGAGGGGAGGTGGCACGCAAGGAGGCGGCTCAGATGGTGGAGGTGGCGGCTCAGCAGCAAGCAGTGATGGCGGCTGTGGAGGCTGAACACAAGCAGGAGAGCACCAGCGTCGAACCTTCGGCCTTCTCTCAGGTAATAATAGGAGACATGGAACCCTCGGCCTTCTCTCAGGTAATAATAGGAGACATGGAACCCTCGGCCTTCTCTCAGGTAATAATAGGAGACATGGAACCCTCGGCCTTCTCTCAGGTAATAATAGGAGACATGGAACCCTCGGCCTTCTCTCAGGTAATAATAGGAGACATGGAACCCTCGGCCTTCTCTCAGGTAATAATAGGAGACATGGAACCCTCGGCCTTCTCTCAGGTAATAATAGGAGACATGGAACCCTCGGCCTTCTCTCAGGTAATAATAGGAGACATGGAACCCTCGGCCTTCTCTCAGGTAATAATAGGAGACATGGAACCCTCGGCCTTCTCTCAGGTAATAATAGGAGACATGGAACCCTCAGCCTTCTCTCAGGTAATAATAGGAGACATGGAACCCTCGGCCTTCTCTCAGGTAATAATAGGAGACATGGAACCCTCGGCCTTCTCTCAGGTAATAATAGGAGACATGGAACCCTCAGCCTTCTCTCAGGTAATAATAGGAGACATGGAACCCTCAGCCTTCTCTCAGGTAATAATAGGAGACATGGAACCCTCGGCCTTCTCTCAGGTAATAATACGAGAAATGGAACCCTCGGCCTTCTCTCAGGTATCTCGAGAACGGTATGTCGTAGCTCACTGAAATTTATTGCAATGAACTTCTCTTAATGAGGCCTTTCAAACAATATCCCACAAGATATTCCATTCCGTTTAAGATTTTAAAGTTGGTCCATTTTTTTTACTGAAAATGAATCCCCCTAAAATCCCCCTAAAATTAAAGGAATGCGGGTTTTTGCATTTTTTTGATATTTTGAGTCGTTTCCAAAAAACCCAGGCCTGGGTGAGACTTTATGGATACCCTGTATATACAAACCGATTAAAATTCACAAGTTCCTGTAGTCCAGCATTTATTTTGGTGACATTATTTTGTGGATTTCAAATTTTCTCTTACAAAATACCGTGTATCCTTAACAGTTTAACTGATAACATCTTCTTGTTTTCAGATCGATTTCAACGGATACACGCACAAAGCTCTCAGCTTCCTGGCAAGAAACTTCTACAATCTGAAATACGTCGCTCTCATACTCGCCTTCTGTATCAACTTTATTCTGCTCTTCTATAAGGTAACAACGGCTTCTGAAAGTATCTTTTCATTTTTTAATCGCCAGCGTCGATGGCGTATTGAATGTATCGGTTCTCGTAAGATCACCAAAGTTGAGCAACGTCCAGCGAGGTGAAGACTCTGTGATGCTGGCATTCCGGTCCAACCCAGGCTGGGTGAGATTAATGTGGGTAGCAGGTTTGTGAATTTCCTGCGAATTTCAAAGATGATTGTTTCGCAGTCTTTTTTTATTTCGTAGCCAATGAAACAGATGTTTTCACCTTCAAATGTTTGTCAATAAAATTTAATTTATTATTATTGTAATTTCCTCTATGTTTGAACTATCCAAAATAGCTGATTGGATGAGACTGATCCCTTTCTCATGAGATTTATATTCGTTATGATCAGTATAAACAGAAAAGTAAGAAGTCGTTCTAGATGTACATGAATAAGAATATGATAATATACTTGGGCAGTTGTTTCGAGCTTATTCGCTCTCATCAGCAGGTAGCAGTTCTGGTTATCCAGTATCCAAGCCATCAACTAACCTCTCTATTTTAATCAGTATAAACAGAAAAGTGAGAAGTTGTACTTCATTGGGCATACGCATACCTAACTCTGAATTGTCTCCCCAGGTGACCACACTGGGAGAGGACGGGGAAGACGGAAGCGGGGAGGACATCTCCTCCAGCATGGAGACGCTAGCGGCCGAGCTGGGGGGAGAGGACATGAGCGGCAGTGGAGAGGACATGGGCAGTGGTGAGGACGACCCCATAGAACTGGTGCATGTGGATCAGGACTTCTTCTACATGGAACACGTCATGCGACTGATGGCGCTGCTTCACTCGCTGTCTTCCCTGGCTATGCTCATCGCTTACTACCATCTCAAGGTGAGAAAGTAGTGAAGTAGTAGTCGGCACATTGCTTGCTCTTATTTTATTTATGTATGGAACATGTTCTGTCGCTATGCTCATCGTTTAATTTCAACTTAAGGCGAGGAAGTAATATTAAATGAATAGACAACTTGCTCGATCTGATTAATGTGTGACTTTTTGTATGCGCGCCTAACAACTATTTAGTTATGCAATATGCAATAAGTTTTTGCTGTTTTGAAATTAACATGGTTCAATGAAGTACGGATACGAAAATTATGTTTAATAAGAATGAATTACATTCTGAGGCTATTAAGTTTTTTCTACTAAGACAGTATAATCTATAAAGTTAGAATTTTTTAATGACATTTTATTTTCGATTCGTGATTGTGAGTGAGTTCTTCAGTTCACAGAACTACTAGTGATTCATTGCTTGTTTATACATATGTCTGTTTATCCTGTTTCTCTATTATGTATAATATTATTACCTTTCTTCTAACTTAAGTAAGGTTTAGTTTTTTTATTGTATTTAAAAACTTGAGAATTTTAAATGTTTGTATGAAATTTGAAAATAAATAAGACCTTGTGTAGACTGCTGAAAAGAGGGACTTGTTGACTGCTGAAAAGAGGGTACGTCGGTAGAATCAACAAGATAATTTCTATATTCTATTTTATTAATGCGATTCCTCAGGTGCCGCTGGCGATTTTCAAGCGAGAGAAGGAGATAGCCCGCCGTCTGGAGTTTGATGGTCTCTACATAGCGGAGCAGCCGGAAGATGACGACATCAAGTCTCATTGGGACCGTCTAGTTATCTCGGCAAAGTGAGTGGAACCCAATTAATGGAATTTTTGCCGCAAGCCAGGCTGGCTGGCAGTTTGAGGTGTATCTTGGAGGCTACGGGGATCCAGATACAATCAGTTAATTTTAAGGGTGGTATGCAGAGTCCTAACTGTAGGGATGCCTGGGTCATCTGTCCCTTCAGCTGATTTTGTTATGCAGAGACGTTTGTTTGAAGCGTCTATGCGCATGCGCATTCAGATGTCTCTTGAAAGAAGAGATTTTTGAACGCTTCTATTTGTATTTGTTTTGTATTATCAATAACCATGCGAGAAATGAGGAGGTGAAAAATAATTGTCAAAGTCGAAGTTTTCCCTATAACAAGCTCGGGACCACCCTACAGTGACAAAAAAAAACGTCTCTGTCTAAGTAAATGGACACAAAAGAAGCCCAAAACGCTGGTTCTGGCCGTCCAAAATGTTCAATACCCATATCCTTCCACCACCATGGCATTACACATGGCCACGGAAAGTGTTACTACTTACACGTCGCATTCAAATTCGAGACAAAATATCACGAGACGTTTCGAAGCAAAATATTGTGCTCGGTGAGAAACCGGATTTAGAAATCTGCGCAAGCGGACGCATGCGCCGCTTGCGTCATTATTTTCCAAGTCTAGCTCCTTTCCCGACCTCCGTGGCTCAGTGGTCAAGAGCATTGGTAGCTGACCCGGAGGTTGCGGGTTCGAATCCCGGCCGGAGCGGAAAATTTTGAACAAGATTTTCCGTTTAAGGAATGGCATGGAAGTAAAGGTGAAGTGCTCTGAAAAAATGCGAAAGCGGTTCCGGGGTACTATAAAATTACCTTTTTTTTTTAAAAAAAAAAAAAAAACTACCAAAAAAAAAAAGCTCCTTGACCACTTGACCACCTAGGCCACTTGTTCTCTATTCCAGATCCTTCCCCGTCAACTACTGGGACAAGTTCGCCAAGAAGAAGGTGCGCCAGAAGTACAGCGAGACGTACGACTTTGACTCCATCAGCAATCTACTGGGTATGGAGAAAACCTCATTCAGCGCGCAGGAGGAAGAGGACAGCTCGGGCATCATTCACTTGTGAGTGGCTTTCTGGTGCTCAGCACACCCTGTATAATAATAATAATAATATCGCCTTATTTATACTGCCCGATTAAGACTATTAACACTTTGTACGCCACGTCGCTCAATATGAGCGACAGCGTTAAAATAAAGTCAACTAAAATACAAAAACAGAGGTAACAAAGTGTCTCTCAATATGAGCAACGTGGCCGTGGCCCCCCATAAAAAACAAACTTGCTGGGGACCACGTCGCACATATTGAGAGACAATCCTCTGTATCGTGGCCTCAGGGGAAAATCACCATTTTGGGCTTGGCGTACAAAGTGTTAAAGTCCCATTATTCCAGCAGTAAGTCCAAGACATATTATTATGTGGTAAAAATCCCAAATGGGATGATAACTTGTCGTGTCCCGGATGGGTTTCGAACCCGCGACCTCTGGAATCTCTGGATTCACAGAGTGCCGCCTGTACCACTGAGCTACCGGGCCAGACGTATAATGATGATTTTTAGTGGAAGGTAACCTAACCGAACTTAACCCTAAGGGTATTAGTATTATGTGGTGAAATACTCAAACAAAATTTATTTAATGAGGAAAAATTCAAGCATTGGGTTGGATCCGATCCACAGATCACAAAATCATGCACTAGATTGTTTACGTTACGAAAATAGCACCTTTTTGTAAAAGGCCTTAGAAAAGAAGTATAATTAGTTAAGTTAGTAAAGAGGTGAAGACCTCGACCTGTTCATTAACGGAACGACAAAGGATATGTATGTAAAGAAGTATAATAAGTTTTCATGATAAAGTTTGTTGATCGAGTCTATTTCATTTTTATTTTACCTAACTCATTTTTTGAAGGTATAAAAATTACCAAGTGAAAAACCCTCCTATTATTGAATAAATTACATAAATAAATGTTGGAAGCAGGAACTTTTTGGATCAAACTTTATCAATATTATGTTCAAATTATTCATCAGAAATTAGATTTGATCAGAAACTAAAATAGGAAACATTTAACAAAAGACTCAGACTCATAATATTTCTTGGTTTTGTGTAGAAGATATGGGTACCTAACAACTTTTTGTTGTTGTTGTATAAATTGCAAATCAAGGACAACTTTATATTCAATCATACTTTTAACCCTTTTCAGCATTCTCAACATTGACTGGAGATATCAAGTGTGGAAGGCCGGCGTCACCATCACGGATAACGTGAGTATACTCGAGTTTCAATAATATTTAATACTGAATTTTCAGTAATATCTTGACTATTACTTAAATATATCGATAAGGTTTAGAATTTGAATGGTCACTTATCCAAGTGACCATTCAAATTCTAACCCTCGTGATGCTGGCAATTTTAATTTTAGTAGCTAGTTTGTCAGAACCCGTAGGTAAGGTAAGGTAAGTTTGTGATTTTCTTCTGAATTGACGGTACAAACCCTGTTGCGATATGACCATGCAGTTGAAAGCAACGTTATACCAGAAAAACTTATTTTCTTGGTTTTTTTTTTTAATTTGGGTTTAACGTCGCTTTTAACTAACTGCATGGTCATATCTCAAAGGGACCATTACGGTCTTTATTCATTGCAATTTTTCTTTCCAGGCGTTCCTGTACAGTCTCTGGTACTTCACCTTCAGTGTGATGAGCAACTTTAACAACTTCTAACCCCCTAAAAGTACAACAGATATTGTTCTTCAAGGGGATTTTAATGAGAAAAAAAATGTGAAATGAAATAAAATACATTCCTTATATCTTCTATTCTATTCCAGGCGTTCCTGTACAGTCTATGGTACTTCACCTTCAGTGTGATGGGCAACTTCAACATTTTTTTTTTTTAATTTGGGTTTAATGTCGCTTTTAATTGCATGGTCAATGGTCATATCTATCAATTTTTCTTTCCAGGCGTTCCTGTACAGTCTATGGTACTTCACCTTCAGTGTGATGGGCAACTTCAACATTTTTTTTTTTTAATTTGGGTTTAATGTCGCTTTTAATTGCATGGTCAATGGTCATATCTATCAATTTTTCTTTCCAGGCGTTCCTGTACAGTCTGTGGTACTTCACCTTCAGTGTGATGGGCAACTTCAACATTTTTTTTTTTAATTTGGGTTTAATGTCGCTTTTAATTGCATGGTCAATGGTCATATCTATCAATTTTTCTTTCCAGGCGTTCCTGTACAGTCTCTGGTACTTCACCTTCAGTGTGATGGGCAACTTTAACAACTTCTTCTTCTTCTATTCTATTCCAGGCGTTCCTGTACAGTCTCTGGTACTTCACCTTCAGTGTGATGGGCAACTTTAACAACTTCTTCTTCTTCTATTCTATTCCAGGCGTTCCTGTACAGTCTCTGGTACTTCACCTTCAGTGTGATGGGCAACTTTAACAACTTCTTCTTCTATTCCAGGCGTTCCTGTACAGTCTCTGGTACTTCACCTTCAGTGTGATGGGCAACTTTAACAACTTCTTCTATTCTATTCCAGGCGTTCCTGTACAGTCTCTGGTACTTTACCTTCAGTGTGATGGGCAACTTCAACAACTTCTTCTTCTATTCCAGGCGTTCCTGTACAGTCTCTGGTACTTCACCTTCAGTGTGATGGGCAACTTCAACAACTTCTTCTTCTATTCCAGGCGTTCCTGTACAGTCTCTGGTACTTCACCTTCAGTGTGATGGGCAACTTCAACAACTTCTTCTTCTATTCCAGGCGTTCCTGTACAGTCTCTGGTACTTCACCTTCAGTGTGATGGGCAACTTCAACAACTTCTTCTTCGCCGCCCACCTCCTGGACGTGGCTGTCGGATTCAAGACCCTGCGCACCATCCTGCAGTCCGTCACACACAACGGAAAGCAACTGGTGAGCTCGCGTCGAGAAGGGTAGTCTGGTGATTCAGGTAGTGTAGGGATCCGTAGATTCGAATCCCACCCAATGCATAAATTTTCCCTCATTTATTTGGGTATATGAGCACATAAGAATAAGGGCTGAATTAATAGACAACATCAATAACTTAAGTCGTTGGTAAGTGTCGGTTTTCCCTATCTTACACAGTACGCAATCCGTGACTTAGCGTCACAGAGGTATTACAAAAACGTCTATTAATTTCGCCCTAAGACTCTGAGGGTCAGGTGGTAAAACATGCTTTAAGCATTAACTTCGCCTAGTGGTTACCTTCCACTAAAGAGTATTATTATAAGTTCCATCATTCATCACCAGGTTCTCATAATTCTAGTTCTATCTTTCACCACCAGGTTCTCATAATTCTAGTTCTATCTTTCACCACCAGGTTCTCATAATTCTAGTTCTATCTTTCACCACCAGGTTCTCATAATTCTAAATCCATCTTTCACCACCAGGTTCTCATAATTCTAGTTCTATCTTTCACCACCAGGTTCTCATAATTCTAAATCCATCTTTCACCACCAGGTTCTCATAATTCGAGTTCCATATTTCACCACCAGGTTCTCATAATTCTAGTTCCATCTTTCACCACCAGGTTCTCATAATAATTCTAGTTCTATATTTCACCGCCAGGTTCTCATAATTCTAGTTCCATCTTTGACCACCAGGTTCTCATAATAATTCTAGTTCCATCTTTCACCACCAGGTTCTCATAATTCTAGTTCCATCTTTCACCACCAGGTTCTCATAATAATTCTAGTTCTATATTTCACCGCCAGGTTCTCATAATTCTAGTTCCATCTTTCACCACCAGGTTCTCATAATAATTCTAGTTCTATCTTTCACCACCAGGTTCTCATAATTCTAGTTCCATCTTTCACCACCAGATTCTCATAATAATTCTAGTTCCATCTTTCACCACCAGGTTCTCATAATTCTAGTTCCATCTTTCACCACCAGGTTCTCATAATAATTCTAGTTATATCTTTCACCACCAGGTTCTCATAATTCTAGTTCCATCTTTCACCACCACGTTCTCATAATTCTAGTTCCATTTTTCACCACCAGGTTCTCATAATAATTCTAGTTCTATATTTCACCGCCAGGTTCTCATAATTCTAGTTCCATCTTTCACCACCAAGTTCTCATAATTCTAGTTCCATCTTTCACCACCAGGTTCTCATAATTCTAGTTCCATCTTTCACCACCAGGTTCTCATAATAATTCTAGTTCCATCTTTTACCACCAGGTTCTCATAATTCTAGTTCCATCTTTCACCACCAGGTTCTCATAATTCTAGTTCTATCTTTCACCACCAGGTTCTCATAATTCTAGTTCCATCTTTCACCACCAGGTTCTCATAATTCTAGTTCTATTTTTCACCATCATGTTCTCATAATAATTCTAGTTCCATCTTTCACCACCAGGTTCTCATAATAATTCTAGTTCCATCTTTCCACACCAGGTTCTCATAATTCTAGTTCCATCTTTCACCACCAGGTTCTCATAATTCTAGTTCCATCTTTCACCACCAGGTTCTCATAATTCTAGTTCCATCTTTCACCACCAGGTTCTCATAATAATTCTAGTTCCATCTTTCACCACCAGGTTCTCATAATAATTCTAGTTCCATCTTTCACCACCAGGTTCTCACTGTACTCCTGCTGACTATCATTGTGTACATCTACACGGTGATTGCCTTCAACTTCTTCCGCAAGTTCTACGTCCAAGAGGAGGATGAGGTGGTGGATAAGAAGTGCCACGACATGATGACGGTAGGTTCCACAGTCCAGAGACCGGGGGTTCGACATGCTTCATGTCATAAACTTACACTTGGTAAAAACTAAGGGCAGAATTAATAGACAACATCAATAACTTAAGTCGTTGGTAAGTGTCGGTTTTCCCTATCTTTCACAGTACGCAACCCGTGACTTGGCGCCACAGAGGTATTACAAAAACGTCTATTAATTCCGCCCTTGATTATAGAAAATAAAATTTGGACATAAATTTTTTTGTGGTCAAGGGTCAGTAGTCAGGGCGTTGGTCTGGTAACCCAGAGGTCGCAGGTTCGAATGTCCAAGAGGAAGATGAGGGGATGGACGAGAAGTGGTACGACATGATGACGGTAAGTTCCACAGTCCAGAGACCAAGGGATCGAGGTGTCATAATCTTGCGGTTGTTTAAAAAAAAAAAAATATATAAAAAATTGTGTTTAACGTCCGTCGACGTATTCCATCTATACTGGATAGAATAGAGACTTCTCACAGTCTGTCACGGTAGCTCACTGGTAAAGGCGGCACTCTGTGAATCCAAAGATTCCAGAGGTCGTGGGTTCAAAACCCAGCCGGGACATGACAAGTTATCTTACCACATAATAATTTCCACATTTATCTTACCACATTTGGGATTTTTACCACATAATAATGTGTCTTGGGCTTACTGCTGGAATAATGGGACTTTCATAGTCTTAATCGGGCAGTATAAATAAGGCGATATTATTATTATTATACAGGTTGTGCTGAGCACCAGAAAGCCACTCACAAGTGAATGATGCCCGAACTATCCTCTTCTTCCTGGGCGCTGAATGAGGTTTTCTCCATACCCAGTAGATTGCTGATGGAGTCAAAGTCGTACGTCTCGCTGTACTTCTGGCGCACCTTCTTCCTTCTTTACCACATAATAATGTGTCTTGGGCTTACTGCTGGAATAATGGGACTTTAACCCAGATAACGCGGTGAAATTTTTTATTTTATTTTTTTGGAGTGATATAAATTGAGTCCTGATTCAAAATAAGTGCTGTCAACTTATCACTCGGACTCAAAACAAAGAGCTTAAGGTGTCGCCAACTAACCTCAACAAGCTGAGTTAATTAGAAAAATCCACAATGTAGTACCTTTCACCAGATGGGGCTGACGTCCTTCCAGAAGGACGTCCTTCTGGAAGGACGTCAGCCCCATCTGGGTTAATAGTCCTAATCGGGCAGTTTAAATAAGGCTATATTATTTTTATTATTATTACTAATTGTTATAAATTTATCCGTTTCCCAGTGCTTCGTGTTCCACCTGTACAAGGGAGTGAGAGCAGGAGGTGGCATAGGAGACGAGATAGAGCCCCCGGATGGCGATGACTACGAGGTCTACCGGATCATATTCGACATCACCTTCTTCTTCTTCGTCATCATTATCCTGCTCGCCATTATTCAAGGTATGCCTAACCCACCCAGTATACATGGTAATGGTAATGGTGCTCAAAGGCACTTGTATTTACGGAAAGAGTCCATATAAACATGTAACAAATAACAAAAGATAAAAAATAAAATACAATACAAAATTAGAAAATAACCTTTCAAATTTTAAAATATGGGTGCTAAAATATGACAAATTACAAAGTAATAATTCTAACATTTAAATATCAGAAAAAAGTACATACCTAAACTGAGAGGCACAATTAAAGAAACACAAGACGAGGGCTGTATTTTCTTTTAACGCCATATATTTTTTGAGACTGAAAAATGTTATAATTTCTACTGTAGATAAAATTTTCAGTTGATTTTGTTTTGAATAAAAGAAACATTATAAGGATTAACAGTCAACATATTGGATAATCACAAACACAACTCCAGAAAAAAAATAAAAACTTCCGAAACACGAGATTTTACAGGTGTTTTAAAACATGCTTTGCTGCAATAACATCAAAAAGCACAAATGCATTTACTTAATTCACACATACATTTATTTGTTTCACTACCAGATGCTTTCCAGATGAAGGAAATCTTTTACTTATAAATGTTATTATCTTGTAGATTTAGGGTGGAATTAATAGACGTTTTTGTAATACCTATGTCGCGCTAAGTCACAGATTGCGTACTGTAAGATAGGGAAAACCAACGCTTAGCAGTGACTTGTGATATAGAATTTGTCTATTAATTTCGCCCTTAAAACAAAAGCCTTTATTTATATTGTTTATTGTATATTTCACCCTTTTTATATTGTTTATTGTATATTGATTAACACAAATATGATAATATTTCACCCTTTCATTCCCCGTGGTTCTCATAATTCTAGTTCCATCTTTCACCACCAGGTTCTCATAATAATTCTAGTTCTATCTTTCACCACCAGGTTCTCATAATAATTCTAGTTCTATCTTTCACCACCAGGTTCTCATAATTTTACCCTTTCATTCCCCGTGTGTCAGGTTTGATCATCGACGCGTTCGGAGAGCTCCGAGACCAGCTGGAGTCGGTCAAGGAGGACATGGAGAGCAACTGCTTCATCTGTGGGATAGGCAAGGACTACTTCGACAAGGTGCCGCATGGCTTCGACACCCACGTGCAGCAGGAACACAACCTGGCCAACTACATGTGAGTGCTAGAGCTCCTAGGAGTACAGAATAAATATTATAGGAACACAGCCTGGCCAACTACATGTGAGTGCTAGAGCTCCTAGGAGTAGAGAATAAATATTACAGGAACACAACCTGGCCAACTACATGTGAGTGCTAGAGCTCCTAGGAGTAGAGAATAAATATTATAGGAACACAACCTGACCAACTACATGTGAGTGCTAGAGCTCCTAGGAGTACAGAATAAATATTATAGGAACACAACCTGGCCAACTACATGTGAGTGCTAGAGCTCCTAGGAGTACAGAATAAATATTATAGGAACACAGCCTAGCCAACTACATGTGAGTGCTAGAGCTCCTAGGAGTAGAGAATAAATATTACAGGAACACAACCTGGCCAACTAGCCATATTAGACAGCTACCTGTAATTTTCACCTCAATAATAGTATATTCTCTTGATTTGAAAAATAATAAGGATATGACTTTCGCAATAAAGTGTGCAATCAGTAGAAAATGATACAACGTCTGTATCTTTTTCTTCCTTTACTCTGTCTTATCCTGCTTGAGCAGGGTCGACGTTGTTCAACCTCATGGTTGAAGTTGGTTGGTTTTGGCACATTTTTTACGGCTGGATGCCTTTCCTAACGCCAACGATTCTATTTGATTTAACGTCCTGGATTAGGACGGGGGTTGCACCCTCCATTCGCTGGGAATCGTATCAGCTACCCACCTTAACCTCACGGAGCCTGGGTAGGGCCGGAGATTCTTAGAGTTAAGGCTTTATTATTTTATTTTATAAAAAATATTAATTTATTGTAATTATTGTCTGTGTTGTCAACCTCATAGTTAGTTGGTTGTGGCACATTTTTACGGCTGGATACCCTTCCTAACGCCGACGATTCTATTTGAATCAACGTCCTGATTACCCTCCATTCGCTGGGAATCGTACCAGCTACCCATATTAACCTCACCCAAAAGCCAGCGTCGATGGCATGTTGAATACACCGGTTCCCTTCAGAACACCGAAGTTAAGCGACATCCAGCGAGGTTAAGACTTGGAGGGTGACCATTCAAATTCTAATTCTCGTGACGCTGGCTTTTCCCGGCCCCACTCAGGCTGGGTGAGGTCAATGTGAGTAGCAGGTTTGTGAGTTTCCTGCGAATGGAGGGTAAAACCCCCGTCGTGATATGACCATGGCAGTTGAAAGCGACGTTAAACCCCAATTAAAAAAAAAAAATAACCTCACCCAGCCTGGGTAGGGCTGGAAATTCTTAGAGTTAAGAAGGCTTTATTATTTTATTTTATAAAAAATATTAATTTATTGTATGGCTGTATGGCAAATTCCCTTGATAAGTAGAATAACCAATGCCAAAAAAAAAAAAAAAAAAAAATTGTAATTTTATTGTCTGTGTTGCCAGGTTCTTCCTGATGCATCTGATCAACAAGCCGGACACAGAGTACACGGGACAGGAGACCTACGTGTGGAACATGTACCAGCAGAGGTGCTGGGACTTCTTCCCTGTGGGAGACTGCTTCCGGAAGCAGTATGAGGAGGACCTGGGGGGAGGCGGGAGCTAGAGTACTGTGACCAGGGAGTAGACCAGAGCCCTGATCCAGAAACTCTTTCCACTCTCATAATAATAATAAGTGAAGGAGTTACATCACGCAATATTAAAGAAAATTTGAAGCTATTGGGTATGCGACACTCTGTTGAAACAACTATCCAGCAGAGTGTGATCCTGCAAACTTGTCATCTTGTGCGGAAATTTTTAAACAATTAATTTTAACATACTAGTTATAGTTTTAGTGAGATAGACTGAAATGTCTCATCACTATTAACTTAGAAGCAAAAAAAAAAAATTATCTTCCTGGCAATAATAATATCGCCTTATTTATACTGCCCGATTAGGACTATTAAGTCCCACTATTCCAGCAGTAAGCCCAAGACGTATTATTATTATGTGGTAAAAATCTCAAATGGGAGGATAACTTGTCATGTCGTGGGTTTTGAACCCACGACCTCTGGAATCTTTGGATTCACAGAGTGCCGCCTTTACCACTGAGCTACCGGGACAGACGGGATGATCTCCAAATCTCCGTTTCAACCGTCAGACAACGCACTCTGATTAGTTGATTTGAATGCAATAACCAATCACAGTGCGTTGTGTGATGGTTGAAACGGAGATTCGGGGATTTTGAGAGTGGAGAACGTTTCTGGAACTCAAAATCCCCGAGTCTCCCCTTCAGAAAGTTCAATATCTTTTGTAAAAGTTCAAAAGATATTGTTCCTCTAGGGGATTTGAAATGAATAAATGTGAAATAAAGTAAAATGAAGTTCTTCAAAAAAAAGTCATACTTCATCAAATAACCCTATTAGAGTGTGTTGCTTACCTAAATAACAGAATCAGAGTGCATTTGAAAGGGAGATTAGGGGATTATGAGAGTGAGATTAGGGGATTATGAGAGTAAGAATGCTTTCTGGAATGAAACCCAGCTCGTGGACGCATGCACCAGCAGAATTATTCAGCTACTTCCTATTTTCGTGCACTGGTAGTCAAGGGGTTAACGCGCTAGTCTGGTAAGCCAGGTAGTGTAGGGATCCGTTGGTTCGACTCCCACCCAGTGCATGAATTTTTCCTCATTAATTTGAGTTTCTGACCACATAATAATAAGACTCTGAGGGTAAGGTGGTAGAAAATGCTTTGAGCATTAACCTTGCCTGGTGGTTACCTTCCACTAAAGAGTGTCATTATTATTTTCCCATTTGACTCAATGTATTTCCGTAAGGACTAATTCTGCCGGTGATGGTACGTGTGAATACCATCAGAACACTGCATGAGGAATCAGTAAAAGAATACCTAAGTATCTACTACGCATATATTGAGCGGGATACATAGATGTAGAACGAACTGCTCTCTAGGTCTAGCAGCCCTTTTCATAGTCTAACAAAAACTTGAACCCGCAACATCTCCAGTTCCAGAATTAAGGCGTCGACCACACGACAAAAATTGTATTAGTTTATCTAAGTTGTTTTTTCAATTCAGTCTTGAATTTTCAAAATGTTACATTTGTGCTCATTTTAGTAAAATTCCCTTTTTGATGTATAAATATTAAATATACATTTTGTCCACCTTTAATAGTTACCAAATTAAAATATAGAACCATATAGGTATATTCTTCAACCTCCTGATTTTGTCATTTTTATTTCTGTCTCAAAACACATATTTACTTATTATTTTGTAAATATCGATAGTATAAATATTGTCAGCCAACAGGATTTCAATTTTTTTTTTTATCAATTGTCATATGATAAATAATAATTCAAAATTTAAATTTATTATTATTTTTAATTAAAAATATAAATTGTTTTGTAACGAATAAAAAGTACATGTTTATTTTCCCTATCTGAGTGTATTTATTTATTCGTTTTTTTTTTTAGTTGTTCTTAAAAAAGAAAAGATTCGGATCTAGTCACCGTTATTACCTGGATTGTTTACACCAGTTCGCCCAAAGATCACTAAAGTTAAGCAAAATTAGAAGTTGGTAAACCATGAGGGTTCAGATGTGAATGGTCACCCATCCAAGTCCTGACCTCGCTGGACGTTGCTCAACTTCAGTGACGGTGTTAGATCTGCGCCTTTGACGCTAGCCAAACTGTGTTGGTAAGTTGTTCGATCGCTGCGCGCTGCTACGATGAGAGGGTGTCGAGCTAAATAACATGTGCATTTACATCATGAGAGAAACAAATTGATCATATATTTAAAATACATACAATAGGGGCTGTCTACCTTTGGTAGATTGCTAATACACAGCAAATTCCATCAATCCAGAAAATATTAATTTTCTCAATGTTGGAGCAAAAATGTTTAATATTGAACCCGAAATGTGATGCTTGTACTGTGGTGTATGATATATTCAAAAATTAATTCAAAATATATTCAAAATTGAACAGTCGATATAGAATGTTTGAAAGAATTTGACAACATTCTTGAAAATAACTCCTCTACTGCCAAACCATAATCCAATTACTTCGAAGCTTTTTTCGAAGTTTAAATTTGTCTACAAGTGATGGAATGCAGCTTTCATATTTTTTTTGTTTCTCTTCATGCACAAGATCACTTGCAGTTCTTGACTTGGAGGGTCTGCTCACTCAACCTGTCCGATCCGTCACCCTGAGTTCGATACTACTGGTAAATTAATTCCATGATAATTCCAAGGTACTTTCTGACCTCATATTTAGGTTCCTTTCGTTAAAATAACGGGTCGATTTAAAATGTTAATGAAAGTCTGAACTACTCACTAAAAATGAAAGTATAATAATTATGCTAAAGATATAGGTTCATTAATTTGAACCCACCATCAATTTGAATCAATCTGCATCTTACGGAGAAGGAGAGAGGAAAATAAAATCAAAAACAAGCCAGCGTCGATGGCATGTTGAATACACCGGTTCCCTCCAGAACACCGAAGTTAAGCGACATCCAGCGAGGTTAAGACTTGGATGGGTGACCATTCAAATTCTAATTCTCGTGACGCTGGCTTTTCCCGGCCCCACTCAGGCTGGGTGAGGTCAATGTGAGTAGCAGGTTTGTGAGTTTCCTGCGAATGGAGGGTAAAACCCCCGTCGTGATATGACCATGGCAGTTGAAAGCGACGTTAAACCCCACTTAAAAAAAAAAAAATAAATAAAAACAACATGAAATGTATGGAGAAAGTTTGAAATGTAATTAGATTAAATTTATTTAGAGCTATTGTAGTATAAAAGATTGAAAAAGGCACATTAACTAATTTAGAACTAAAATATCTACAATTCGTTGTCCATTACGTATGTATTCACATAAATCTTTTAAAAAAAAGTTCAGAATATCGAATTATTTGTTCATATTATTTAGAAATAATAAAAGTAAAACTTTATATGGTAAAAGAAAACTTTTCAAGTTAAATAATTGAGATTGCCAAATTTTGAATTTGATCTTCTGAAGATAACACAAAACAGTTTATTTGGTATATTTTTGGTATAAATTTATCATTCCCAAATTTTTTTGACAGAATTTGAAGTTGACAGTAGCAATAAAAAAACTTCTCTATCTAAACAAAATAATATCACATGAGAAAATGCAGTGCTTAATTCTAATAAAACTGTGGACATCATCTGTTCGAATTATGAATTTAATAATTAAATCTTATTTTTTAAAAAATGATATAACACAAGAGGACACAAAGAGCAACCCAAATTTCGTACTCCCATATTTCTTAACCAATAGTTTCTTAATGGTTAAAAATGATGTAATTGCCAATTTAGGAGAAATTTTCGATCAATATTTGTAGTAATTCAAAGGAGCTCATACAAACATTTATACACAAGAAGTTACTTCAGATACGTTTCTACAATTGTAAATATAAAATATTCCGACAGCAATAGCCAAATAAAAAATCTTAGAGGCCAAATAAAAATGGCTTAGGATGGGTCCTCTGCATACATAAAAAATATGAAAAATAAAACAAATGATTTATTATTATTATTATTAAAAAATAATAATAATCTCCAGAAACCCACACAGGGAGAGATCATCCATTACCTTGTAAGCGAAAGTTGATCTTTTGTTTGTAGATAGATCTTTTGTTTGTAGATGGATCTTCCATTTAGGTTCCTATGCCGTGACAGCGGTGTCCAAATTTACAAACACAAACTAGTTATATTCATCTTTATTATTGGTTCGAAGAGTTGGAACATTGGACTCAGTGATATCCTCACAGCATGATTGAATCGCCAGATGGGTGGAATGCATACTGAATGGGACGCTTTCAGAACCACGAGGGTTGAGATGATCTGAAATAAAAGTGAAAACTACATAGTTTTATTTAAGACTACCTAGGATTTCTCTTTATATTTTTTTCATTTGGTGCTACTTGATTTCCATCTCTACCTTTTTCCGTTTCTATATCTGAGACAAATTTACTATTTATTTATGTCTACGTAAGAGAATGAGTGAAAAATTCCGGAACGGATTTTTATCTTTTAACAACTCAAGATAGGGACTTGAATTTTTGTAAGAAGTTCTAACGTAATATTTTCAATTTTTTTTTGGCGGAATTGGAATTTCTACAGATTGTCCCAAAAGTAGTGAAACAGACATCAACTTTCGATACATAGAGCCCCCTATTTTTCATTTGATAATCGAAATCCACGTTTTTTTTTTGAATTGGGGTTTAACGTCGCTTTCAACTGCCATGGTCATATCACGACGAGGGTTTTACCCTCCATTCGCAGGAAACTCACAAACCTGCTACTCACATTGACCTCACCCAGCCTGAGTGGGGCCGGGAAAAGCCAGCGTCACGAGAATTAGAATTTGAATGGTCACCCATCCAAGTCTTAACCTCGCTGGATGTCGCTTAACTTCGGTGTTCTGAAGGGAACCGGTGTATTCAACATGCCATCGACGCTGGCTAAATCCACGTTTAATTCTACACATAATTGACACCTAACTCGATACTTCAATCAAAAGGATCTTTCATCAACCCAGCGGAATCATGGACTTCTTTTTCGAAAAAAAAAGTGTTAAAATCTAGAATGTGATACATCAAATCGATTAGATTTTCATGCTAAATCACGTAGTAGCTTTGGTTTTCCCATATTTCACACGTCTGTATGAACCACCGACCTCCGGGTTACAAGTCCGCCGCCTTTTCGATCAAGCTACTAAGGTCGGTCAGTTTTCTATAGGCACTTACGGCTTCTTCCGTACGGCACTTCAGTATTATTATTATTGAATACTTTATAATAGGACATATTTATGTACAAACAAGGAATGATAAAAATTATGAACAGTATAAACCAGAAAAATAGATGAATAATTCCAAGACCAAAAGATAAAAAAAATTGTAGAGGGGTGGTTTTTTAGAGGGTAAAAAACCCTTTCGAAGGCTATGAACAATGCCTTCGTTTGAAGGAGCAAATTTTTCCCTCTCAAAAAAAAAAAATATATAGATAAAATATATACAAATGTCCTAACTAAAGGGCCGGGTTATTGCCAATGGCAATCTCTTCAACCCAACCCTTAGTACTTACGGCACACACAAGGTCAGGCGGAGTTTACTTGGTGACGGCATGGATAGCCTTGGCGAGATAGCCCACGTTCTTAGAGGTGACTCCTGCCATGGAGATCCTGCCGTCCTTGGTCAGGTACACACTGTGCTCCTTGATCAGCTTCTCCACCTGAGAGGGGGATTTGATTTTATTCTTTATTTCTATAATTATGATAGACGTGCACTTGTAGTCAAGTGGTTAACGCGCTAGTCTGGTAATCCAGTGATGGCTTATAGCCGGGTCTAGATGTGGCTGCTAGGTCCCTGCTCCCATATACTAATACATAAATTTTTCCTCATTCATTTGAGTTTATGACCACATAATAATAAGACTCTGAGGATTAGGTAGTAGAAAATGCTTTGAGCATTAACCTCGCCTCTAGGTTTCCTTCCACGAAAGAGATAATTATTTATATTATTATTATTAAATAATAATAATAATAATAATACTAGCAATAAAAAAATGATAAGTTAATGATAATTCTTTATATTATTATTATTAAAAAAAATAATACTAGCAATAAAAAAATAAGTTAATGATAATCTATATAAATGTCAAAGTCACTGACGGACTGACTGACTGACTGATCATCGCTCTACAGCCTAAACCGTAATACCTAGCGAGCTTAAATTTGGTAGGTAGCTTTGTCTTATAGTCTAGATGTGCAATAAGACGGGATTTTTCGAAATTCCCACTACAACACCTGCCATTGGCGAAAAAGGATTAACTTTTTTGCCTTATGTCTTCTAAATATCTATGTCATTCAATACGGAACCCTAGCCCACCTGGGTAGCTATGTCACTCAATACGGAACCCTCGCCCACCTGAGTAGCCTAGCCCACCTGGGTAGCTATGTCACTCAATACGGAACCCTAGCCCACCTGGGTAGCTATGTCACTCAATACGGAACCCTAGCCCACCTGAGTAGCTATGTCACTCAATACGGAACCCTAGCCCACCTGGGTAGCTATGTCACTCAATACGGAACCCTAGCCCACCTGGGTAGCTATGTCACTCAATACGGAACCCTAGCCCACCTGAGTAGCTATGTCACTCAATACGGAACCCTAGCCCACCTGGGTAGCTATGTCACTCAATACAGAACCCTAGCCCACCTGGGTAGCTATGTCACTCAATACAGAACCCTAGCCCACCTGGGTAGCGTTGAGTCCGGTGTAGCAGAACATGCCGATCTGGTCTGTGATGTGGTTCCACGGCTTGCTGGAGCCCTCCTTAGCGAGGTTGCTCTTCAGGGATTGCCTCACCGAGATGATACGGTCGGCCATGCCTTTCACTTCTGTCAACCTGCGGGAGAAAATGGAAATATACATACATGAAAACCACCGACCTCCAGGTTACAAGTTCACCGATTTATTGATTAAGCTACTGATAGTGATTTATCAGTCAAGATACTAACATCATTTCAATCGAATTTGCCTCTTTCATATTAATTTTTAGTACCTATATATTTTTTTCTTTTTTTTAACTTGATTTGTTGTTGTTGTTGTAGCCAGCTTGTCTACAGCTGGAGGGATGAGTGATGGTCTCCAGCCAACTTTATTTCAAAGTTGACTTGTCCTGAACCACATATTTCTATGTGCGATCAACCATCATGAGGAGTTGGACTTTTCTTTAAAAAAAAAAAAAAAAAAAAAAAGTTTAAAGTAATATTTGGTATACTGTGTCTTTGGGCAACTCATTTTCTGTGAGCAGTTCGAAATAATAAAGTTTATTTTGTTTCTCTCTCGCCATTAAACCCTTAGGAAACTGCAAGCTGGCCTTAATTTGTTAGACCTCATCATCATCATAGGGTGGCGTCATTGTGAACGATGGTAGCCAGACAGTGGAGGAATGACTCAGCACTTCTACCACTGTCTTTACAAGGGGGCTGATAATTGACAAGGGCCCCCAGATCCAAGCCAATGCTGATCTACTCCCTGTTTATAGTTCCCCAGCTAGACTTTACCTTTTTCTTTCTATTATTTCTTTCTGATACCTATATATTTTTTCAGTTTTTCCTTAATTAGTTAGACCTCAGTAGCTTAAATCGATCAAGCTACTGAGGTCGGTAGAAAGTTGACGTGCTTACCATTGAGCTTTCAGCTTGGCGTCTGAGAGGATCTCCTGTACAATCCTGGCTCCGTGGATGGGGGGACTCGAGTAGAAAGCTCGGATCAGAATCTTGAGCTGGGACATCACCCTGGCCGCCTCGTCCTTATCCGCTGACACAATGGAGAAAGCTCCCACGCGCTCTCCTGAAATGTAAATGAGGGAGTGAGGAAGAGATTGCCATAGGCAATAACCCTGCCCTTTAGTAAGGACACATGTATATATTTTGTTTTTTTCCCCCCTTGTTTATATTATTATTATTGTCAATTTTTATATTAATTTAATTTTTACCATTTTTTGTCTGTATACAGGGTGTCCCACCAAACTTGGACACCTCAAATTACTCGGCCCCTGAAAGAGTTTTTGAAAAATAAAAAATCCTAGAGTACATGGTCTAATTATGCGGTTTCAGTCATGAAATTTTTTTTATACAGGGTGGTTCAAAAGTCAGAAATTGAGGTGTCAACTTTCGATTTTTAAATGGATCGACCTGAATTTTATTTGATAATTTTACTTCTAAATGGTTCTTGAGTACTTTTTTAAACAAAAATTTTACATACAGGGTGGTTTTTTTTCGACCAATTTTTTTTCTAAATCTCGAATAACTCAAGTTCGTTTAATTTTTTCGATAACAAGAATAGAGAGTGTTTGTGTAATGAAAACACGCACTTTCAATTGGCATCAAATTTTTTTATACAGGGTGGTTCATAAGTGAAATAATGACTTGATTTTTTTTAAAACTGAGTTTTTTTAATTTTTTATTTGGGATTAACAATTCTAACCTAGTTTTACACATTTTTTGTTAGTCATATCGAAAAACAAAACTAAAGTGTTGTACAGGGTGAGACATAATTTTTTTGTGACACCCTGTATATGGGCAGTCAAAGAGACGTAAAATTAAATATAAAAACTAAATGTGCAAGAAAAACTTCGATTTTTAATTATATAAAAAAGTTATGGTGTTTTAACTAATATTGTCACATGGACCACCCTGTAGATATTTTCTTAAAACATCATATGGGTAGTCGAAATTGTCAAAATTCAACGAGGAGTCCAAATCTGAAAGAAAAAAATGAATTCAAAAAGGCATTTTCAATTTTGTGTCTACACCTACCTACTTTTTATTTCTAGTTTTAAAATAACTACAATAACTACTTTACTACTTTCGAAACTTGCTTGGTAAAAAAGAAAGTTTTTGTCTTTCAATATCTTATAATATGTTTTTCTTAGTCGTCCAATAAGTCATTCCCCTTGGACTTATTGAGCATGTTCTGGGTTTTAGTTCGTGCATATTTTTTTTGGCGTTTTTTTCATGCATTAAACATGGTCGCTATTTATCACGAATAGGCAATAACCCCGCCCTTTAGTTAGGACTTATGTTTTTATATATTTTCTATTCTTTTTTATTTTTATTGTATACATTGTTTCCATTTTTTTTTAGTGTTGAAATAATTAGTTGTATGTACATAATGTCCATTTATACTTAATAAAGCATTGTATGATAATAATAATAATTACTCACCATAGAGTCCCATGTTCTTGGCAAAGCTCTGGGCGAGACACAGCTGGCCGACCTCCTTGAGGAAGTGCCTCACGGCGAAGGCATCCTGCGTGGTATTGCCCGAGGCAAAGCCCTGGTAGGCCATGTCGAAAAAGGGGTACAGCTTCTTCTTCTTGACCAGCGCGGCTAGTTCCTTCCACTGGTCGGGCTTGGGGTCCACGCCTGTCGGGTTGTGTGCGCATGCGTGAAGCAGGATGATCGAGTTGGAGGGGATGTTCTGGAATGAGTTTTTTATCAAGTTGATTTCAGACATGCAAGAAGGTTACATGTACCAAATCGCCGCTAAAAAGTCAAAGAGGCGTAAGTGACAAAAAACGAAAATCGAGATAATCACACAGGCATACTGCTCTTGAAAGATACTCTTGGTAGCACAGGCGTATGTGATTTCTAAACCCTTGTGAAGATATTGATTTTTTATGTTTGTGCGTATGTGATATTTGCGGGGAAAATTGCAGCACACACAGGCTTAAGTGCGCTCCTGAAAACTTTAACGCCTCTTTGACTTTCTAGCGGCGAAATATTCGACAGTGAAAAAAGCGACCATATTTTTCGAAACTTATCTTTAACCCTTATAAATCTGAGCGCAAAAACAGTGCGCCATACCAAGTTCCAGCAAGCACGGCAGTATCTACGCTACCTGGATTACCAGACTAGCGCATTAACAACTTGACTACCAGTGCACCGTGAGTAAAGTTCGATTGGAAATGTAAATTAGGTTCGAGTATCGCAAGGCTTGTTCCAACTCACGCTAATATCCTCAAGTTCAACAAGTTTAGTATTGCAAGACTTGTTCCAACTCCAATACTTTGAAATACCTAATTCCTCACCTATGTATAGAAATTCGACCCTCTTATCAACACTACAAACTTACAATCAATATTCACAACACAACTAGATCTTGATATGAGTATTGATAAATACAAAGAAAGTCGTAAGGAAATACTAAGGGCGGAATTAATAGACGTTTTTGTAATACCTCTGTGGCGCTAAGTCACGGATTGCGTACTGTGTAGGATAGGGAAAATCGACGCTTAGCAGTGACTTGTGATATAGAATTTGTCTATTAATTTCGCCCTAAATCTAAATTAAAACAATATAGGAAACAACAAAATATTCACGTAAATGCAGTATCATAAACTGCGTGTAAAAAAAAAAAAAAAAAACTCACGCTAATATCTTCCAGTGCGCCCTGGAAGTCGAACCCACACGTAGCAGGATCGTAGTAGCGGTAGTACTTCACGTCCAGGCCCGTGTGCTTGCAGATGGGGATGTGGTTCCCCCAGGTGGGCGTGGGCACGTAGATGACTTTCTCACCCGGGAAGAAGTTCTTGAGGAACGCGGCCCCGATCCGAAGGGAACCGGTCCCGGAGATTCCTTGCACGATGGAGATCTGAAACATAATATAATAAGTAATAATAATAATATCGCCTTATTTATACTGCCTAATTAAGACTATTAAGTCCCATTATTCCAGCAGTAAGCCCAAGACGTATTATTATGTGGTAAAAATCCCAAATGGGAGGATAACATGTCTTGTCCCGGCTGGGTTTCGAACCCACGACTTCTGGTTTACCAGACCACCGCCTTTACCACTGAGCTACCGGGACAAATATGAATTTGAATAAACAAAAAAATCTGTTTTTATTTATAAATTTCAAGTCAAAATTATTCTAGGAAGACATGACATTCAAAGAAGTCGTTTCAAGGACAAGCTCAAAAAGGAGATGAGTGGAGAGAAACTGATTTTTTTTAATAAAAGGCAAAAATGTTTGCGAAATAATATAATAATTTATAATTGTGCTGGCTATTCCCGGCACCACTCAGGATGGGTGAGGTTAATTAGAGTAGCTAATTTATTAGTTTCTAGCTAATTGAGGCTAAAACCTCCGTCGTGATATGACCATGCAGTCGCAAGTGACGTTAAAACCAAATTTAAGTTATTAAAGTTATCTTATTTCTGTAAATGTGTTAATCACTTTCGTGATGTCACAACTACTCAAACTCGCTTTACTAAATCTTTCCTAAACTTGGGACTTGAGCCACCGACCTCCAGGGTACAAGTCCGCCGCCTTGTCGATCAAGCTACGCAGGTCGGTTGTTAAAACCCAATTTTAGAAAATAATAATTAAATTAATCGACCTCAGTAGCTTGATCGATAAGGCGGCGGACTGTAACCTGGAGGTTGGTGGTTCAAGTCCCGGTTTCAGCGGGTTCGAACCCCCGCGCCGACAAAAAATTGTATTCTTAATTTGGTTACAGTTGTTTGTAAGGGATACCTTCCGGTGCGCTCGTGTTGACCCAGCACCTAATTGGGAAGTATTGTCACTTCTCGCCCATCAGAGGGGAGGCATACTACGGGATGGGCAGGCTACAACACAGACCACAAGCGTCTACAGTAGCTCCTGTTTCATGGCTACGAAATAAAAACGGCTGTGAAACACTCATCTTTAAAAAAAAAAAAAAAAAAATTAGTAGAGCGAGTTTGAGTAGTTGTGATATCACGAAAGTGATTAACACAAATATGATAACGTAATAATTAAATTATGTATTTACTCAAAATTTCGACTCACCAAATCATCTTTCAGCTGCGGACAGTCCTCGCCGTACGCCAGTTGGGCGGTCAGCTTGCCGAAGTCCGGGGGCCCACAATGGGCGCATACTCCTTGTCCAGGGCCTTCTTGAGCACGATTTCGTCCGCCGCCCGGACGCTGGGCAGCACGTACGGCTTTCCATTGTCGTCCCGGTACGCCCCCACCCCCAGGTTGATCTTGTTGGAGTTGTTGTCGCGTTTGAAAGCCTCGGTTACGCCCAAGATGGCGTCGGGCGGCCCCATGGGCACGTCGGAGAACCATGACGAGCTGGGGAATAATCATAATAATAATAATATCGTCTTATTTACACTGCCCGATTAAGGGCGGAATTAATAGACGTTTTTGTAATACCTCTGTGGCGCTAAGTCACGGATTGCGTACTGTGTCAGATAGGGAAAACCGACACTTACCAACGACTTAAGTTATTGATGTTGTCTATTAATTCCGCCCTAAGACTATCATAGTCCCATTATTCCAGCAGTAAGCCCAAGACACATTATTATGTGGTAAAGATCCCATATGGGAGGATAACTTGTCATGTCCCGTCTGGGTTTCGAACCCACGACATCTGGATTCTCTGGATTCACAGAGTGCCGCCTTTACCTCTGAGCTACCGGAACAGACTAGAGAGTTATCAGATAATAGAGAGTAATCAGATTTAATAACAAAGATAGAACCTTATTTATACTGTCCGACTAGGACTTAATGAGTCCTATTAATATAATAAAAATAGTTTTTTGTGTTATTATGTCACAATTTAGTAGGTAGCGCAGAATCATAGGACTTTACCTCATTAAAATACAATACATTGAACTATTTTTTTTGCCTATAATTCCGCCACTGGTCGCTGATTCATATCAAAGCTATTCATATTTCCTCACGAGGTATGAGTAGACCACGAAATGAGTCCTATTATTATTTCAGCAGTAAGCTTAAAACGTATTGTTATGTGGTCAAAATTGCAAATTTAACGATAAATTGTCATGTCCGGGCTGGATTTTGAACCCACAATCTCAGGATTACCTGACAGACGCCTTGGCCACTGAGAGTTGCCGGGACCGACAATATTTGTGTTAAATAAAAAGTCATATGTAACTCTTGTATTTAACGTTATTATTCAATATGTTCATAGCACCGGCCTCAGTAGTTGATCGATAGAAAGCGGACTCGTAACCGGAGGTCGGTGGTTCGAGTCTCAAGTTCTGCAAACATTTACTAAAGCTATGATGAAAAACTATGATAACTTTTTTTTTAATTTCTATTATTATTCATAAACAGCAAACTTAGTCGGCAAACAAAAAATGGCGTTGGGAAGCGCATACAGCCGCAAAATTAGGAAAAAGAAGTGCCAGAGCCAACCAACCTCAACCATGAGGAAACGGTTGGCCAATGCCGACCCCAGTGGGTTTGGTAAAAGGCAAAGTTTAGTGTAACAAGACGAAGACAATAGTGATGTAGGTACGTAGGTACATATATTTTGTCACAATTACTCAAACTCGCCTTACTAAAGTGAAAGAGGATGTTGATATTGTTGATCTGTCTCTCCAAAAAGTTGAAGAGGATATGGTAAGTTTGATCAAGTTTTGTTTTATTTCTTGAATTTCTATATTGCCTGTACCTTTTACTAAAAAAAATATCACTATTTGTGTTAATCACTTTCGTGATATCACTACTACTTAAACTCGCTTTACTAAATCTATGCTGAGACCGGAACTTGAGCCACCGACCTCCAGGTTACAAGTCCGCCGCCCTATCGATCAAACTACAGAGAGCCAGCGTCGATGGCATGTTGAATACACCGGTTCCCTTCAGAACACCGAAGTTAAGCGACATCCAGCGAGGTTAAGACTTGGATGGGTGACCATTCAAATTCTAATTCTCGTGACGCTGGCTTTTCCCGGCCCCACTCAGGCTGGGTGAGGTCAATGTGAGTAGCAGGTTTGTGAGTTTCCTGCGAATGGAGGGTAAAACCCCCGTCGTGATATGACCATGGCAGTTAAAAGCGACGTTAAACCCCACTTAAAAAAAAAAACTACAGAGGTCGGTTACCCTTTACTATAACTAGTAATAATAATACTAATAATAATAAGATCGCCTTATTTATACTGCTCGACTAAGACTTAAACTCCCTTTTTTGTAGTCAAAATCCCAAACGGGAGGATGTCATGTCCCGACTGGGTTTCAAACCCGCGACCTCTGGATTACTAGACCGACGCCATGACCACTAGACTATAATAGCTACAGACGTGAAACAGATTTGTCTAATAAACAGGATAACGTCAGCAATAACACACGGAAAAAAGCATCATCAGTACACAGAAAACAAATAATAATAAACTGTTGGTGAACCAATAACAACAACACCTATCGGACAAACAATCAATATTTATTATTTAATTTTAATGATGAAATTGCGTCAATTATGACTTTTATCTTCTCACGAGTACTGATAAAATTATGATTGTATTTTCATAGGTCGTCATCCCTGTAATTAGGGTCCAATTTAATAAGAGGAACTCGTACTTTGGTGTAATCTGTGTTATCGGGTAGGTACAAAAAGGTACACAAAATAAGGATTTTTAATCTTAGAAAAGTGAAAACTAAATTTCATGTATTTTATCATGTTCTAGACAAGAAATAGTTGAGTGATTAAAAGGAACAGTTCACAGCAAACAATAGGTGGATCAATAATATTCTTGATTAGGTAGGTTTGATTACATCATATTATAATATGTTTAGGATTATTACTTTCCTTATCTTATAATAAGGAAAGTATTGTATTCGTCGAAAATTTGACCTACCCAGTTTTTCACATTTCTGGACGAATCATGGCCTCAGGATACCAAAAAAGTTGTTTTCAGCCATTGGTCCGTGCGTCTGTCTGTCTGTCTGTCTGTCTGTCTGTGTGTGTGTGTGTGAACAGGATATCTCAAGAACGGTAAAAGCTAGAGACTTGAAATTTGGTACACAAATTTATTTTATACACCAGACGAACCACGAACCTTTTGGTTGAAATCGGCCGCATACTGCGGCCGCAGGGCCGCAAATATTAGCCGCAAGCGCCGCTTTTTTAAATTGGCTAAAGATACAAAAAAAATTAGAGTACAACTTTTTCTTAGATTAAAAAAATAATAGGGGTCTATTCTGATCATTTTTTTGATATCTTGAACTTTTTCGAACTCAGCCCCAATTTACCGGTATCTGGGGGGGACCCGCTTTGACTAACTTTTTTATTATTCATCTTACATGGGGGTTGTGACATATCAAATTCAATGATTTTGAAGTGCTGATTACGAATTTGGCATTGGTTTTTAGTTATCTGTTACCGTTGAGTCACCAGTGGTGGAATTCGACTCCTTTTTGGGGGATAAGGAAAGTCGTGTGATGTTTACACCAGATTTTTTTTATTCATTCATAAAAATAAATAGATCAAGACTTTCTCCCAAGAGGCAGTGACCTCTATGCTATAAAATTTCTACAGTCAGGTACATTGGTATTATAAATAAGTAATGTTGGTTAAGTTGGACATTGTTGGTAGCTTTATGTACTAAGAGTGTATGTTACTCGTCGGTGGGTAAATGTTGTTGTAACAGAACAGGATGGTAAATTCGGTGGTAAAGTAATCACTGGCTAAATCTAAGCCATCGTCTATGGCACCTCGAATACCAGGGCATCATTCCAGAAAGCACTCTCTCTCTCTCCTCTCAAAATCCCCAAATTTCGCTTTCAACGGTCAAATTTCGTTCAGATAAACCAATCTGAACCAGTTCTGATTCAAATATGTTCTGATTGGGGGGTCTTTCAATCAGAGAACAGTTGAGAGGCAGATTTGGGGGAGTGTTTTCTGGAATGAGGCTCAGTTCTTTTTCTGTCACTGAAGTTAAGCAACGACCAGCAAGGTTAGGGCTCAGATGGTTGACCACTCAAATTCATTCCCTTGTGATGAAGGCTTGGTCCAACCTAGGCTGGGTAGAGTTGACAGGGGTAGCTGGTTTGTAAGTTTAAAGCAAATTGGAGAGTAAAACCTTATCTTGAATGACCTATAGAGAAGTTGAAGAGACACTGAGAAAGAAGAAAAAAAAAAACTCGATTTAATTGGAGAGACCAGGAATTCTCTTGGATCAGTTATAAATATATTATAACAATATTTTGTGTTAATTTTACCTGGCTTTGATAGCATCCACACAGATAAAAAATAGTGCAGTGGAAATTATCATCCTGTATTGGTTATTAAATGTAGACACAGTATACTATTTAATACTAGTTTTAACACACTTGGGTCATTATTTTGTTTGAGTTTGTGACCACATAATAATAAGATTCTAAGGGTTAGGTGGTAGAAAATGCTGTGAGTATTAACCTCGCCTGGTGGTTGCCTTCCACTAAAGAGTGATACCTATTATTATTATTTTTTTGAACTGCTACACATGATTTAATTTTTGTCAAATAGTTTTAAGTTGTAATTAAAATAATGGTTATAATTTTATTTCCAGGCAATGTCATACCCTGGTAAAATTCTATTAAAAAACCTCCTTGAATTTTTTTGTTTTATTAGGCCATATTTTGGTCTTTGGACAATCTCTATTATAATATTATTATTTTTTAATTCAACTATTATATAATGAGAAGAAGGATGATGAAGCCTACACATATTTTAGGTTGATTTTAGAGAACTAGGTACCCTTTACATTTACAATAAGTCTAATAAAACTTCAGCAACCCTGTATATATTTTGATAATTCACATAGGAACCAATTAATAATGAGAAGTTATTTTTTCTCATGGCTCTCTAGGCTAAGTCCATTTAGAATACTAAATTGTGATAATAATTGGACAGACAGAACAATTTACTCTTTCAATGATTCAATTAAGTATTTAAGTAATGAGTTAACAAATAAGGCCAGAATTTAGTTTTGAAGGTAGGTAGGTACCCATTTAATTTTTTTAGTATTTTTCTTCTCGGAAACCTAAATATGACACACAATTTTTATGTCATTGTACTGGAACTTAAAATAAGTCATAGAGAAAAAGAAGGCGGAAAAAACATAAAACAATTAGCTCTGTGTAGTTTATTGTACACACTGAATATTTTAAAACAAAGCTATGCACTGTGAATGAAATTAGGTTAGGTTTATTAAAATTCTGTTCTCACTTCAGACACAAGACTTGGGTATTAATTGCCAAAAATCAATCAAGTCACTGTTTGAAAAATTAGCAATCACCATGTTGCATCAGGATTTGATAAGAATAAGATGTAAACCTTTTCAGTCATCTACTTATAGTGACCTTAGAATAGGCACTTAATTATACAGTGTGACACATAAGTTCACATATACATAATATGTACTTTACTTCCTATTTTTTATTTTCTTTGCTTTTATAGATTTTCTTAATGCATCTTTTTTACTGAATTTTTGAAGTCCTTCCAATAAAAGTGGGTCAATATTCAAAACCATATATCAACAAATATACCATCAAACAAACCTTTGAAGTACCTACCTAACAAAAAACTTAGACATGTACCAAAAAAAGTTATTTTCAGGTCCAAAGAAACACAAATTTCAAAAATATCTGACAAATTTTCAAGAGTATGTATTAGATATATCAAACATTTAGAGCAAAATTAATAGACAAAATTGGATTTACAAGGTAAGTAAATTCTTCTTTCTTTCCTAATTTAAAACAATATAAAAAAGGTAGAAAAATCTTGGTACCTACTCAAATAAATAAAATAATTGTACCTAATAAAATATACTCAGAAGTAGGTAATAGGTTCTCAATAGTTATATTATTAAACTAAGGGCTAAATTATGAAACTAGCCCAACTTGAGACAGTATGGCTTATCTTAACTTTAATCCTGTTTTAAAATTAATATCATCTTATTTATACTGTCAGACTATGACTAATATGTCTTATTATTCCAACAGTAAGCCCAAGACATATTATTATGTGGTCAAAATCCCAAATGGGAGGACATCTTGTCATGTCCCAAGTGGGTTTTGGACCCATGACCTCTGGGTTAATAGATGAGACACCTTGACCACTGAGCTACTGGGACAAAATAATGGTTGGACCTCAAGTTAATAGGACCCATTAAAACAACCCCACTGAGTAAGATTAATATTTGTAGCTGGAATAATTCTTGGTAGAAACCTCTGTCCAGGAATCCTATCAAATAATGACCTAAAAATGATGATTGAACATAGAACAAACCAGGTCATTAATTTTGGCATCCAATTGGTTGTTTTAATAACATGAAAGTTAAGCAACATCCAGTGAGGTGAAGACTTTGTGATGCTGGCATTAAGGCCCATCCCAGGCTGGGTGAGGTCAATGTGGGTAGCATGTTTGTAAGTTTCTTGCAAATGAGAGGGCGAATAATACCAAGATACAGCCTAGAATAGCTATCTTCAGTTAAAAGAACTTGAAGAACTTGGTGCCCAATCAAAATAAATAAATACTACTACTACTACTACTAATACCATGAGATTTTATAGTAGCTGCATAAGCTATGTTAAATTGTTTAGATGGTCTCAAACAGGATTTTCTTGATATATTAAGTCTCCTTTGCTATTTTAGAAATACCTACTGATAATCTCTCCTTTTCCCACAGTACTTTTTGCATGATTTCATGTGAAAACACCATGAGTAAAGTAGGTACCAAGTGAAGTATACCTAGCCCCACTCAGGCATGGTAAGGTTAATTAGAGTAGCTGGTTTGAAAGTTTCTAGCAAATGGAGGGTTGAACCTCTCTGTTGTGATATGACCGTGCAGTTGAAAGTGATGTTAAGTGACTAGTGGCTTTAATTGAGCATAAAACTCTAGAGCCTAGAGCTAATGAATAGATATAACAAGAAACTGATTTTTATCTTTCAAAAGCACTGAATTATTTTCAACACATTTGTTTAAATAACTCAAACAAAACCACAGGCAATGAAAAAACACCTGAAAATAAGAAAGTTTTGACCACTTACCTTTGACGTGATGTCAGATAAAAAGCCAAGTTTTTATCAACATTAACTTTGAATAATTTATCAGCCAATTTGAACACACACAATGAATTTCTTGCCATTTTTCTTTTCAACTAAAGTTCTGATTGATGATAAAAGTTCTTTGCTAATTAGAGTAATTAAAATCGTCTTAAACACAAAACACGAAGACGAAAAACACACTGGCTGCTGGCAAGTGATAGTGATAACTGTTCTGTTAATTTAAGGTAGTAGTGTGGACAGTGTGGTAGGTAGTGTTTGATAAAAATGGACAACACCTTCAGTAATAAAGAATCAGTAATCAGTGCACCGGCAAAAGACAGGCTAGCAAGTTTTGAAGACGTGTTAACAAGAAACCAAAACTGATTTCACAGTTTCTAATTTTCTATGGACTACCGGCATGGGACAGAATTTTCACAATAAATTATGAATTTAATAAGGAAAAAACTGATAAGATAAATATGCTATACGCATGCACTTTTAAATTTCGAGATAAGATAGGTGCAACACTGTTGCCAGTTCTATTTTTCCAACGATTTCTATGGTATGTATCTGTGGGATACCATGTAGGTGAAATCAATAGAATAGAACATAAGTGAGAAAAGCGCGACCATACCGATTTAATTACCGTTATCACGTGGTCAAATTTTCAAATCTATGATTATTATTAACCGTATCGGGTTGAATCTGACCACTCTCTACAAAATACTTGACAACAAAATAGATAGTCCTGTCCTTCTGAAAGAGATAAATTTTAAAGTTAGTTTAAAAAAAACCAGAAGTTGTGAAACCTTCCAACCTCCTTTCAGACGGACAAATATAGGGTTGCACTCCCCTTTTGTGAGAATCCAAAGACTAGCAAATGAGGCCGAGAGGACAGGTATTATAGATTTATTTAACTGTAACATAAACGACATAAGACGACTGTTTCACTGAAACACGATATATTATTTATTATTGTTACATGTTTCGCCCTAACAACTATACCACACCCACTCACACATAAAAAACACCAACAACCTCACCACACACACACACACACACACACACACACACACACACGCACCCACACACGCACACACACACACATGCACACAAACACACCCACAAACACACACACATATCCCCCACACACAGCCACACACGCACCCACACACGCACACACACACACACATACACACCCACACACACACACACGCACCCACACACACATACACACACACAAACACACCCACACACACACACGCACACACATACACACACACAAACACACCCACACACACACACACACACACACAGCCACACACGCACACACATACGCACTCGCGCACACACACACTGACTTTTTTTCTGTTCTGTCTTCTTTAGTATAGTTTTTATGTTTATTATTATTTTCTTATTGTGTAGGTATAATTGTCTGTAAATATTTCCATATATTGTAATCTTGTATTATTGGGTTTCTGACCCGTCGAATAAATAAATTAAATTAAATCATGAATAGCCAGCATCACATGGGTTCCATTTTCAAATCAATGAGGATTATTTAATGCATCGGGTTGAATCCAAAGCAGCTACTAAAATTAACCTCACCCAGTCTGAGTGGGGCCAGGAATAGCCAGCATCACGTAGGTTCGAGTTTGAATGTTCACCCATCCAAGTCGACTCGCTGGACGTTGCTTACTCTCAACGTGCCATCGCATCGTCGCTGGCTGGTTAAGAATTTTTTCAACTCCTTGGTCATATCGAATCCAGGATTTTACCCTTGGTTGTGCCGGAAATATCCAACAACATCACAAGGGTTCGAATTTGATTGAATGATGAGGCAACCTTGATGAAATGGTGTGCTCAATGTGCCATCGACGCTGAGCACTGGCTAGGTTTTCTGGGAAAACAGTAAAAATCCAGCCTCCGTTATTATGTTGAATAGAGATACAACCAGTTCTCGCTCTGTCACCAAAGTTAAGTAACATCCAGTGAGCTTGGAACTTGGATTAAAAGACCATTCCAATTCAAACCCTTGTGATGAATGCTATTCCCCGCCTAACTCACGCTGGTTTGCGATTCTCTAGACAATGTTAAAAAATCTGGTGTAAACATCATACGACTTTCCTTATCATATTAGGTATGGGAACAGGACCAAAAGCTACTGGCTAGTTAAAAATCAAAGCCAAATTCGTAATCAGCACCTGAAAATCATTGGATTTGATATGTCACAAATCACAATCCCCGTCTAGGATGAATAATAAAAAAGTTAGTCAAAGCGGGTCCCCCCCCAAGATACCGGTAAATTGGGGCCGAGGTCCAAAAAGTTCAAGATATCAAAAAAATGATAAGAAGAGACCCCTATTATTTTTTTAATCTAAGAAAATTTTGTTCTCTAACTTTTTTTGTATCTTTAATCAATTCATAGAAGCGGCGCTTGCGGCCGATTTCAACCAAAAGTTTCGTGGTTCGTCTGGTGTATAAAATTGATTTGCATACCAAATTTCAAGTCTCTAGGTCTTACCGTTCTTGAGATATCCTGTTCACACACAGACGCACGGACCAATGGCTGAAAACAACTTTTTTGGTATCCTGAGGCTATGATTCGTCCAGAAATGTGAAAAACTGGGTAGGTCAAATTTTCGACGAATACAATAATTTTCCTTATTATAGGATAAGGAAAGTAAAAAACAGGTTACCCAGAAGTTCGAGATCATATTTTTCAGCTCTGTATGTTGAGGACTCTTTTCACACTTTAAAAAAACAAACTAATATGTAGCTTTTTCTATGGATAGAGGTACCTACCATAAGTGTCATCACGAGTAAAATGAAGTAAAAAGTTTTGTTCTGTGTTTGTTTTTTTCTTCAAGTTAAACACATATTTTAGTATGGCTGATTTCAGTACAGAACTACCCAACATCAGTTACAGTTCTTCCTAAGGGACATAATCCGATGTACTTGTGTTGAGCCACAACCCAAATGGGCAGTTTTGTGTCACTTCTCGCACATCGGAGAAAGGCAATTAGAATGGTCATTTTTCCAAGTTGGCAAATTCTCGTTATTTTCCAGTGGTTGGCTCTCCTGTGTTAAATGGTTTACATTCCCCTTGATGTGTCCAAAGTCCAACAATGCTGACATAAATCAGGATTGAAAAGTGGCTCAAATTATTTTCTTTTAAGTTGTGTTGCACATATTTATGTAACTTTGGTTATTTTTTTTTACTTTTTGGATGAACTTGAAAATATACTTACAGTACACTTATCATAATATGTAGATGATTTATATCATAATCAACTATTGCTAGTATGAATCAGTTAGTGAGTGGATTAAGTGGTTGTTTAAGTCCCCAGATTTCTTGTTTTTAAATCAATGATCTTAAACTTTTTTTTTTTTTTTTTTAAAAAAGCTTTCATCTATGTAATAATATATTTAAATGTAAATAAAACAATAATAAAATTAGAGATCGTAGACTTCTACAAACTCAGCTGAGGGAAGAGCCGAAAGCATACTTGCTGCATTCCCCCGCTGCACCGCCAGGCTAAGTCGCTGTTTCAGGTGGATTTTTGATCTGGGATCTCCCGTTATATGCACCAATTTTCTCCCAACGTCTCGCACAAACTCTTTCGTCTCGCTTCCCCAGGGTCCCATGGTTTCAAATGCTAAAGGTTTGAAGATAAAATTTTGTTCAATGATATTTCGATATTTAATCATTTTTCTTTTTGAAACTTCTTCTGCTGCTGCTCCCACTGATCTGGCCGTTTGTTGTATGTATGAGTCTGCCAATGTATTGGTGCAAGTGCAGTCCCAAACAAGCATTTTTCCACATGACCAAGGAACCAAACTAATTCCGTCGGGGCGTTTGCCGTCTTCACGGCAGAGTCCTACAGGTTCGAGTGTGGACGGAATGTGAATTGAAGACAAAGCACGATGGATGATGTTGTTTAGCTCCGTGTGTCTTGGAAAGCGGCCCTTCCCTTTGGCACAACTCAGTCCATGTAAACCTTTCTCGTCAATCATTGTACCACAGCTGCACAGGTGAGGTTTGAACAATTTACATCCAAGACGGAGTCCAACGCAGGTTCTGAAAAAAGTGTCGTCCATGAATGTACCAATGTTGGTGGACGGGTATACTTGTAGCCAGGCGCCTGCTTCTTTTGTCTGTAAAGCAAGGAAACGAGCTTTGTCCTCATTTGAATTCAAGGGAAGATTGATTTTAATTTTTTCACATTGGATGTTATCCCATTCTCTTTGAATGTGGTGATGATGAGCCTCGGGTAAATCGCCAATAGTAGATTGCCACAATTCCACAGCTTCATCTCGCAGATGTACAGGAACCATAACGTCCTGAGGAAGAAGTTGTGAGACTAGGTCCTGTACACCGTGAGCAGAGCTGATGAAAGCGGACAAGGCGAGGTCAGAGTCCCACCATATCTGATTGGCAACGTCGCCTGATTCCATTGAGTCTCATCAAGTCTTGAATTAAGAATATGCTGGAGAGTGCTGTGCAGTATGTGGTCAATGGATTGCACGACATCTTTGAATTTCCAGAATGGGCTGGTTCTGAGCAGGTATGTGAGCTTGGGGACTAATAAGCAGTTCTTTAAAAGAACAAACCCAATATGAGCATTCAAATCTCTCAATCTTTCCAACATCAGTTTGAGATTATCGACTTTTGGGCAAACATTATTTGTGAAACCTTCTTCATAAACTGGAGCGCCAAGAAGATTGAGTTCTGATGCGTTCACTACTCGAATACCTGGTGAAATCGAGTTAAACATATCAATCACGTCTTTGTTATTGACTTGCGAACAGAAGTGTATTTCGCACTTTTCTGGGTTTACATTCTTAATGATCTTAAACCAGTTCTTAAATAATATTATGTACATAATACATCAACTAAGCTAACAAGTAAGGGGAAACCACGGCCCACATCATGGGGAAACCACGGCCCACACCTCTGACCATTCAGTGTTCAATGACTTAAATCAATATAGTAGTAACAAAAAAAACACTTCTATATACAGTATGTCTCAGAAGTCCTGGCAATGGCCTCATAACTTTTGAACGCGTACGAATTTTTAGATTCTGTTTGTTTCTAAGGATAGGAAGTGCCCTATGGCCGATTCACTGGTGATGTCAAAATCCAGGTTCGAACCCCGAAAGTGGCACTTTTTTGATAAAAATGGCCATTTCTTGAGAAATTTAAATGAGAAGGTATTTTTTTAATTTTATATTATTAATTAACAGATAAAAATACTGCATTCCTCAAAAAATAAATTTTCTATCACTATCAGTGGCGGAGCCATGGTGGTTTCAAACTTAAAAATCTGGTTTTTTGAGACACCTTGTAGCTTTGGTACCGCGGGACTCAATACAGTCCTCAATGATTTAAAATGACGAAAAAAGTGTCTTAGAAGTACTGAAATGGTAAAAACTCCGATATTTCACCTTCATCTGTGCCGGAGGGTTGGATAACAATGACCTATTTTCATGACAATAATCAATTTTTATTAGTTGCATTGTCTTGAAGTGAAAAAGGGTTCGATAACAACTTTAGTTTGTGAACAATTGTTAGAATGACGACAACAACAACAACAAATAGATATTGATTAGTTGAGTAAAATGTGTAGAGGTACCTACCTACTACATTATTGTTTTCAAACTTCAACTCTTAGTTAAGTGAAGAGAAACAGATTTATTTATCTATTAACTAGATATCTAATTATCCACATTCATAATAGTTACCTACCTGTTTTTTTCCTAATAACCTATGTATCATGGATTTGAGTCAACCTGATTCAGGACCATGCAGGTTCAAAATTAGTTCACTCCTGAACCTAGGTAGGTAACTACTTAAATATTTATTTGATTTAAAAGTTTACTCTCTTCAATCCTCATGGCATTGCAATGAGTTTCTTCTCCAATGTGTCCCTTTCTAGATTCAGTGATGATACTGCGGAATCCCCGGGTTCGATTCTCAGCTGGAAATATTATAACTCGACTATGTGGTTGGGTGTGTTGGCGGTTCACTCAACCTCATCAAGACAAATAAGTAAATACTTTAATTGAGAATAGCATTCAGTGGTGGCATTACAAGTTAAATGAAATTCGAAAGAATACTTACTTATACTAGGCTTGTAATGCTGTGATACCCACTAAAGTTGCGATTTGGTAAAGGTTGTGTGTTTGTATCGTGGATAATTGAAGCCTAGGTAAATAATAGGTAAAATGTGATCTTACAAGTATTATTGACTTTAAACACTTTGCTCTCCGGCACTGATGGAGGTGATATATCGGAGTTTTATCCATTTCAGTACTTCTAAGACACTTTTTTTGTCATTTTAAATCATTGAGGACTGTATTGAGTCCCGCGGTACAAAAGCTACAGGGTGTCTCAAAAAAACAGATTTTTAATTTTGAAACCACCATAGCTCCGCCACTGATAGTGATAGAAAATTTATTTTTTGAGGAATGCAGTATTTTTACTTGTTAATTAATAATATGAAATTAAAAAATACCTTCTTATTTAAATTTCTCAAGAAATGGCCATTTTGATCAAAAAAGTGCCACTTCCGGGGTTCAAACCTGGATTTTGACATCACCAGTGAATTGGCCATAGGGCACTTCCTATCCTTAGAAACAAACAGAATCCAAAAATTCGTACCCATTCAAAAGTTATGAGGCCATTGCCAGGACTTCTGAGACATACTGTATATAAAATCCATTTACATTCATTCATAATCAACGCAGAGCGTAAACGGCTGGGCCGATTGACTTGAAATTTTGCAGGAAGCTTCCCCTTATGATGTAGGGGCGTACTAAGAACGGATTTTTTGAAGGAAACAGGGGTTCTCAACTTATGGCCAAAAATTAACATTTATTCATAATCAACACAGAGCCTAAACGGTTGGGCCGATTGACTTGAAATTTTGCAGGAAGCTTCCCCTTATGATGTAGGGACGTACTAAGAACGGATTTTTTTTTAAAAAAGGAAACAGGGGTTCTCAACTTATGGTCAAAATTAGTCATTTTTAGAGTGTTGTCAGATTCTCAAAACGGTTGAGCCGAATGACTTGAAATTTGGCAGACAGCTTTTTTTGTAATGTAGGGGAATAATAAGAAACAAATTTTAAAAGAAAATAGGGGTTCTCAACTTATGGTCAAGCTGGATGGCGAATACTATTAGGCAGAAAACTTCTTTCAGTGATGAAGAAGCTTACTATGAAAGGATTTTTCAAAGATAACAGGGGTCCTCAACTTATGGACAAAAGTAGACATTTTAGCGTCTTGCAAGATTCTCAAAACGGTTGAGCCGAATGACTTGAAATTTGGCAGACAGCTTTTTTTGTAATGTAGGGGAATAATAAGAAACAAATTTTAAAAGAAAATAGGGGTTCTCAACTTATGGTCAAGCTGGATGGCGAATACTATGTTTTTCGACTCATGAAAGATGCTCCCTGTCATACATTTGGCCGTCCACTTTGAAAATGGACAAAGGGTAGTTTTTACAACCGAAAATGTCCAACAGAGAATTGACAACCCTCCTAAAACAACATTAATGGCGTTTTTCCAACTATGCAACCAGGATGAATTTGCAAAGACTCTTTTTTATAATGAAGTACCAGCATTTTATGTGTGGAAAAACAACATGTTCCAAAGAAGGAAAAAAAGATCAATTGTTCCAGGACATCCGGGTGTAAAAAAGACCAGGTTCTTGGTAAAATTTATACCGTACATCCGAATGAGTCAGAATGTTTCTACCTACGATTACTTCTACATAAAGTGCGAGGACCTACTTCATTCAGAAGCCTCAAAATGGTAGGCGGCATTGAATACCCTACGTTCCATGCTGCATGCCTAGCCATGGGTTTGTTAATTGATGATGCGCAAGCAATGTGAACATTATTACCAACAGAACTTATTTGGCAGAAATTTCATACAACACGTTTCAAATGAGGTCTTTCGTCTCTGAAAAAGTGCCATTACTCAATAGTGAACAGAGATACGTGTATAGAAACTGTACTTCAGAGCGTCACTTCATCTCTTGATTCTGTAGGTAATAATTTGTTCTTCCTAGATGCTCCAGGTGGAACTGGAAAACATTCTTAATAAACCTTTTGTTAGCTACAAGACGCAAAGATGGAAATATTGCCATTGCTGTTGCATCGTCCGGTATTGCCGCCACACTGATAGAAGGAGGCCGCACTGTTCATTCTGCTTTGAAATTGCTGCTCAATTTAAATTCAGTAGATACACCAAAGCCAGCGTCGATGGCATGTTGAATACACCGGTTCCCTTCAGAACACCGAAGTTAAGCGACATCCAGCGAGGTTAAGACTTGGATGGGTGACCATTCAAATTCTAATTCTCGTGACGCTGGCTTTTCCCGGCCCCACTCAGGCTGGGTGAGGTCAATGTGAGTAGCAGGTTTGTGAGTTTCCTGCGAATGGAGGGTAAAACCCCCGTCGTGATATGACCATGGCAGTTGAAAGCGACGTTAAACCCCACTTAAAAAAAAAAAAAAAAAAAAAAAGATACACCAAGCTGTATTATTGGCAAGGAAAGTGATATGGCCAAAGTCCTCAGGGATTTCAAGTTGATCGTATATGATGAATGTACAATGACTCATAAAACTGGCTTCGAGACACTCTGGACCGTACTCTACAAGACATTCGTGGTGTTAAAAATCTTATGGGTGGTAAAACTGTGCTACTGTCTGAGATTTTAGACAAACTTTACCCGTAGTTCCACGTGGAACAAGAGCTGACGAAGTGAAGGCATGTTTAAAATCATCCATTTTGTGGCCACAGATAACTGTTCTTTCTTTAAAGTTGAATATGCGTGTATACCTTCACGCTGATCAAAATGCAGAAGTTTTTTCGAAGCTTTTGCTTCGGATAGGTCATGGACAGTTACCTGAACAAAATGAAAAAAATGTAATTCCTACCGAACACTGTCAGTTATTAGTCGATTACAACACCTTCCTAGACACTATCTACCCCAATCTAGATGACCCAAGTGTTGTTGTCCCTGTTTGGCTAAAGATAAGGGCCATACTAACACCAAAGAATGATAATGCTCTGGAAATTAATAATGACTTATTAAAAAGAATGCCTTCTGAACTATCAACTTACGAATCCGTAGACACTGTTGTGGAAGAGGAAGAAGCCATCCATTACCCAACAGAATTTCTTAATATACTAAATCCTCCTGGCTTGCCACCCCATCGGCTATGCCTTAAGGTTGGAGCACCAATAATATTCCTAAGAAATCTGAGACCCCCGAAATTGTGTAACGGTACGCGGCTTCAAATTACATCCTTAAAAAAAAAAAAAAAAAAAACATTATCGAGGCAGTTATATTCACAGGGGCTGGTGCAAGTGAAACGGTATATGTACACAGGATTATTTTTGTCGGCGTGGGGGTTCGAACCCGGGACCTTCCGCATCGTAAGCGAGTTCTTAACCACTGAGCTATTTGTGTGCTCATTTAATCTGTTCATTAGCAACTATGCACTTGGGTTCTTATTTTTTAATGGAAGGCAGGAAAAAATCTTTCAAAGACACCCAGATCCTGCCTGGGGTGTGGGATTTCCACCCACTAAAAACCCACCTTCTCTAAAAGCTAACCGCACTTGGAACCAAAAAATATCATTACTTCAAGTGTAGGGCACCTACTGATTTCGTTGTAGTGCCCTCCCATCTCTCTCTTGGGTTCTAATGTGATTTCCGACTACCACTTTAATTTCAAAAGAGACCAATTCCCCAGAAAACTATGTTTTGCCATGACGATAAATAAGGCACAGGGGCAAACTCTTGAGCTAGCTGGAATTGACCTTGGAACGATTGCTTCTCCCACGGTCAGCTCTATGTTGCTCTGCCAAGTCCTTCATTGTGTTAGAGCCAGATGGTATAACAAAGAACCTGGTGTATAAAGTAGTGCTTCAATAACCATAAAACTTATGCAGCGGTGGTGGCCAAGCCTTAACTGAAATGTGGCCATGCCTTGGCCACGCGAAGCGGGCGTAGCCCGCTAGTATTATGTATAAAATTTAAAAGCTTCTGTTTACCAAATAAACTTCCTTCAAGAATTTTTCTCCCCTGTTGAGTTCCTCCAACCAAGGATAAAGTGGATAAAAGATGGAATAAAATAATAAAAATTAAAAACTTTTTTTTTGGAGTCATGAAAATATATTCATGACATTAGTTATATTTTATTTCAAACTGGGAGTCCAAATTTGACAGTATTACACAAAACAAAATAAGGATAAGATAAGGAAAATACATATTTAGATCCATAAATGCTGAATAAAGAATTAAACTAAAACCATTCCTTGGGTAAGAAGCACAATTCATACCTATTCACAAGTAGATTTAGGTAAAGTGAATTTCATCATTATCAAAAAGAAACAGTTAGTACATTAAAATAAATCATAATTAGGAAATGAATTTCTAAGAAATAGAAAATGTGATGGATGAGAACTTACACACTAAAGATCAAGCAAGAAATCAACAGAACAAAAAAAGGGATTGAATGTTTGAGGTACCATAGAATTAGAATTGGTACAAGAATATTGGAAAATTAAATCAAGACAAAACACTGGGATATTAAGGAGTAGAGAATTTTTAGTTAAGAGCATTCTTAACTAATAGAACAAAGAAAAAATGTTGATATATACATTTTTTATTGTAGAAAAATAACTAAGAGGTAAGATAGTTAAATGACTAAAGAAAATGTAACTAGACAGAAACTGAAAAGGAAAAATATTATATTATTAAAATTTATTATGTATTATTTTTTATCCACAGGTGACATAAATATATATTTAAAATGTTCAGCAAACCTCAAATAAATGAAAACTCTCTTTTTATTTTTTGTTGTTGTCCAGACATTTTTTGGTGCTTATTTTGCTCAAAAATTTCCTACATTATCAGCAAAGTCCTTTTGGGACAGTTACATATTGGGTCAAAGAATTATGTAAAAGTAAAAATGACTGATGTGACTCATCTGTACATACAACAGTTAAAATGAATAAATTTATCAAGTGAACTCTATTGAAAAAGATGTTACAAATATTTGTACATTGGTGTACAAACTTTTACATAAGAAGTATCTGTATGTAATCATTAATTTAATAAAATAAAAAAATCTACCTCTGTCATTTCAATAAAACAAGTAAGGAATGATACTATAGGATTATTATAGGATAAAATTATCAACTGCAAATGAAAACTTCTCAAGACCTACCCAGCTAACTTGAATCTAAAATATCAATAATAATCAAGATTCAGTGAAGCCTCTGTAAGGAATATAAAATAGAATACAAGTCACAGAGAAGTCGGATGCTATCTCAGTAGGGATTAGATCTTCCCGTACCATTCTTGTTAGAGTTGTTTCGGTTCTTGTTGTAGTTACTTCTACGTTGGACTCCAGTAGTTTGTATGTTAGCGTAGTTGGGTCCTTGAGGAATACCACCAAAGCCGCCTGAACTTCCACCACCAACTCCTGCTCCTCCAAGTAGGTCAGACAATCCCCCAAGAGCTGTGAGACTGGTAAGTGCGTTGAGAGCTCCAGGTTTGTTGAGGATCTGTGCAAGTTGAGGTAGAGCAGCAGCCAGTGGGTTGTTGTTAGCAGCATTGAGACTTGCTAGAGGAGCAGGAGGTATGTTGTTATCTGATGAGAAGTCATCCAGGTTAGAGTCTCTTCTACTTTCACCATTCAGATTGGCTCTCAGCAGTTCAACACTCATGTTGATCAAGTACTGGGCTAGAGCAATAGCATCAGGTGTCCCGGTCATGGTGATAGTTCTGTCCTGAGAATCCTCTTCTTCCTCTGAGGACTTAGAAATTCTGATCATGGCACCACTGATCTTCCTTATTTCAAAGATTTTGGTCCCACCCTTTCCAATAACAGCTCCAATGAGTTCATTAGGAACTGTCATTTCTTTAGTAATCTGATTTTGTTGACTGGGTTGCTTCTGGCTGGGGCCATCTCTGTCTCTGTTATTGCGGTGGTTTTGGTTCTGGTGTTGATTCTGATTCCTGTTCACATTGTTGGTTTTCAGTTGACTGCTTGCAAGTGCAGCCAGAGCAGCAGCATTTAAACCCCCAGGAACTCCTGAGTTTCCCCCTAGACCTAATGCTGCAAGTCCAGCTAATGGATTGTTTCCCATGTCAGGTGCACCCATCAAACTGTTTTGCATTCCAAATTGATTACCCATAAGGCCAGGGCCACCCCCTGCATTCTGTGGGAGAGGTCTGTAAGGAATGGTGGCACCTTTTGGGGGAGAATCCACCATTATTAAACAAATCTGATAGATAGCCTGAGTAACAGCATCTGGAGTTCCCTTGATATTGACTTCCCTCTCTGTTGAGTTGGGTAGCATATCAGATGCTACATATACAGATGCCCCACTAGTGTCCCTAATAGTTTTAATCTGAGAGCCACCTTTACCTATGATAGAACCACACTGACAAGCTGGTACAATGAGACGGAGTTGAATAGGTTGAGTTTCTGAGCTACTGCCACCTCCCATATGTTTGTTTTGGTTCTTATGGAACTCTTCAATGTTCTTGGTAATCAATGAAAATGCTCTGAACAGAGAGTCCATAGAACCAATAACAGTTACAATTCTCTCAGGAGTGGAAGAATCAGAAATGTAAATCTTGGACCCACTCTCTTCCCTCAACTTTTTTACAGTTTCCCCACTTTTACCAATAATACTTCCTACTTCTTTTCCTTGCATGATGTGGCGGATTGTGATTTGGAGATCTTCATCATTCTTGATGTCATCGGAATCCATAATGGACAGGATCGGATAGCAGGTGGATCAGGTAGAAAGGTGAGCAAACCTGAGACAGGAGGGGAGAGGGGAGGATCATAAGTAAAGAATATTTTAATGAAGTGAGAGAAAGAGGGTGAGATGAACTTGATTCATAGAAACTCACATTGGGTTTTGGAAAAAGTATTTTATTCAGAGTAAGAAAGTTATTGGATATTGGGACTTAAGTATTAAAATTACTAGTGGAGAGGTTGAGTAATTTACCAATTTTTGGTGAAAATTGATATTGTGTTGGTTAGACATATTTGAGATGTGGACTTGTACAATTCACATCATGGAACAGGACAAGTGATTCTTTTTCTTTTCAAGACAGGAAATAAAACAAATTAGGGATTATATTGAATATTGTCACTGGGCTTGAAACTGAGTCAGTTTTTTGCTGAAGGACCAGTTTAAAAATAAAGTTAGCCTAAACTGCATTTATTTTGTCAGCTTAGAAAGAATATTATAAAAAGTGCAGGAAGGACACATTTTCAGCAGAACTAGAGGATCAGATTTTGATTTAATTAAGACAAGGAATGTGAGTTTCCTTTGAGTTACTATGGTTTATCTTAGGGTTGTGAATATAGACAATTTTAGGCTGGAATAAATAGGATTAGAACATGAAAAAATCAGTATGTAGTAAAAGAATAATTCATGGTGATGGGAATAAAGGTTTATCTACTTGTCATAATTATATGTTTTAACACAATGCCAACCACTCAATCAATATTATTGATGTAATTATAAAGATATTTTTTGATACTACGTATGGTTGGCAATATGTGGATACAGAGGAATTACACATTACATGAGCAGGGAAAAAATATTTTGGGTGGAAACATTTAGTAGGTACTTGATGAGAATAGTTTTTTTGATGACAATAGTGAATTATTATTTTACATTAAAACAGATGAGCATTAAATATAGACTAAGGAAAAAGAAAATTCACCAAGAGTTACAGTAAATTAGGCTGGAGAGACAAATAGTATTCTATGAATGGAATAGAAAATGCTGGAAAGAAAGAACAGATTAGGTCCAGGCATGAAGATCTCAGGATTTGCTCTTGGACAGTATAGGTTGGGGGCATGTTGAAGATAATTGAGGAAAGACAACTTAAAAATGTCAAGTCTTGAATAGGGCAGGTAAATGAAATCCTCTCTATTCTTGATTTAGCACATCAAAAAGAGAACTGGAACAAAACATTGCTGTATAACAAAAATTATAACCTAAATGTACCAAAATATGGCAAACAATGAAAATAAAAGCATATCATCATCAATACAATACTTAAAGCAAAAATTTCTTATTGGAAATTGGTCCTTAAAAATGGTACACCTTAGTCACATTAATTAATTTGTTCCTTGTACTTGGTCAACAAACATTACTCAGTCCACAAGTCATTTTCTGGACCATTATTTATAAAACACTTCTTATGTTTGAAATGATGTTAGATAATGGTTAAACTCTGATACTCCAAATATTTAACTTCTCTAAATTAGGTACTAAAAGTGCACCAATCTAATACTCATAGATACTCAAGTTGTTTTAAATTTACAAATCTCAAATCAAGATGTTACAACCAAATAGAATCAACAATAGATGGGAGGGTAACTTGTCATGTTCCAGCTGGGTTTTGAACCCACGGCTTCTGGCTTACCAGTCTAGCCTTGACCACTGAGTTACCAGGACAGACAAGGGTTTTCACTAAATCCATACCACCAGATCAGTTTTAAGTGAACCTTGTCTGATAACCAGATGAGATTAAATGATTTTTTATTTTCTTTTTTATATTTTTTTACAGAAATTTCACATTATTTAGAGGTATGGTCAGTCAGCATTCAAATGCAATGTTACAGCACATTAACACCATCCACACACAAAAAAGCTAAGGAAACACCTCAGGTAACCATATGGCCAAAGAGATCAAAGCAACATAGTTAATGCCACAAAAAATCAATAATATCTATGAATGAACAAAGAATAGTGGTCTGATAAACACAAGTCAGTCAATCAATCATACAGACGTCACTTGAGTATCAAAGTTCATGAGTCAGAGGCAAAAACAGCATTTTGAACAAAATACCTAAATGAAAGAAAATCAATAGACAACATGCAAGGAAACACTTCACAGTCTTGAACAAACATGGCTGATCAAACTGCTAGGGAAAGGTAGCTTTGAAGATACAATAACTGACCAAAAGGGACCTTCCATTGATGGAATATTAAAGTATCAGACATACTTTACAGTAAAAGTTAATCTTTAAGAATGTTTAATGAGTTAGGTGTTTCATGTTGATTTTCTTTTTTCTTTCTCTAGTAGAAATGATGACGCTCATCACCGAAAGCGAAAGGGAGATACACTAGGGTCTGTATTTAGGACAAGAAAATAGAGCAATATCAATGGAGAGATGAAGAAGTTAGTATAGCAATACATAATGATTCTTTTACCTGTGCTTACAACAATACAAACACTTGAATAACTTATTAAATTGATGAATTATTCTTTCTTCGAACTTCAGCGGTCAAAGTTGAAAATTTGAGAATGTAATTGGAAAAGAAGGAAATCGATTCTTGAGCTTTCTACACAGCAAAAATTTGAGGAAAAATAAGAAAATAAATAAAATGGCTGCTCAACACACGCGTTGCCAGAATATAAAATCCGGCCTCAATGATCTGTGTCTCCATCACAGATTTACATATTATTTAGATGCTGCTTCAAGTATGAAGGGTCAGACCATTCGACTACTTTTTAACCTCCGTGAAAATCAAAAGTGGATGCGCAATTTGAAAACCGCGAAATTTGAAAATACACATGTTCTGCGCCGGAATTGCCGGAAACTCGAAATTTCAGATAATCAGGATCCATAGTTACCACAGTGATATCATAGATAAACGTTTTGTTATAATATATGCCTTTTCCAGATCAGAACTATCAAAAGCATCCAAAATTTTTAAAGTTATTGAGCTCAAAGCCAAACTAAATTACCTATAGAAACTTCCTCTAAAGCACTAAGGTAAACTTCGAACTGATACAAAATGGTTAGAAAGCTGAAATACCATGAACAGAAACTTCTCAAGAAAGTTGACTTTATCACCTGGGAAGCTGATAACAACTTTCATGAGGTTAAAATAATGAGAAGATATGGTGTTCAGAAGAGAGAAGACTATACAAAGTAAGATTTTGTTCTACTAATGCATTTTTCATAATGTCTAATGCTAGGAGTAAAATAAAGGTTTAAGTAATAGGCCACTTTTACTTTCTCAACTAGGAACCTATGACATGTGTTTTTGATGCTTTAGGAGCATCAATAATTGAAACTATCTGAGGGTGTGCATCAATTGGCCCATTATTCTGATTATTCTTAATCAATGCTTAGTTTTAATCAAGGGTAACTTTCTATAGTATTTGTATCACCATCATTCATGTCTTTAATAAACACATCCAACAGGACTAATCAGCTGATTAATCATGTATCTCCCTGTTACATATTTTTAAGCACAGCTTATTGGCTGGTTCTAACAATTTTAAAAAACCCCAGTTTGGTACAAATCTTAAGTTCGAAAAGGATTTGTTGAATTGGTGCTAGTATGACATAAAACTTTTGATTATCTTGCCATAGTAATTGATTTTAAAGCAAATCCCTTGGTCTCTGAGAAAGAAAAAAAAAATGTTTACAAAAGTTTCATATCACATAAGCAGTGCTTTGTTTGATCTGTCTCTTTTTCTTCTTTGTATATCATTTTCCTATTTTTCAGGTACAACAAGTTATCACGATTGATCAGAACTTTAGCCCAGAAGATCAAAGATTTGGATCCAAAGGATCCCTTCAGAGTTCAAGCCAGCGCTCAACTATTAGAAAAACTGTAAGTTGGAAATGGTTTGGAATTAGAATTTATTCAACTCAGATTCTATTCCGTACTCTAATCCTACAATAAAAGAAATCAAAATAAATCAGTTCTCTACATCTACATAAAGAACCCTAAATTAATTATAAAAGGTGAAGAAATTGCTGAATCTCATCCAATTGGCATTGTCTTCCAAACAAATACATCTTGGATGATTGATTTAAACATTTTGTTTTATTTTATTTGTATAATTTTAAATCAACAAGATGATAACATTTATAAGTAAAAAATTTCCTTCATCTGGACAGCATCTGGTAATGAGCCAAGGATGCTTTCCGCATTGCCCCTCTGAATGTCTAGGGAAAAATTATTGAATTCCTACATGTTAATATTTTTTATTGTGTCATTAGATTTTGTATGTGTCAATTTTCTTTCTCCTTGAAAATTTCTGTTACAGATATGTGATGGGCTTAATCAAAACAAAATGGGATCTAGAGAACTGTAATAAAGTTACTGCCAGTTCTTTTTGTAAGAGAAGATTACCTGTGGTGATGTACAGAAACAGAATGGTTCAGCAACTGAGATTAGCAATTCAGTTTATTGAGCAAGCTCATGTGAGAGTAGGACCAGAATTGGTCAAAGATCCTGCATTCCTAGTTACCAGGTAAAATAGTACTCTTAAAAAAATTGAGTCAAATCAATTAGGAAAGAATCATGCACTGGGTGAGATTCAAACATATGACTCCAATATGCTACCTGGATTCATTAGCACCAGATTAATATGTAACAGTAGGGCTGCTAGAACTCTGACTTGTTTGATAAATGACAGCATATATTATCAAGAACATGCTTTTTTCACCTTAAACCAAGTAGCAAAGTTTTTATTTATTTATTGAATATTTATTTCTTTTAAATCTTGTAGCATCTTATTATATATATTATTATTGTCTTTACAATTTTCTTCTTCAGAAATTTGGAAGATTTTGTGACATGGGTGGATGCATCCAAAATCAAGAAGCAAGTATTGGAGTACAATGATATGGTAAGTTTTCTTGTTGATTTTTACTTTGATAAAAACAACATAAGAAAAACTGTCAATCCAGAAACAAATATTTAGACAGAAATATTTACCTGGGCAGAAAGCAAATTAAGAACTTTAATGTTCAGAAATAAATAGAATCTATACTACCTCACTCAAGTCAGTATGAAATTATGGTCGTAAAAAAACCTCCTGTAATTTTTTAAATAAAAAATCCATTAATAGTACTTTACCCATCAGGCTCGGCTCAGATTCACCTCACCCAGACTAAATTGGGCCAGAAATGCCAACTTCACATGTTAATTATTTCAATAGTAACATAATGTACATCAAAAATTCTGTCATGCTTCTGGACCTAAGCAGTCTGGTGAACAACTATACCATGGAGTTTGGAAAATAATGAACTCATATTTTATTTTATAATTATATTTGTTTATTATTATCAAACCCATTGATATGTAGCAAACCCAGTAAGAAAAAATAATATTTATGGGTGTTGATTTTAATTTTTTCTTTATACCTTTTCCTTTTCAGAGAGATGATTTTGATGGTTAAATTTACAATTAAAAGAAAACTCTTTGAAGAGCATAATTGTGGAATGAAATCTGAAGGCTCTCTTTGAAACATAACATCCTCAAGTAAAACCAAATACATGAAAAAACCACCCTGAAGGAAGAGAAAGATGTACAATGGGTCACATGATGTAATTTTGCTAGTGAACAACAAGTTGTAATCATTGTAATTAATAATAATAATATCGCCTTATTTATACTGCCCGATTAAGACTATTAAAGTCCCATTATTCGCAGTAAGCTCAAGACTTATTATTATGTTGTAAAAATCCCAAATGGGAGGATAACTTGTCATGTCCCGGCTGGGTTTCGAACCCACGACATCTGGATTCTCTGGATTCACAGAGTGCCGCCTTTACCACTGAGCTACCACTGATGCTTCATTAATTCAGAAATGATAGGTTACAAATACTTTCACTTTAAAGCCTTATGAATTACTTACTATTTCCAATTTTAACTTTGTGACCTTGGACACACCAGTATTTTCTGGCCAAGTGTGACCATCCTGTTTTAGGAGTTACATTCAAATCAAATCAAATCAAATCTTTATTTTCGTGTTACTCAACATAAAAGTTGTTACACATGTCAGTTTTACAACAAAAAATACTTAAAATTAACTTAAAATATAATATATAATATATCTATCTATCTATCTATCTATCTAAATCACAGCATAGGTTAAGGATTAGAATAATTGTTACACTTGTTACAGTTAATGGACAGCACTATGTCATGTCAACTCTCAAATCAAAAGACAAGAACTCAGATATGGAATAGTAAGCGTTATTTCGGAGGATATTTTCAACCTTAATTTTAAAAGCAGGATATGGCAGTTCTCGGGTTGAGGGACATAGTTTGTTGAAAAATAATACACCATGATAATTTATTCCATTTCTAGCCGAGTTTATTCTATGGAAAATTGGCACCAAATTTTTTTTGTTACGGGTGTTGTAGTTATGGACATTTTCAAAGTTTTCATACTGGGTCAAATTTCTCTTAAGGTAAAGTAGACATTGCAGTATGAACATTGATGGTACTGTAAGTATTCCTAACTTGATGAAGTGTGGTCTTGCGTGGTCTAAATATTTAGCAGAACCTAGAATGCGTACTGCTCTTTTCTGTAATATAAAAAGGTCGTTGGCAGCAGTAGTATGACCCCATAGTAGTATTCCATATGACAAAATAGAATGCACAAGACCATAATATGCGTTTTTTAAAATTGGTGGGGACACTTGATTTTGGAGTTTTGCTAATAAAAAAATACGGCTACTTATCTTAGTTGAAATTAGATCTACGTGATCCTGCCATTTCATGTGAGGATCTAAGTGCAAACCGAGCAGTTTTACATAAGAAGGATTATCAAGCATGGAAATATTTTTAAGGCTGAAAATAATCTCTTGAGTCTTGTCCTGATTTAAGAGCAGACGGTTTGACAGAAACCACACCTGCGCCTTTGCTAAGGTTATACTAGCTTTCTCTAATAATTCCTGTTCATTATTATCTTCGACGAAAAGGGTCGTATCATCGGCAAATATATGAAGAATATGAAGAAAGGAAAATCTGCTGGAATGGATAAGATACAAGTAGAAGAGCTACTGGAAGGAGGCCCGAAGTTATTTAAAGCAATAGCAGACAGGTTTACCTACTATATCAACCAAGGAAAGATCCCCAATGAATGGAAAACATCAAAGACAGTGTTGCTATTTAAGAAAGGAAACCGCGAGGATATACAAAACTACCGACCCATCTGTCTACTATCTCATTTATATAAATTGTCATCCAGAATAGTCCTTAACCGCATCCAAAATCATTTAAATGAGAACAGTAGCAGAGACCAAGCAGGCTTCAAAAAAGGATATTCCACCATTGATCATATCCACACCATCTCACAACTCCTAGAGAAGAGTAAGGAATATCACATCCCCCTTTGTCTCCTTTATATCGATTTTAAGAAAGCATTCGACTCTGTAGAACATATTGCTGTCATCAAAGCACTTTTAAAACAAGGAGTACACCCAACATATATCAGATATATTGAAGAATGCAATAAAGATAGTACAACACAGATAACGTTGTTCAAAAACCCTGTAGTTATCGATATAAAACGTGGAGTGAGACAGGGTGATGTGGTATCCCCAAACCTCTTTACTACTGTCTTAGAAGTCATGTTATCTGAGATCAACCTAACCGGAGGTGTCAATGTGGACGGTGAAAAGCTCCAGATACTTTTATTTGCTGACGACATAGTACTTGTTGCCCATGACCCCAAAAACTTGGAAGAAATGCTTTCATCAATTCACACTGCAGCTGAATCTATTGGGTTATCAATACATCCAGGAAAAACTGAGTGGATGAGAAATAAATTCTGCAGAATGTCTACCATCAACCTTAATGGAACCAATATTAAAGAAGTCAGCAAATACAGGTATCTGGGCCAAACACTCACCGTTGATAATGACATCTCGGGGGAACTTCAAAACAGAAAAAGATCTGCTTGGATGGGTTATAATAAAATCAAAGACATATTAACAGATAAAACAGTAGACATGAAAATAAAATCTGACCTCTTTAATTCTCATATCCTACCAGCCCTAACCTACGGTAGTGAGACATGGAGTACAACAAAGAAAGAAGAAGAAGGTTTGCAAGTAACTCAAAGAGCAATCGAAAGAAAAATGTGTAACATCAGTCTAAGAGACCACATAAGAAATACAGAAATCAGAGAAAGAACACAAGTAAGAGATGTAGTAGAAGAAATATACAAAAGTAAGCGACGATGGGCAGGACATGTAGCAAGAACTAAGGATAATAGATGGACTAAAAGAATAACAGAATGGTACCCTAGAGAAGGAAAAAGAGGGAGAGGACATCCACCAACCAGATGGGATGATGCGATAAGAAAAGTGGCGGGAAACGTTTGGATGAGAAAAGCTCAAGATAGAAATGAATGGCGGTCTTGCGATCTGCAGTGCTGGAGGAACAACCCCTAACACTGAAACCACAGATCCATAGAGTGATAGAGTGATCGGCAAATATAGTAGCCTTTGCATAGCTTGGTAGGTTGGCGGGTAGGTCATTAATGTACAAGAGAAATGTTAGAGGCCCTAGTATGGATCCGGTCGGAATGCCTAGATTTACTGTGCAAGGATCTGATAATTTCTCTCCAACCTTCACAATGTACGACCTATCCCGGAGGTATGATTTAATAAGCTCAATACTGGACGGGTGGAATTTGTAGTGGCGTAATTTTGTGAGTAGAATGTCGTGATTTAGACATTCGAACGCCCGAGATAGGTCGCACAGGGTGGCATGGATGTAGGATTTCCTATCAAAGCTAGCAGAAATAAACCTATTGAAGAAACTCACAGCATCTGTGGTGGAGAGATTTCTGCGAAAACCAAATTGACTGGGGGTGAGAATGTTAAAATGTGTCACATATAGCATAATTTGGTCCGCCATGATTCTCTCCACCACTTTGCTGAGAATCGGTAATATAGATATTAGTCTATAATTTGATGCTACATTTGTATCACCTTTCTTGAAGACGGGTAAATTAAGCTTACTTTAAGGCTAGGTGGGAACATTTCTTCAACAAAACACAAATTTACCAGAGAGGCAAGCACAGGTGCAATGCTGTCACTTACACATAATAGCATTTCTAAATTGAGACCATAAATGTCCCTTCCTTTTTTTCTTGATAGTGAGATCATTGCATTGTGGACCATCTCTGGTGTTACTTCTAAAAAAAAGAATTCATCATTTATGTGATGTACATTCACGTTTGCTACCAAGTCCCTGGGTTGAACATTTGAGGGTGGAATATTTTCAACTAAATCTAGGGGTGCATTACTAAAATTACGATTAAAATCAGTAACAGTTAATGAACATTCTTCTGCTACATTGCTTTTTTTATTATTATTTTTGATTATATTCCACGCCTCTTTATTTGGGTTATTAGAGTGAGAGATGAGATTATCATTTGCCAGTTTCTTTGCTTTATCAAGTTCATAGCGATATTTCCTTCTGGCTTCTCTTTTCTTCTCTGCAAGTGTCTCGGAAGGAGAACAAGTGTAAAGCTCACTGATATTTTGCAAGTTAGAGCGGAGAATTTTCAATTCACTGGTAAATTTGAAGTTTGTAGAGCCCTTATGATTGTAGAATATTTTTTTTGTTTTCTCTGGAAAAGCCCCGGCCCCACTCAGGCTGGGTGAGGTCAATGTGAGTAGCAGGTTTGTGAGTTTCCTGCGAATGGAGGGTAAAACCCCCGTCGTGATATGACCATGGCAGTTGAAAGCGACGTTAAACCCCACTTAAAAAAAAAAAAAAAAAAAAAAAAAAAAAATAATTGCACTATCAGCCAAATTTCTTTGAAAGGTCTCAATTTTTTTAGATACTAAGATGTTTGGGTCACTGATAAATTCCCAACTCAAATTTTGAACTATGTTCCGAAAAATTGTTTTACCTAACTCTGAAATGGGTCGAATTTTGACAACTTTGGATTTTTTAGTACTCACTTTATCTGGGATTTTACAATTAAGTATTTGCGCAGTGTGGTCAGAAAACCCAGGATCGAAAACCTTTGCAACAAATTCATTTTTAGAGAAGTTTAGAAGTACGTTATCGATACAATTTTTACCCCTTGTTGGTTCAAATACTGTTCTTATAAAACCATATGATTTAAAAAGGCTAGTAAACTGTTTATATTCTGGACTACGCGGTTTATTAAAATGTATATTGTAGTCACCACAGATACAAAGTCTATTATTTAAGCTATATCTATTCAAAATTCTCTCAAATAAGTTACAAAAATTCTGGAAATTGTCACTTTCAGGTGTCCGATAGATACAGAGAACCAAAATGCCATGATCTGTTAAATTCACACCTACCGCCTCACACTCACAATCCACTGTTAATGAACTTAGAGAGTCGAGGATTTTATATTTAATATTTTGTCTTACATAAAGAAGCACCCCCCCTCGCATTTGCCCCTTACGTCCCGCGCATGACCTAATAGGTACTTTGCGAGAACGAGAAATAGCAACATAATAGTCTGATAAATTACAATACTGTTCCTCTCCTGGATTTAACCAATGTTCAGAGATAGCTACAACAGAGGGACAGGGGTCAGTGTCACTTAATAAATGTTCTAATATATCAAGTTTATTCCTAAGACATGATACATTCCAATGAAGAACACAAAGCTTATCACCTGATTGTGATGAGTGAGGAAGGCTTTTGACTAGACTAGATGAAGGGTTAATCTGAACTAAGTTATTTGGGTTGAATCTGTTTCGCGGAAATCCTGTTCATTTAATGAAGGTCTAAAACCTGTGAAAGTAGAGATAGGCATTACTTTGCTAGAGCATGGGTCTTGATGAGCTACTGGGATAGGTATCGGGCTACTATGAGCAGCATTAGAGAAACTATGAGATAGGTTGGTAAGCTTGTAGTAATCAGCTCTATTATGCTCGTCATTATTCAATATTAAATTGACACGCTCCGGAAAGTTTGGAGTATCCAAAATTGATTCTGATGGAAGAGCTTGTACTACAGTCATATTCTGGATTAGTGTATGATCAGGAACGAATACAGGAATGTCAGGTAGGAGGGGACCTGTGGTGAAAGTTGAATCTTCGAAGTAGTTTAAGTCAATTAGATTATCGCCTATGCTTGGAACATCATATAAAGGAGGGGCATAGTCCGAGACATCAATAGCAGGGACAGGAACCTGTTGTTTAGGAGATATGAAATTTAATATTTTCTGACTAAATTTGGATTTTCCACTCTTGTTCAGATGTAGACCATCGTTTCCATAATTCTTAGATTTCAAAAATTTATTGGGATCAATATACTCTGAGTTTGGGATTGATTTGGTCAAGTATCTAATTTTAGAATTTAGCCTATTAATATGAAAATTGAATTTCTTATTGTTAAAACGGAAAGGTACACCCACAATAGCAAAGTGGTGACAATGTTGAAATTTTCTGCTCAGATCAATAATAGCCTTCTGGATTGTCTCCCATTGAGTACAGGCCACGTCATTGGTACCGCATATCAGGATCACCGGGTCATGAGGTTGAGGGTTGACTAGGGCAGGAGAACGCAAGTGAGTCGCCGCCACCGCTCCATAACCAGCTCCCGGTTGAAAGCATGCCTCTGCTCTGCACCCGCGAGGTAGGATCTCCAACATTTGGTCTCGAAGTCCACGGACATGATTGTCCCCTATTAGGAAACAGGTGTAGGTCTCGGCCGTCTTAGGGTCAGGCTTCATAACTGAAGGCATAGCTTGTGCCACATTCTGATTTTTACTGTTCGCCTTTAAAAGTTTTTCGAGTGATAATAACATTTTTGTTAATAACAAATTGTAAGAGTAATGTCACAGTAAAATAACTCAAATCCATTATATTGAAGATTGTTTTTCTTGGGAACCACTTACCTCCTGGTTAAAATGCTGAGCTTCTAACTAAGGTCTGTGTTTCTTGTTACTAATGCAATAGCAGAGAATAGGCATCAAATGCACATCCAATGATGTTTTGCTTGCTGATATGGTTCACTGGTCTGGTCAATGAGGAATTTACTGTGCACTGGTAGTCAAGTGTTCTACTATGTTTATATCTAGCTTGCAGGCTGGGTGATGTTGGTAGTTGGTACAATTCTTAGTGATCAGAGGGTAGAACATCTTGAATAACTTATATTGGGACATAAACTGAAATAGAATCATTGAATATAATTGAAGCCTACACACAGAATCTGGCCATTCATATTCTTATCCTTCCATCACTGGGAAAATATTTTAGTAGTTATCTGTGTCACAGATACAGAATTATTTCATTACCTGTACAGCTGCAATTTCTCAAAATATATTAATTTATCTATGTAATAAACGTATAAGTATTTTTAAAATTGAATTATTTGTTCTGATTCACCATTTCTGTTTTCTTTCTCGAATAAGTATTCATCTGTATTGATTAATGGACTGAAAACACTATTGAGACTCTATGGTGTTGAATACACCAGTTCTTTTTGGGTTTTCCGAACTACTAGTTAACAACAACAACAACTATGTAAGTTGCAGGAACTTTTAGATGTTCCTGATTTGAATTTTTAATTCTTCAGGAACTTCTATTCTAGTTGTTCCTAGGAACTTCTGATTTTAATGAGATGGACGTTTCGTGTGAGAGTCAATGGTTCGGCCATGAAATGCTTCTACAACTGGAACGGTAACAGATAGCCAAAATCTGACTCAATCTGATCACCCCTTGAAACCCCGTCCGAAATAAACCATACGACTTGAATTAGTCCTCAGAGGCATGGCCGAAGTTGTGTGCTGCCGTACACAACGCGCGACGGGAGGTACGTTTCGGGCGATAGTCGAAGGTTCCGCCGTAAAATGCTTCTACAACTTGAAGTTAGTCTCGCTGGGGGACGTTAAACAGGGAGAAGACCAGTGTCTCGCTAGAGCACTATAAACAGAGAAGAGACTAGCCAACCCTTACAAGCCAGGCTAGCTTGCAGTTTCCTAAGGGTTTAATGGCTTATAAAGAAAAGTCCAAGTCCTCATGATGGTTGATCGCACATAGAAATATGTGGTTCAGGACGAGCCAACTTTGAAATAAAGTTGTAGCCTCCAGCTATAGCCAAGCTGGCTACAACAACAACAACAACAACTTGAAGTCTTGAACGGTAACAGATAGGCAAAATCTGACACGAGTCGAGCCCCCCCCACCCAAAATCGATCACACTACTCGAAAAAGTCAACAGAGGAATGGCCGAAGCTAAGGATTGCCGACCAGACTCGCTTCCCTGCTTGGGTCGAAAATTGTTTAAGAAGGAGAAATGAGAACTAACGAGCTAGTAGGCTATCTGAATTGAGACTCAACTTTATTAACAATTTATGTACAACGGCCAGGCTAAATATTAACTGGCCCAAACACGCTCTTTCTTTTTTTTCTTTTTTTTATAAAGACAGATATTCTGTTCTTTTGAGAATTCTGCCATATCGACTAGTAAGAACAGGAGTTGGAGGAGGAATCTCATTATTTGAATCCAAGGGAATCTCGGAGCTGGGACCTGCATTCAAATCTTCAACAGGTTGTGGCAATACAGTACGAATGTCAGGTTCAGGTGTAGGTAGTATGTTCATTTCATAGTTAGATGAATTTCCTTCAGTACTTCCAGAATCACTTATAGCATACGAGTAATCATAATGATTCATTACTTCAGTACCAGTATACCTTTGAACACGATCATCATTAGTATCAGTATACCTTTGAACACCACCATCATTATATTTTCTAATATACACAGAATTTCTTCTCAAGATCAAACCATTTTCAAATTTTATCAGATACGATCGAATATCCATTTTCTTAACTATCTCTCCTTTTTCCCACACACTTTTTTTAATGTTTTTTACCAGAACTTTTTCACCCACACTAAACTCAATACAGTTTTTCTCACTAGTTTTATTGTAGAAATTAGCTTGATCTTTATGATGATCTGACATTCTTTTAGAGGGTAGCTCAGGGTCTACTAAATTTGGCTTTAACTGACTCAGAGCAACAGGCAAGTTACCTCTGAGGTTTCTAGAGAATAGTAACTGAGCCGGAGACCAGGGCAAACCTTCCACTGGTGAGTTTCTGTAGTTAAGTAGGTACAAATTTATGTCTTTACCTTCAAAAGCCGACTGTTCCAACATACCTTTAACAATTTCTACTGCTTTTTCTACCATATCTCGGCTTTGACAGTGATGTGGACTGGCAGTATGAATTTTAAAATTCCATTCTTCAGCAAATTTACCCATCTCATAACTGGCAAATATATTGTTATCGCAAAACAATTCTGCTGGAATTCCATGAATACTAAAAATTCTTTTCAAACAGTTTATCACCTCCGTGCTACTCTTATCAGATATTTTTCTGATTTCAATCCACCGGGAAAAATAATCCAAGGACCAAAATATACTTACCAGCCCATTGAGCTATATCCACACCAACTTTATAGAATGGAATCTCTGGGACAGTATGACTTACAAGAACAAGAGGTTCCTTAATTTTAAAAGGAATTCTCCTACAAGGACTTGCTCGAGGGACAGCTCCCTCTTTCACTTTTAACGAGTTTTCATCGGGAAAACAACCAATACCAGTAAATACATCATTATTTTTATTTATGAACCTGGTTTTTTCATCATCACCTGTCATTAAAACATTTACTTTCTTGATCAAGCCTAGATCAACACAAGAATTTAACACAAGTATTGGTACTGTATTCAATTCGACAATGACAAATTCGGCCTCAATAATTCTATCTTTAGACTCTAACAGTAGATTTACCTTGCCTTTGGGATAGATGAAATATGTCCACCATAAGCCTCAAGTTTGATACTAGATTTTTTCAAACTGGGTCTAGGCTTCATACGTCCTAAGTACTTAATAGGTAAAACATTAACTTCACTGCCTGTATCTAATTTAAAATCTATAGGAAAATTATTAACCTGTATCTGTTTCATCCATGATTTCTGCTTTTTACCGCCTTACAGCTCATTAGTATGCACTTCACTTCTAGCCACTGAATCAATATTAACTTCATAATCATACTTTGAAGCAACATCATCACATTTTACTTCACGAACATTCTTACGAATAAATAATTTTCTTTTACACATTCTAGCAAAATGACCCTTTTTACCACAAGCATTACATTGCCTACCCCTTGTCAGACAAACTACATCACTACCATGATATCCACCACACAGCTGACATTGCTCACTGTACTGACGACTCTGCTGGGGAGGCCGTGAAGATGAAGATGGATATCGTTTCTCATCATACACTGCATGGATCTGCGCCTCATCTCCACTTTGCACAGCTCCACATTGAGAAAGCACGTGAGTAACCGGAACGTTTAAGCACAATGCTTGCGACTTTTTTTCCGCCAACTGCACAGATTTACAGTAATCGACAACCTTGTCCAATGACATATCTTCTCTTAGTAGCCGCTGCTGCACACTTCTTGATTGGACACCCAACACGATTTGAACTTTGAGCAGCTTCTCTTCTTGGGAATCAAAACAACAGCTCTTCACTAATCTTCTCAGCTCAGAATAATAATTGTCAAACGTTTCACCACTTTGCTGTTTTCTATCAAAAAATTGATATACGTCCCAAATTTCATTTTTCTTGGGTAGACAAATCTCTGATAGCACTTTTATTATTCCTTCCACTGTTTCTTCATCCTCCTTCAAAGTAGTTCTTGCTTCATAATGATCTAATGCTTCTCGTCCCATTAAATTTTTTAGACGAGCTACTTTTACAGTTTTTGACTCAGTGTCTGTCTTCGTAGCTGCAAAATATATTTTGATATCTCATACAAAATGTTTGAAGTTCAGGGCTGAATTTCCCATCATTAGTAGTGAACACGGTTTATTGAATTGATCCATCATTATTCACCAAAAAAAAAAAAAAAAAAAAAACTTACAAACTCCACTTAGAAAAGAAACGTAGGTAGTAAATCCTACCGACTGCGCCATGTTTAAGAAGGAGAAATGAGAACTAACGAGCTAGTAGGCTATCTGAATTGAGACTCAACTTTAACAATTTATGTACAACGGCCAGGCTAAATATTAACTGGCCCAAACAAAAATATCTCAATTCGTCGCACGAGAAAGCTTGGAGTCGGGACGGCAGTCCTTGGCTGCGGCCATGCCTCTGATGACTTTTTCGAGTAGTGCAATGAATGACGAGTGGGGGTCGACTCGTGTAAGATTTTGACTATCTGTTACCGTTACGGCTGTAGAAGCATTTTACGACGGCCTCTTCGACTCTCACACGTTCCTAACATTTAAAAATTCAAATCAGGAAGATCTAGATCGATGTTCCTAAGAGCTCTCAGAAACTTCTAGAATTTTTTAGGCACTTCACGATGTTCCTGAAATCGGGAATTTCCTGGAACATATCTATGTTAGAACTTGAATGGGGCAATAATTTAAATTTGTACTTATATTTTTTTTATTTTTAATATTTATAGGTATTTCAATAGGTATTAGGTACCAATATATTTTTTAATAAGTAGTAGGAGTAGGTTTTCAAGAAGTAATTAAATAATAAAAGTAGAAAATACATGCATTTGATTGTATTAAATCCAAACTCACTATCAACCATATTATTTTATCAGCAAAATATCAAAACTGAAGATCTATCAAAAAGTGTATTTGTGAACGGAGCTTCATGCGCATCCGCTGTTATTTGAATAATATGGCGGTTAATTTGAACGCACTTTCGTTGATGTAAGCGGAGCCTGTTTTTGCGTTCTTATACTTCTTATCAGCGTTGTTATCAGTTGAAGTTGAAGGTTAGTGATATAGATATACGCAAATTTATTAAAAAGTAAACAAATTCTGTTTCCAACTACAATTTTATTCGATTTATTGCTTACCTACCTAAATAATACTCTAGCCTCTAGTGATAAATTTTATCTCTACCTAATACTCAAGCTAACACACACATCAACCTCAGCATTATTTTCTCTCTCGGCTGTGCTTTACTTCAATTTTTTTTCTGAATGATACACATCACTCAAATTGACAGAGCTATCTACACTTTGACTGCTTTGAGTGTGTTTCACTAGAGATATACAGGTAAATTGATCAAGTTTAATGTTATCAAAATTGATAAGTTAGTAATAATTTGAATAAGGCCTGTGGAGTCCTACACAATACCAATTCAATAATTCAAGAGATCCATCAATATTTGCTGATGTAAAAAATGACAGGGCCTTGTCTATGGCTCAAGAGTTTGTCACTGGGGTTCAGTGAATCTCAATTTGTGATTAATATTTGCTTCAAAATAATTAAGGAAATTAAACTCAGCAGGCCCAATTTATTCTGTTAATCCCAAGGAGGAGGACTAGATTTTGTTAGCTTTTCTCCCTAATGTTAAAATGACATAGACAATATGAACACATTATATAAAAACCTACTAACCCAGTTACATCAACCTTAGTAGCTCCATTGATGAGACTCATAACCTGGAGGCTCATGGTTCTAGTCCCAAGCCTTTGCAATATTAATGAGTTTGAATAATTCTGATGCCACTCTGTTTACAACCTTTTAATCCAGTTTCAGGTCATGAAAATCATTTGGTGTACCTTGGGCTTTTATAACAATAAGTGCACAGGCGCAATCCCTAGAAAGCCCAAAAACTGGATCAAGTTTACCTGCATGTCAGGTACATTTTTTAGAGGGATAAATCAAGTCTATTGTCTGTAGTGATTTTTCTAGAGAATTGATAACTCCAACTCATTATAAATTTATTTAACAAAGCTCTTATTAATTTTCTTTTTTTTTTAGTTGCAGAAATAAGTCTTATCTGTGGAGGGTTCACCTTTTAAGTGCAGGATTGTAAGTAAGCAATAGTTTTTTTGCTATGGGCAAAATTAATAGACAAATTCTATATCACAAGTCACTGCTAAGCGTCAGTTTTCCCTATCCAACACAATAGGCAATTTGTGTCTTAGCACCACAGAGGTATTACAAAAACGTCTATTAATTCTGCCCTAAGTCATGCCTAGCATAATGATAAAAATAAATGACCATGGGCACAACACAAAATTTCCATTAACTGTCCCACCTACAGCATATTTTTATTATTATTACTGTGACTAGTTTGTGTTTGATCTATTACTCCTCATATTCCAGCTGGATGCCTTTCCCAACACCAACCCTATTAAGGGTGCCAATGACTTGGGTTATTGTCTTATGGCTTGAACCTTTAGGTCTTACAGAGGAAATCGTACCTTGTCATGTTGTACATGACTTTGTGCACTGGGACTTTTTTTTTCATATCACTTGAGTGTAAAAGTTTGATTGAAATGAAAATTGTTAGTAGGACCTGCTTTTCTCATCAAAATGACAGATATACCTTCAGTGATGGATCAATCCATCCTTATCATATTCTTATGATAAAGATTATATTTATTTCTTAATTGTATCAGTGGAGAAGGTACTTGATCATTCCAGTTGAACAATGGAGTCATTTCGATGTTTTGGAGTCACTTTAGTGCTGGAGTAAAGGGACCTTTCAGTCTTACCTCGGCAGTATAAACAAGGTATATTCTAAAAAAGAAAGAAGAAAGACTGCTCACCTTTATTATAAGACTAAAAATATTGTATTATTTTTTGTTTACAGAGGAGAAAGAATTTCATCTTTTTAAAACTAAAAAATTGTATTATTTTTTTGTTTTTTGTTTACAGACAAGAAAGAATTCAAGTTATTACATAAAAATGTAATAATAATAATAAAAAAAACATTTACCTCGTTCTTCTTTCCTAGATTTTGTCAAATGGGTCAACAGAAAAAGGTTTTGAAATTCAAAAAGTACCTACATATTTATTATCTGAAGTAGCTTATGTGTTTATCTGTCACCCATTCACTATAGTTCAAGGTGGTTGATCAAGTGTCCCTTATTTGAATTTCTGATTATGTCAATTGATAATTTGATAACAATTCTTACAAAGCAGTGATATTTAAATTTGACAAATGTAGAGCAAGAAATACTATCAAGTGAGTGAGTGAAAATTTTGATAGGATTTTCAATTATTTAGTTTCAATTTTTCTGTGTGGGTGGGACAACCAATTCAATTTGGTGCCAAGGTTTTTGTTTTTTCCTAGCAACAGGTGGGTAGTTGAAAAGAAATAAAAAAAAACCCAATATTTTTAGATACACTCAAAAGCAAAAAAAAAGAGTTTTCTTTCAACCAATATTTTTTTATTCATTCAATTACTCTAATATTTTTCTGCAATTTTAACCAATCAGGCAGTATAACTTTTGAAGTTGTATTCCTCTAAAAGCTTGCATGATGTTACGGTGGAAAATTGTAATTATATAAATTCACAACCAGCCATGTCTGGTGCAATTGCCACTACACAGTCCGTACAATAGTACAATCTAAGTTGTATGAGTGTGCATACTTTTGTGTCTCATCTAGTGAGTAACCAAGTTATCTCTAGTTCAATTATTTGTCTAGTCTTTTACTTTATCAGTGAAGTGACTGTCACACTAAAATTACATTTTTCATTAGATTGCTTTTATCTGTATCTGTACATCTCTGATAATTTGACATGGAATAATTTTTTAGGTCTATTCTTAACTATTCTTCTCAATATGATGATTCTTAGTGATCATTAGAAGTTACCTTTTATTTTATCAAATAAAAATGAATATTTTTTTCTTACCATGAGTATCACTTGTAAAAATTGACAAAGTTTTCAATTAACCACACAGTGTGTAAATACAAAAAATATTGAATTCTATTAAGAACTAAGAAAAATAAATAAATATTAAAGAAAAGGTGAGTGTTCTTACAGCTTTTTTATTTTATAGCCATGAAACAGCAGCTACTGTTGGCGCTTGTGGTCTGTGTTGTAGCTTGCCCATCCCACAGTTACCGTAGTATGCCTCCACTCTGATGGTCGAGGAGTGACACAATACTTCCCATTTAGGTGCTCGGTCAACACGAGAGCACCGAACGTATCCCTTACCAACAACTGTAATCAAATTTTGAACATTTATTTTGTCTGCTCTGAGTGTCGATCCCGGGATCTTACCCAAAAAGGGGATCGCAATGTCAGCGAGAATAATACCACTGAGCTAATTGGCACGCGATTACATTTTCAATAAAAGTTAGATAGGATTTTAGTTTTTTAATATATTTTAGTTTTTTAATATTTAATATTTTTTAATATATGCTAAGGTGACTATGTATAATGGAACCCCCGTTCATGTAAAAAGAAAAGAAAGTGTCTAGCAGAATATTTATTTCACCTACAGCCTCTTCCTTTCGAAGTAAAGAACACGTGAAACTCACATTTAAGCGCTTTAACTCTGTCAGTAGACAGGTCGTTCGCGCCTGGTGTATTTTTATTGTTGTCAGGTAATTTAGAAGGGAATCAGCACTTCTAGTTTTTTTTTCATATTTTTTTTTTTTTTTTTTACAGAAGAGGACCCATCCTAAGCCATTTTTATTTGGCTTCTAAGATTGTTGTTTTAATTTAGAAGTTTGTCTGAGTCAGGTATGTCGTTCTATAAGAGCTGGCTTAGAGTCCTCTTGGAGGTTTAGAAATAGCAAGTGGTCAGATTTTTTATCGAGTCAGTGTATATATTTTCTTCAATACTCTTTATTTTACTTCCGAGATATCAAGCTCGCCGGGAGGCGAGCGCTCGTCAAGTAGCGCCAGCCACCCGGCCTATATTAACACGAAACAGAGTTTATATGTATTTTGTTTTATTGTTTTCGCCCACCTAACGCTAACTTTTATCAATTTTTATTTCAAATTCGTAATGAGACGCGAAAATAGATTGTGTTTCACGAAAGCGCGAGGTTCCTACGTACAGTTAAAGTCGTTTACTGGCCACGCCGAAAATCTTGAATTTCATGAAATTATTCATACGGGTTTTTTTTTTTTTTTTTTTTTTCAGACCAATTTTCTGTCAAGGGTACAGCAACGTGTGCTTATCGTGGAAAGACGTGAGATACGTTTTTGAAAAGGGAATTTTCATCTCTGCATACCTTTTATAGTTTCAAGTATTTATTTTTTATAGGATAGGAGATATAGCCTTCTCAAATAAAACGGGAAAGTTGCACAGAGCCGCCCCTGGTTATCTTGGAGCTGCGATTGTGGTATTTTTCGAAAGGCCTTATCATAGGAAAAAATATAAAAATATAACTAAAGTATTACACTGGACCAAACTTGAGTTATACCCTTTGAAAGGAATACTTATTATGTGGCCCAGAGCCGTCTATTATTATCCTAGAGTTGTATTTCTGGTGTTTTTAGAAAGGTCTAGTCAAAGGGAATGAGATCACTTAATTTCAGATGGTTGAAACAAGTAGAAAAGTATTTAAAGCCATCTAAAGGAATATCTAAAATGAACCCTGGAGCCACGCCTATTTATCCCAAGTTGATGACTGAAGGTTCTTTCTAAAGGTCTAATTACGCAGAAATATTCTACGATGTAAATAAAATGTTAGAAAAATCAGCGACAGTGTGAGACATAAAAATAAAAAACTGAAATAAGATTTATGAGAGTAACAAAAAATCTTCGCCTCACATAGAACTTAAAATATGGGTGGGATCCAATCATCTTTGCTTCACCCAAGCTGCCAGCAGACTGAGGTATCAGTCAGGAAATAATAACGTTTTATAACTTCATTCAGAGATTTCTACATCAAGAGGTAAACTAGGTCTATATTATGAGAAGTGTATAAAGTATTGGCCAGTAAGAGGAAAAATATTGATTAAAATAGATCAAAACAATGATAAATTATAATAAAATATTATGTACCTATTGAGCAGTCTCTGTGGTCGTCGACTGGTGTAGGTAAAACACAAAGTTTGCAAGGTGACCTGGGTTCGAATCCCGGCTAGGTATAATTTTTTTTTTTCTCTGTACTTTGGATGTCCGGTTTTCTCGTGAGAAAAAAAACAGTAGTTGGTAGTTTGCGTCAACCTCCTATGACCGTTTAATTTCGAACGAAGTGAGTATGGTTTAACTCGATCAATATTGATTTGTCACAATCTAATTATCCATCTACCTATGTATGTAACATTGTAACATGATATAATTTGCATTTTTTGTCCAATCGAGCTGAAATTTTCAGGGTATATGGATATATGCTTGCTTATTAATTTATAATTATTAAATGTATTATCTAGTATAATGTCTCACTTCTTCTGATTATACCTACCAACTGATTATGCTGAATTGATACCATGTTTAGTAACTCGAAGTTAGGCAAATATATGGGTCAACATTTCTTAGAGCCATAGTAAGAGGCAATTTCGGAACATACAATAATACTCGGCACTTTCATTTCCCTCTTTATTTTACCAAGATCGAATTTCCATCTACCTACCATGTACTTAGGTAATATTATAATTCAAATTGTACTGTAAACAAAACCACTAAACAAAGTTGTCCGTTATTTAACGAGTTCATAACTAATTTTTCAATACAAGGTTAAAACACTAGTTGATTATTAATGAATTATTGTTAATGGATTTTAAGATTAAATAGGTATGTTTTTTTCTTCATTATTACTGGTTGAAGTTCCACAAAAGAAGCACCAATTATCACACCAACCTCATTTTAAAACGATTGTGACCAGTTGATTGTATTTGGTTTTAAGGTCCTGATTTGAACTAGTCAGGACGGGGGGTTTTACCCTGCATTCGCTGGGAATCGTTCCAGCTACCTACATTTAACTCGCCCAGCCTGGGTAGATTCCAGACTGACGTGTTTAGAGGGGAAAAAAATATTAGAAAAGTCTGGAACAACTGGGAATCGAACTCGAAATGTCTGAACTACGGGCAGTAGTTACAACCATTACGCCACGGAGGCTGGCCACTGACAACTGACAGTCTAAATAAAGCATTTATTTTGATCAATGCTTTTGTATTATGAATCGTAAATTACACAGATCTCATTCAAAATTTACAAATATGTACCTACATTATAAATATAAATAAAAAAAACACTGCTAATTATGGACACAATACTTCCTCGTGATTGTTTCACATTGTATACACCTGGCAATTTTGATTTTTTTCGACTAAATCACTTGTATCTTCAAAACCGCATAACCGATTTTCTTCAAATTTGTTTTAATACAAATAATACATTAACATTAATAATAATTTTAAATAAAAATAAAATCTACCTTACTAGACTTTTAACCTGGAACTTGGAGTTCAAGACCTCATTAAAGGCTAACCGTCAATTTGGTATTTTATTTAGTTTGGTTGTTAGGTGGTATTCTAATGACAAGACTTTGTCCTCCACAGTTAAAATAATTTAGACAAATCTTATTACTATACTTACTATAGAGAAGGATAACGTACCCGAAAAGTACCCAAAAAAATACCGGGTACATTTACAAAAGTACCCGCACCGGTTACATAATAAAATCAGGTACCCGTACCCATACCGGGTACAAAATTTTGCTAGGTGGGTGAATATTTCCAAACGTGGTTTTTTGATGTCCCCATTGAATAAAAACAAATCGGTAAGGAAAAAATAAAGGAATCCACTAGTGAAATGAAGGGAACACATTAGCTTTAACTTGAAAGTACATAAAACATATTTTTTTATTATTATTTATATAAAAAATAAGTACATGATATCAGCAAATGTCCGTCCTCTGGCCTGTCCCCAGCTTGTTTTAGATTGTTTAAATTTATAATAGCTCAATTCCTTTTTAAATAATTAAATTAAAATATAATTTTTTCAAAAGCCAAGAAGACAACTACTTAACATTGAATTTTATTTTATTAATTACCATTTCAATTATTTCTATTTTTGACTTTAAAGTGTGTCCCCATACTTTTTGTCCTTCCTCTGGCAAGCCACTTTATTGCCGTTTTCAAAAGAGGGGAAAGTAACGTCACTCTATGAAAGGAGGGGAAACGTCTCCTACCTCTCTTGTGATTCTAATTTCCACGTTAGTTTTGTTCGATGTTGTGGTTGTTTGAAGATTTTCAGGAAGTAAGGTTGTGCGTAAGTGCGTCACAGAAGAGCTTGTCTTTCCTCTGGCAAGTAAAAAGAAAAGATTTATTTTACTTTAAAAAAATATAATGAGATGTTTCTATTTTATTTGCAGATTATTTCTCCATTTCGAAAACAATATTAATATTTTTCTTTTAATATTGCACTTAAAAGTTAGAGTTATAGTCAAAATGTCTCTCCTCTGGTAGTCCTTCCTCTGGCTATTTTGTACCTATTATCTCTATTTTTTAAAAAACAGGGAAAAATAGAGAAAAAATAATTTCTCAGAAGTGCACCCTCTAAATACCTAAATATTAATATCCTAGGTACTTGATTTCCCCACATTCAGCTAGTTATTTTAAAAAAATTGGCTGGGGACAAAAATTGCCCTGAAAAAACCACGTTTGGAAATATTCACCCAGGTACCTGTACCCGTACCGGGTACAACACTGGCGACGGTATAACACACTGGATCCGCATACCGTACTGGGTACCGATTTTATGAAATACTCGGTATTACACACTGGGACCGAGTACCGACGTATCGTACGTAGTAGGCGGGTACCGTTTTTATTAAATACTTGGTATTACACGCCGGGGCCGGGTACCATACCGGGTACCGGTTCTATGAAATAATCGGTATTACAATAATATCCAAATACCCATCTCTAGAACTGGGTACAGCAGAGAGAGGTACTTCATTATTCCGATATTATCTATGAATAATATTCAGGCTGTCGGTGTCCTAATATTTTTCTTTTTGTCTCGTAGAACCAAGTCTTCTATTTGAAACTTCTTTGTCAAACAATTGGACGGTTTAGGGAAATGTACATTATTTAATTCAGGTTATAAAATAGGAGGTGGAGCTTCTAATCTATTGAAACACTTGAAACTAAAACACCCAACAAATTTTGTGAATCGAGATTCGTCTCTTGTAAACATTCTGAATGCAAAATTGTGAGATTTAGTTAGTGTACGGTGCTTTTGTACTTGGTTCTTGAGTGATTACTCGAATCCACTATTCCATTTACATCCGCTCGCAGAATCTCAAAAACCAAGTACAAAAGAACCTCGGTAAATACTCAGTACTTTTATGTAATCGATTACTGAAGTACCGGTTCTATGAAATACTCGGTACTTTTCTGTTAATGAATCTAGCAGTGGGTTTCAAAATTTGAAAAGATCAACAAAATTGCTGAGCGCTATCTAGTGCCACTCAATAAGGATCACACTTGTTATCTCAAGATTTCTCCTCTCTTCAGAAAGTACTATAAAATTTTCTCTCAGCATCTTTCTAAAGTTTCTTTTTTGTTTGCGGGGCTTGATGGAAAAAGGGTGTAAGTCGATTTACGCCATTTTTGCATCACTGATTGAGGAAAATCAATTAAATCAAAAAGTAGTGATATCCCCCAAAAACACTTCGTGTAAAAATAGTCGTCAAGTGTTGGAATAGTTAAAAAGAACTGATATCAAAAACGTCAATTTTCTATGTGTTCAAGGAATTATTTTTCACGTAATTAGTCACACAACAAAATAATACTCTTGAAAGAACCATGTTGTATAGTTACAGAACCACGTCCTTGACTACTGCACACTGTTTGTTAGCAGATTACTACACATAAATTTCAGAACAAAACAGTGTGCAGTAGTCAAGCACGTGGTTCTGTAACTATACAACATGGTTCTTTCAAGAGTATTATTTTGTTGTGTGACTAATTACGTGAAAAATAATTCCTTGAACACATAGAAAATTGACGTTTTTGATATCAGTTCTTTTTAACTATTCCAACACTTGACGACTATTTTTACACGAAGTGTTTTTGGGGGATTTCTAATATTAGAAATCGGAAGTATTTCATTTTATAATACAATTCACAATTGCCGAAACAAACAAATTTAGAGAAAAATAAAATACTTTTTTTAATATAGGATAAGAAAAGTAAAAAAACCCATTTAAAAAAACAAAACCCGTGTAAATCATGTAAAAATTTACAGTAAATAAAGACGTGCTATATTAAACTGTTAGCGTAATGGGACTTCTTGTCTCGAGCCGACAGTCTAAAAAAAACACTACACTATACTATACTACCTTAAGTAATGTACTATACGGTTCCGGGTATGTTTGTGGTGATGGAGAGGAGTGTTTTAGCGGGTATGGCGCACTGTTTCCAGCGCTGGAACCCCGCAATTCGTCTTGAAGCATAGAAGATTTTGCCTCTTCTCACAAGAAAAAAAAAAAAAAAAAAAAAATCTACTATACTATTATAGTCTGGCTGGGGGACTATAAACAGGGAGTAGACCAGCATTGGCTATTGGTTCTGGGGGCCCTTATCAATTACTAGCCTCCTTGTAAAGACAGTGGCAGAAGTGCTGAGTCATTCCTCCAGTGTCTGGCTACCATCGTTCACGATGACGTGACCCTATGATGATATTATTAATATTGTCAATTTTTATATTTAATTTTTACCATTATTTGTCTGTATATATGTTCTACTAATAAAGAGTTTCTAAATAAATAAATAAGATTTTGCCTCCTCTCACAAGAAAAAAAACTATACTATATTATTATTTCCACATTCAGTTGTTTCAGCGGCACGTTGACCGGATGGCCGAGATATATCTCGTGGACGGGGGGTTCTCCTCCCAGCTGATCAGGCATGTGGGGGAGGACAACGTCTCGGAGAAGGAAAACAACCCCTTGTGGTGCTCTTCGTTCCTCCACTCCAACAGACAGGCCGTGGTGGACACGCACAGGGACTATGTGAGGGCCGGCTGCGACATTGTCACGTCCAATACCTACCAGGTACGTGTATACAATAACAATAATAACATTTATTTATTTGGTAAATTGACGGGAGCTACCCATTATACAATTGAGACCCTATGAAAAATACAATTTAAAAAATATCAATAACAAGAAACATTAAAAAAAAAAAAAAAATTGAAATTAAAATTAAAAGTTAAATGTACTTAATACTAATAAAAATAACAATAAAAAAGAATAACACTCCTAGGTCTGGTGCAAGGTGGACAGAGCGGAAAGCTTAATTTTTAGGTTGTCTGATGATGTTGAAAAGAAATCCATATCAAACGGGGGCGATGTAATGAGGTTGGACAATCTCATTAATCTGTTAAAAGGGCTATTATATCCTATATTAGTTGTGTGAGTAATATATAATAATAACAACACTCATAGTCACCGTGAGTTAGCGCGCTAGGCATCTGAGCGCACGGCAGTGCGCCTGGCCAAGTTCCAGCAAGCACGGCAGTGTATCTTTACACGAACCGATTCACCCGGTTTTTCACACCCTCATATCTTCGGTTCAATTGATCATAGAGATATGAAATTTGGAGCAAAGATTGTCCTAATATCAATAAAAAGACATTGAAAATTTCAAGAGTCTATGCATAAACTTTCCGAGGAAAGTAATTTTAAAATTTGCAATTTTGTCACTGACTGACTGACAGATCATCAAAATTATGAGGCACTTCTTTTAAATTATAACTTAAATTATAAATTGGTAAAAAATATAACCACTATGTTACAGTTGTTAAAAAAGCTTCTTTCAGCCTGGGGAGTGAGGCCTATCGATTTTTATTAAACATTAGCTCATCCCCCCAGTTTTCCACAGTGAATATTAAAGCATCTCCTCTTTTCAAGCTAAAATATGACTGTTAAAAAATATAAACTTTTTCGTTTTTATGTCTGGATTTGGAACTCTGAATACTAGCTCTAAATCTGTTAACTAGATCTTTGACAGGTAGCCAGATCTTTAGACAACTGTTCTTATCACCTTCAGGCAAGTGTTGAAGGCTTCGTACACCATCTTGGATTAAGTGAGGAGCAAAGTGTTCAGCTGATACGGGATGCTGTCAAGTTTGTGAGAGAAGCCATTGTGTTGGAGGAGAAGCAAGATCCAAGCGTTGCTAACAGACATGGTGAGAATAAATTAAATGCTGAATGAATAGTATTGGTAATTTTTTTTTAAAGATGAGTGTTTCACAGCCGTTTTTATTTCGTAGCCATGAAACAGGAGCTACAATAGACGCTTGTGGTCTGTGTTGTAGCCTGCCCATCCCGTAGTATGCCTCCCTTCTGATCAAGTGCCGAATTATAAAATAGGATTAAATTTAAGATAAACCAGACCTTCCCTCAAATCGGAGTTTAAACCAATCACAGAGCACTATAGCCCGTCTGACTTGAGGGACAGTCTAGGCTTATCTTTATTTTAATCCTGTTTTATAATTCGCCCCATCTTAAATGACGAAATCCTTGCTTACATAAATAGTATTGATATGTTGTGAACTTTCCTTCTTTATATTGAATATTTTGATTCAATGAGTTTTTTTCCACTTTCTCTTTCACCTGTTAAACCTAATTTTACATATATGTACAAGAAAATAAATTAATAAAAAGTCACATAATAAATAATTCGCCCTAAACACTGAGATCATAACATAGAGGGAACCTTACCCATCTCGAGTTTACTACAACTCCGGCACTGATTTTGAAATCAGCTGATGGTCCCCCTTGGACGCAAATCTTGATACATCGGGTTCCCTCTATGTTATATGATCTCAGTGGCCCTAAATAATATTTTTTTTTTTTTTTTTTTTTTTTTTAGAAACACTTTATTAGTAGAACATATATACAGACAAATAATGGAAAAAAAGTAAATATAAAAATGACAATAATAATAATAATAATATAAACAAGAAAAAAATATATACATATGTCCTAACTAAAGGGCGGGGTTATTGCCTATGGCAATCTCTTCCACCCAACCCTTATATGATCTGAGTGGCCCTAAATAATAAATTGTGTTCCAGTGCGGGTCGCCGGGTCACTGGGTTCCTACGGGGCGTTCCTGCACGACGGCTCGGAGTACAGGGGCGATTTCATCGACAGCACCACGGAGCAGGAACTGAGGGACTACCACAGGCCCCGCATTGAGGCGATGCTCCAGGGGGGCATTGACCTCCTGGCCATTGAAACCTTGCCTGCAAGGGAGGAGGCGGAGGTGCTCGCGGAACTCATCAAGGAGTACCCGGGACTCCGGGCGTGGATCTCTTTCTCGTGTAAAGTGAGTGGGGCTTTCTTTTTTAATAATGATAATAATTTTTAATAAATATTTTAATTTTAATACTGATTGTCAAAGTTTATGTGAGAAAGTATGAATTTACTCCTCACATAAACTAAGAAACTGTTAATAAGAGTACAAGTTCATGGTTCATAATAATAATAATTTTAATATAATTAGTTATAGTTTTAGTGAGATAGACTGAAATGTCTCCTCACTATTAACTTAGAAGCAACAAAAAAAATGTATCCATCTCGAAATAATAATAATAATGATCTTTATTTTTTATCTTTTGTATATACATTTTTGTGTTCCCATGAAGTACTAGTGTACTTTTGCGGAACTTTATCTCAGCAATTTTCAATCTTCATCTTCTTTCCTCTTTGTTTCCATTTTCTTTCTTCTATTTTTTTTCTGTTGTTGTTGTGGTTGTTGAATGTGGCTTTCAACTGCATGGTCATATCACGACGAGGGCGTTATCCTCCATTTGCAGGAAATGTACAAACCTGCTACCCACATTAACACAATAAGGTAGAATTATCTTAGTAGGTGTCATATTATGTAAATCAAAATTGTATTAAATAAAGAATAAATCAAAATAAAAAGAAATCACTCATCCTGGGTTAGACCGGAATGGCAGCATCACGAAGTATTCACGTCGCTGGACGTTGCTTAACTTTGGTGACCCTACGAGAACCGGTGCGTTCATCGCACCATCGACGCTGGGGTGGATTTTGTTTCGAATTTCAAATGCGAAGAATGGCAAAGCAATATTTCACAGTCAGAGCGGAGCATGAAACATTGGGAAACTTAACTGCGTAGCTTCGCAATTTTTTCGAAACTTTGAGGACCGAATTATAAAACAGGATTAGATTTATTCTAAGTGGACAACTGGACACTATTTCTTTACTCGCGATATAGTGCGCTGTGATTGGTTGAAAACTCCGACTTGAGGGGGCGTGTCTGGCATAGCTTAACTCCTGTTTCATGATTTGGTATTTAGTATCGAATTTTGATTGTGAAGTGTTGCGAAGCAATGTTTCAGAGTCAGTGGGATTCTATCTCATTTGATTTTAAAGGAAGAGCGGAGCATAGAACATTTCGGAACAATGTCGCGCTGAGTGAGAAATCGGCCTTACTTCAACAAACTGATACTTTTACATTTCTGTATAAGATAAATATTAAAACTAATTGCAAAGTTTACATTCTCAATAGTGTACATCGGAAAAGCAAGTAGGGCTCGTAATTCAGTCGCATAGCGCGCGATATATTCTCACGGAGTCCTGCTCAACTAGTTGTCTAGAAAACTACACTGTGGAACCCTTAATATGTCTGTAAATAATGTAAAACTGGGGCAAGGACTTCGATTGTTATAGAGCTCTCTTTATATAAATGTTCATTTAAAAAAAAAAATGTAAAACTAGCACCATTTCCCATTATTCTACGGAATCCTGCTCAACTAGTTAGTTGTCTAGAAAACTACACTGTGGAACTCTTAATATGTCTGTAAATAATGTAAAACTGGGGCAAGGACTTCGATTGTTATAGACCTCTCTCTAAATAAATGTTGATAACCGCCCTTTAGATAGGACATATGTATATATTTTGTTTATTTTTTCTTGTTTATATTATTAATTTTGTCAATTTTTATATTTAATTTTTACCATTTTTTGTCTGTATATATGTTCTACTAATAAAGAGTTTCTAAATAAATAAATAAAAATAAAAGAAATGAAAACTAGCACCATTTGCCATTATTCTCCCAGGATGAGGAGCACACGTGTCATGGAGACAAGTTCGGTCGCATAGCGCGCGATATCTTCTCCCGGAATCCTGCTCAACTAGTTGCCGTGGGCAAGAACTGTCTCGCACCTCACTTTGTGGAGCCCCTACTCCTGTCTGCCGGCAAAGATGTGCCCCTGCTCTGCTGTCCCAACAGCGGGGAATCCTTTGATCCTGCCCAACGAAAGTGAGTAATTAAGAGGCAGAGAACGGGGTCAAGTGGCAGAGAACGGGGTTAAGTAGCAGAGAACGGGGTTAAGTGGCAGAGAATGCCTAAGGCATTAACTTCGCCGCCCCGGATTACAAGACATTTGCACATTTAATTTTAAATATTTTTTTATACCTTATTTTGTAAATATTGTTAATTTTTTTACTATCTCTGTTACTAATTTATTGTTGTTTGTCTTGTATAAAAAATAAAGTGTAAAATAAATAAATAAGTAATGAATCTTGTAGTTACGCCATTGCCCTAGTAAGCATAAGCACCACCTTTCTTCTAATTATGTTGCCAGCCTCCGTGGTGTAAGGGTTGCGACTACTGCCCGTGCAGTTTGATCCAGAGATCCCGAGTTCAATCCCGATTTGGACAAAATTGTCAAGCAAATATTCTGTTCCATCTGAACACGTGAGGCTGGCATTTCCGGCCCAATCCAGGCTGGGTGAGGTTAATGTGGGCAGGGGGTACGATTAGAAAAGTCTGTTCCTTCTGAACACGTGAGACTGGCATTTCCGGCCGAATCCAGGCTGGGTGAGGTTAATGTGGGCAGCGGGTACGATTCCCTGCGAATGGAAGGTAAAACCCCCGTCCAGAATAACTCAAATTGTGACGTTGAAATCAAACAGAATCAACTGGTCACAAAAGATCTCTTTAGGTCGCTAAATTTCATTACTAAACAATATTCCAGAAAAAATAAGAAAGCAACGAAGAAAGAAATGCAAATATTTTACTTGAAGAACAACAGTGAATTTAAGTATATAAAAAAAAAATACTGAAGAATTTTTAAAGATACATAAAAAAAAGTAGACCAATTCCCTAAAAGTACACATGGTACTCAGAGGAAAATTGAAATGTTGAAAGTTATCATATTTGTGTTTGTCACTTTCGTGATATCACAACTACTCAAACTCGCTTTATTAAATCAGCGCTGAAACCGGGACTTGAACCACCGAACCAATTTATTATTATTATGGCATAAATAACCAAGATATATACCATAATAATAATAATGAATTTTATTATTTATCTACAATGTTTAACTACATTTCAATTTCCCATCGACCTCAGTAGCTTGATCGATAAGGCGGCGGACTTGTAACCTGGAGGTCGGTGGTTCAAGTCCCGGTTTCAGCCTAGATTTAATAAAGCGAGTTTTATTATTATTATTGTAGATGGATGAACAAGGACTCGGTGCCTGCAGTGGACACGTATGTACCACGCTGGCTGGACGCAGGAGCCACGTATGTGGGGGGCTGTTGCCGTACCAATGCCGAGGATATGAAGAAGTTCAGGAAGATCATCGATGAGCGATTGTTGTCGAGGTTGAAACAGTGAAACTGGCCCTTTGTTACTGCACTGTGCCGAACGTGATGAAAATGTTGTTTTAATGTTTATTTTTTTTCGATGAAAATTACAGCAAAGAGTTAGTTCTTTGAGGAAAGTTTTTAATGAGAATTTTTTTTCATGAAAGAGAGCAGTCTAAGACTAGTATCGTCTAAGATCTTAATTTTTTAAGTCTATGATATAGACAAGTCAAGCTTTTAATCTTGTGGCTATGAATTAGTCCAGATAACAATGAATCCTATTTTGAATATATAATTTGTTACAAATTGCATGTCAAACTTGTTCAATTTATGTAAAAATGCATTGATAAAGCCACTCTTAGCCCGTTGTGTACCGAGTCAATCGATTTCAGATGTCTATCACATATGAAACACAGGTTTCCTGTGATAGTTAATAATTTTTATTTACATATGAGTCCGTGTCTATCACATGTGATACCCAAATAAGGAATCCGCTAAGCATGCAAATTTTGTTATATTGTCTATCACATTTGATAACCAGCCTCTAAGATAAGGATAACCCTGTCTATCATATCTGATAATCAGGTATCCAGAAAACATACGGTGTTTATCATACATGATACCCATGGTACGCAATGGGTTAACACGTTAATACTATGCTATGCACCTATCTGCATTATGCCATTCCCTCCATTTTTTTTCTTCTCCACATCCTCAGTTTTCGTAAGCACAGTTTACTTTCCCCGCACGTTTTTCTCCTTCTAAGGGCTGATTTTTGTTTTGTTGAATTCCCAAATATTCCCGCTGTAAGTTATTAAATGATTATTTTCTTCAAGTTTCCTGTAAAGTGTTAAAAAAGCGGGTTTGTCTTTTTTTTGTTTGAATCAATTGCTGACCATGGCTCCTTTTTAGAAATAATTTTTGTTTTGTTGCATGCCATTCTGACAAATATTCTCCCTGTAAGTTATAAAATGATCATTTTGTTCGTTTCCTGTAAAGAAAGCAGGTTTGTCTATTTTGTTTGAATCAATTGACGACTATGGCTCCTTTATGGGACTAATATTGGCTTTGTTTAAGTTATTCTCTCGAATAATCCCTCTTTAAGTTATAAAATGATCGTTATCTTGATTTTCTCCAGAAAAAAGCAGATTTACCTATTTTGTTTGAATCAATTGATGACCAATGGCTCTTTTTTAGGACTAATATTTGTTTCGATGAATTCCATTTTGTTTGATTCTCCTATAAGTTATAAAATGATTATTCTTTCTAAGTTTTTTGCGGGAAAAATCAAATTCGCCTACTGTGTTTGAATCAGATTGATGATCGTGGTTAATTTAAATGTATTATTGCATTGATATTAATTCATTATTCTGATTGATTAATTGGTCTCCGCTAATTTAAGTTTCAATGTCAAAAACCATCAAAAGCTTGAACTCTTTTTTTTTTTTTTTTTTTTTTTTTAGAAACTCGAAATTTTCCATTCCAGAATACCAATTAGGTATTACTTTTACAAAACTTAATTTTATGAAAGTGTACAAATAAGTTCAAGATCTTGATCTTGATTTTTTTTTCAAGTTTGAAGCGGTCAAGTGAAGTTACCTCAAACATTGATTTTCACATCACTTTCTTTTACAAGTAGAAGAATTCCGATTTAGTTTCCAGTGCATATTATCCTATTAGAATTAGTGTTAAGTTAAGAATTTAAGGGAACTAAGCAATTTTTTTATTTATTTTAATATTGTTGAATGGTGTAAGCTACAGCTACAGCGAGTTTCGATGATGTTAAAAGGCAAAAGTATGTGTTGCAGTTTAGGATTTCGTAAAAAATTAACACGAAATTACTCTCAGGTCATTCTAGCCCACGGTATTTTCTGAAAGTTCAGAAGTGGAACGAACCGTCATGAGGACCATAAACATAAAAATACAACTTGTAAATATATAGCGTGTCCCATTATAAACGAGCTCGTTTATAATGGGTAATGGGACACCCTGTATACAAAAAAGATAAATACAAAAAAAAAAAAAAAATAGTTTTATATTTACAATTATTTTGTAATCCAGGGCGAAGTTAATGCCTTGAGCATTCTCTGCCACTTAACCATCTACTGACCCGATTAGAGAATCATTAGAACAAGTCGGAGTAGCTCAATTCCCTATAATAACAACAACAGGACTTTGGTTAATATCTGTAAGCCTCTACCTGTGGAAATTAGCCAGCTGGCTAGGCTGATTAAGGGGTTTGTCCCTCCAAGTCCCCTCATATGACAGTGGAAAACAGTAAAAGTGGGTTATTTTTAATACATATGAAAATAAAATTAAAAATGAAGTTTTTATGTATGTATATTTAATTTATTTTTAATAAAAAATTGTAATTAAGGACTAATGTGTTTTTCCCCAGAATATTATTATACGTTTACTCCCCTACCTTGATTCTACCAGTAACAATTAGTTAGTTTTTCATCAACTTGGTTGGAAAAAAACTTAAAATACTTCTCTAAGAAGTGCGAGCCTTATTAATTTATGTTGAAAATCCTTTGACAGTTTATTATTTAATGGTATTATTTTATGTTAAAAACATTACTTTTTTATTTGAAATAAAACTTTATAAGTGATATATTTTTCATTGACAATCTTTTTTGTTTTATTTTACATTCTTAAATTCTTTTTATGTTCCGTTTCCATTTTCTTTACATTAAAGCAGCTAATTTTTCCTCACGAGGTATGAGTGGACCCCGAACATCCAAAGTACAGCGCGGAAAAATTCCGAATCCGCTGGGATTCGAACCCATATCATCGTGCAAGATAGTCGAGTTCGCTACCTACTCTGCTACAGTCACTATTTAAAGCACCACACAAAATGATTTTGCATTGGAGAGATAGAAGATGGTGGGTCCATCTATACTAAGGTCGAAATTAATAGATATAATCCCGAAAAGTACAAGAGTACTTAAGAGGAGATAGATGATGTGACATAGTATGAAAATATTAATAAAAACAATTATTATTATTATTTCTTAGCAATCTTAGGGCAAAATTAGTAGACAAATTCTATATCACAAATTCATTGCTAAGCGTCGTCTCCCTATCTTACACAGTACGCAATCCGTGACTTAGTGCCACAGAGGTATTACGAATTAATTCCGCCCTAAACTTCCATCCATACTGTCACCTCTACTCAAAGACGAACAAACAAAAATAATATCTTTTCTCCAGGTTAGAAACATCATTAAACTTTTATAAGTAACCACTTCAAAGAGTGGTGTATATAACTACAAAAATAAAAACACCACTTTAATATAATAGAAAATAGACAGATAGAATTTCGCCCTTAGCATCGGTTTTTCCCATCTACGAGTAAGACAGTACGCAATCCAAGACTTAGCGCCACAGAGTTATTACAAAAACGTCTATTCATTTCGCCCCAAGTCTTGGGTTAGTTCATAACGTCTGTCCCGGTAGCTCAGTGGTAAAGGCGGCACTCTATGAATCTAGAGATTCCAGAGGTCGCGGGTTCGAAACCCAGCCGGGACATGACAATAAGTTATCCTCCCATTTGGGATTTTTACCACATAAAAATACATCTTGGGCTTACTGCTGGAATAATGGGTCTTAATAGTCCTAATCGGGCAGAATAAATAAGGCAATATTATTATTATTATTATTATTATTATAATTTACCTCTATTGATTGCACTTTAACCATACAGTGTGTATCGAGTGTCAACATCGCAGTAGAGTTATGGGGAAGTTCTCTGTTATGAGGTGATCGTCTTGAAATATGATGACTAGGTTGATCTCAAACTCTGCAGAAAATAAAAGAAATATTTAATCGTTATAGAGACTGATCATCCCAGAAGGTGATTGATTTGGCCTATGGCTAAGTGATGGGGCACGCCATCATACCTGTTCAGGCCAAACAACAAAAAGTTAATAATAATTTAGTTAACTTCCCATCAAGGGTTAATGTGCTTAACTACCTTGACGGGATCTAAAATGCTACTGAAAGTTCTCGTGATTCGAGAAAGTTCGGAAAGTACCGAATTGGTTTCGGCAGTCGAGCACATTAACCCTTGATGTTAACTAAATTATTATTAACCTCTTATTGTTTATTTACATAATCACCACGCAAAGCACACGGAAGGTGCTCAGAAAATTGCTTCTGGGAGACCACAGGGGTTAATACCCCATCAATCCTTCCACCACCATGACATCACTCATGGAAACGGAAAGTAAAGTAAGTTCCGTTAATATGTACCTTAATAACAGTACTTAACGTCAACAGTAGTCGAGTGGTTAACGCGCTAGTCTGGTAATCCAGGTAGCGCAGGGATCCGTTGATTCGAATCCCACCCAGTGCATGAATTTTTCCTCATTAATTTAGTTTGAGACCATATAATAATAAGACTTTGAGGGTTAGGTGGTAGAAAATACTCTGAGCATTAACCTCGCCTGGTGGTTACGTTCCACTAAAGAGTATTATTATTATTTCATTCAATGTTCCACCATACGCAGATTAATTTTTTTTTCTGCTTTATATTTATTTAACTTTATCTTCATACAACAAACATGTCATCGTTCTTCTCCCGACACATGGTGCCTACCAGGCTCGAGGCATTTCCACGCTGGACTGCCAATGACAGTCGTTGGCGTAAGAATGCCGTAAGAAATGCGTAAGAATGCGAACCATACAATGTTGGGGGTTAAGTGGCAGAGAATGCCTAAGGCATTAACTTCGCCCCGAATTACAAAACAATTGTAATTAAAAATTAATATTGATCTTTATTTCTTTTTGTACATATATTTCTAAGTTTTTTTTTTAAATTTATTGTTATTTTTTGTTGATGTTGATGATTGTTTTGTAAAAAAAATAAAGTGTAAATAAATAAAAACGCATAATTAAAGCTGATGAGTACGTACCAATTTTAAAGTTGCTGGTAATGAGAGTAGGGCAGGTGAAGAGACGAGGGAACACCATGTAGATGGGTATCGGGATCCCCGTGAACACATTGCCCTCGCCTATCTGTATGTTCTGGATTTCAGTGGCTGAAAAAAAAAAAAAAATCAGTCATTTTTATTATTATACACTTTATGAGATATAACTGAACAATCTGAACATATGTACAATACAAATAATTATTTTAACATTTAAAAAAAAATGGAAATAATAATTATATACAATAAAAATGAAAAATAATAGAAAAATATATAAAAACATATTGTGTCCTAACTAAAGGCGGGGTTATTGCCTATGGCAATCTCTTCCACAGTCATGTATTGTTCATTATTTCTTAGAACAGAACATCACTTAGTGAAATCGCTTCGCTCCCTCACTGTGTTTGGTTAATTAATATACAAAAATGGGAACAATATAAAAAAAGAGAGAGAGAAAAAAAATATACATATACACATGTCCTAACTAAAGGCTTATTGCCTTTGGCAATCTCTTCCCCCCAACCCTTTCTTACATTAAAAAAAATAAAAATCAACCCTCTACCCCACTCACCATCTCTAGAGTATCCCTCAGCACAGCCACAGGTCTCTACTCTGACCAGTTGCAGCTCCACGGATTTGATGGGCAGCTCCGTCTGTTCTATCACAATCTGAGAGAAACAGAAAAAAAAAAGAATAAATGTGCATATTTGTGTTATTTTTACATCATTTTAGTGGGTAGGGTAGATTTGTAGGACTTTTCCCGTATCTTTTATATTTTTGTAAATCATTGGCCCATAAATTTCCGCAACTGGTTCGATTCTCACATCAAAGCAGCTACTCATTTTTCCTAACGAAGCATGAGTGGACATCCAAAATAGTAGGTAGAGAGCAGAAATTTTTCTATCCATCCGATGATCGAACCCAGGTCCTCGTGCGTGCAAGTCTAACGTGCTACTCCACTCGGGCACAATGACTACACAAAGAAGAAAATAAAAAAAAGTAGTCGTCTGTGATAAATATCAGCATGGTACATTTTTATTATGACTTCAACACTTTACAACCCAAGATATTTTCAGTTTACTCGTACATCAAGTATCAAAGGAAAAAACGTGGTACATAATTTAATAATAAGGAAAGCAGTTCACCCACTCCTGATAGATGGTTACGATTTTTTTAAAGATGAGTGTTTCAAAGCTTTTATTATTTCGTAGCCCATGAAACAGGAGCTACTGCAGACGCTAGGTCCGCTATCTATGAGCAGTTGCAGGAACTGTGGCACGCGTGAGATGGCACGCGCACACTTCTGAAACCAAATCACCCCCGTAAAAGCATGTACCAAAAGCATCGTGCACTGGTAGTCAAGTGGTTAAGTCATCGTGCTCTTGTAGTCTGGTAATCCAGGTAGTGGTTCGAATCCCACACAGTGCATGAATTTTTTTTATTTAAAAAAATATATTGATTGAACAAAAAAACAAGAACAAAAAAGAGAATAAAACTAATGTCCTACCTAAAGGGCGGGGTTATTGCCTGTGCCAATCTCTTCCACCCAACCCTTTAAATACTCACCTCACCGGTGAAAGGTCTCACCACCGAGCAGTCGGTGGAGTCCAGATGGCCGGAAATTCGAAAGCGGGGAATGTTGTACTTGTCCCTCGCGTTGGTGAGAGACTCGGGGGTGATGGAGAACTTGACCGGAACTCGGGGCACAGACTCGATGGGGACCGCCTAGAAATGGAAACAGTAGCTCAGTGGTAAAGGTGGCACTCTGTGAATCCAAAGATTCCAGAGGTCGTGGGTTCGAAACCCAGCCGGGACATGACAAGTTATCCTCCCATTTGGGATTTTTACCACATAATAATATGTCTTGGGCTTACTGCTGGAATAATGGGACTTTAATAGTCTTAATCGGGCAGTATAAATAAGGCGATATTATTATTATTTATTAAAAAGAATAGTTCTTTTGTAAAGGTCTATTTATATTGAGAATGTGATACAATGTTGTTTTTGTTGTTGTAGACAGCTTGGCTACAGCTGGAGAGGTGAGTGATGGTCTTCAGTCAACTTTATTTCAAAGTTGGCTCGTCCAACCATCATGAGGACTTGGACTTTTCTTTATAAGCCATTGAACCCTTAGGAAACTGCAAGCTAGCCTGGCTTGTAAGGCTCTGTTTATGTGATACAATAAACTTGCTTTGTGTTATAAACCTTTGTTGTAAAATAAACATCTAAAAAAATTGTTGAAAAATGATCTAAAAATAAGTAAAAATAAGAAAGTAAATCTAAAAATACATAATTAAAAATATCAGAACATAAATATCTAAAAAAAATTGTAATAATTATAGGGTAGGTAGTTACTTTAAATCTAAAATTGAAGATGTTTTTTAGTTTAAGAAATGGTGTTGTTATCAACCTCTGAGTTGTTTTAGTTACTGAGGAAAACTCAGTCAATTATCAAACATGTTCGACCAAGATTTATTTACCAGAAAGTACATAGAATATTTATATAGAAACTGAAATTAATAACCAAAACTTGATCAAGGGCGGTACTAATGCCTACGGTATAAGGATTATTTATCCTTGGCTATATATGATACCATTGATACCTATAAACCTGAAGCCATAGAGTAGTCTACATTAATGCGTAATTGTAACTGAAAACACATTTTATTTTTTTAATTGTTGTTCGACAACTGACCATTGAGAGTTTTTCATTTGAAAAAAACCTCAGTCGGCGCGAACGACTTGCACAAAACAGGTTAAAGCGCCTTAATTGAGAGAAAAAAAACCTCAGGTATTTTTTTAAAAAATAAAGCCAACAATATTTAAAAAAATTATGAGATTTAGGTAAATTTTAAAATATTTTTATAGAATTATTTCATCGTCTATTCTATTGTATTCTGTTCATATTATAAATATGACAATAGAGTTATCGTTGTTTGTTCTAATTTTCAGTGCATTCACTGTTACAGCGTCCACAGCAGAAACATTACATATACATACATTACATACATATGTACCTATGTTCTGAAACATATATTACATATACTACATACATATATGTATGTTCTGCCGGACTTCAGCGCAACCAACATAACATTACGAGAGTGACGAACCGCGAGTGCAGTTTTTCTGAGTCATCCATATTTTTTAGTGTGACCATATATTACTGCTAGTCTGAACCGTGAAAATTGATCACAGTTGTGTCAATTTAGTTGATTCAGGATTATTTTAAACAACCTGTCCTTTGTCCCGTGAATTTCGAGTTAGCGGGATTCTACTGTACTTAACTAGAGCGCGCGGTTAGCTCAGTGGTTAAGCACTCGCTTGCCATGCGGAAGGTCCCAGGTTCGATCCCCGTGCCAACAAAAAATTGTATTGTTAATTTGGTTACAATTGTTTGTAAGGGATACCTTCCGGTGCGCTCGTATTGACCCAGCACCTAATCGGGAAGTATTGTGTCACTTCTCGCCCATTATTATTATTATTATTATTATTATTATTATTATTATACACGTTATTAGATATAAATGGACATAATGTACATTGTAAATAATTATTTAAACAATGAAAAAAAAGGAAACAATATATACAATAAAAATGAAAAAGAAAAGAAAAAAATATAAAAACATATCCAAACTAGCGCGTTAACCACTTGACTACCAACCGCCGTACATCGTTTCGTGCCCGAACTCGGCCCCACCCACCTTGTTCTCTATAATGAACTCGTTGATCTTCTGCAAGTCCTTGGACAGGATGTTGAAGTGGGACCGCTTGAGCTCGCACTTCAAGTTGTACTGGACGTTGACGAACACCCCGTGGTAGGTTTCGAACAGGGTGCGGTTGGGCTTGGGCCGCAGTGGGGCCTCGAATGGGATCTGGGTGGTGCCCGACGGCATTTTACCCGCGGCCGCGAGGTCCAGCTCTATGAGCAGCACTTGAATGGGCTGAAATTAGAGACGTTATTTTTTTTTATAGGTTAAATACTTATCATATTTGTGTTAATCACTTTCGTGATATCACAACTATTCAAACTCGCTTTACAAATTCTACGCTGAAACCGGGACTTGAATATTTTAGGTTAGGTATTTTTTTTTATATATTAGTTCCGAGAAATTTCTAATATTAGAAATCGGAAGTATTGTGTTCGTTTTTGTAAAAAAAAATATTTTTTTGCTCCGATTTCAATTTTTTTCATATTTCTGGACGTTTCATAACTTCCTGAGCAACTTTAGTTTTGTGTCCGTCTGTCGGTCCGTCAAAAATATTCCTTGTAACGCGCAAATCTCAAAAACTACTTATAATGGAGTTTGATGACATTTTTCACACATATAGGAGACGTTCTGTAGATGGTCCCATTTTATGCATTATTATTGTTTGACATAAGTTATTTATATTTATTTTTTTAATTAATTAGAATTTAACTCTGATATTTTAGAAAATCCGAAATTTTGGACAAAAAAGTCAAAATATAAGGTCCACGACTAGCCGATACAGAATTTTTTGTACAATAAAATATTCTACCATATAAAAGAAATTTGAAGAAAATCGGTTAAGCGGTTTTGGAGATACAAGTGATTAAGTATAAAATCTCAAAATTGCCACGGATATACAATGTGAAACAATCACGAGGAAGTTTTGTGTCCATAATTGGCAGGGTTTTTTAAAAAAGTTTCCATGAATAATAAGGGTAAACGGACTATACGGGGTATACCCCGTATACCAACCACCTTCAAAAGATAAAAATCTTGTGCTGAAGGTGGGTTTAATTGAGATGGTCAAGAAGCTTGTCTGGTAGAAACCTATCTTCAGTAGACGTAGGAGATCCCGGAACCGTGTGATACATTACTTCGGGATGAGCACTTATAATTAAATAGCTTTTTCTCAGGGTCAGGTCTCAGGTGTAAGAATATGGTTTAGGTAATAACGCCTTGTCTAATGGTTACCTTCTGCTAAAAAGTCTGCATATTATTAAAACGAAAAATCTATTACTAGAAAGAAATCAATATAAATGAAGGAAACAAAAGTGTTCTCCAAAAAATTTTTGAACGTGACTACTTTAAGATCTCAAACGTCGACAAAGTCAATTGTGTACCAATTAACCACTTAGCCAAATAACCATTGCTACAATGACCCAGGGAAAATCTTATTATTATTAATATTATTAAACACTTTATTAGATATAAATGGACATAATATGTTATTATGTAATTACATATTATGTATGTACAATACAAATAATTATTTTAACAATGAAAAAAATGGAAACAATATATACAATAAAAATGAAAAAGAATAGAAAAATGTATAGAAACATATGTCCGAACTAAAGGGCGGGGTTATTGCCTATGGCAATCTCTTCAACCCAACCCTTACAGTAACATATGTCATTAATATGAGCGGAAATTTCGGTCCAAAAATTCAGCCACAGTTGAGATTCAAACCGGCAACCTTTACATCAACACCCAGAGATATTCACGTCTCACCGCACCGGAAACCTACCTTGGCTGAATTGTACAGGGCTTCAAAAACGCCGACAGTCTTGGAGCTCAGAGTCAAGTTCACCGACCCCTCGATTGTGAGGACGATACCGTCATGCTTGAAGTCCGAAGGTGATTTGACCACCACTACACCAGAAATGGTTTCCTGTAACAAAAGACGATTACTTTTCTTTGTTCAGTTTTTACATTGGAGGTTTTTATTAACAATGGGAGGTTATTATTAACAATGGGAGGTTATTATTAACAATGGGAGATTATTATAACCAATGGGAGATTATTATTAACAATGAGAGGTTATTACTAACAGTGGGAGGTTAATATTATTAACAATACCTTCGATTTGCCCATTCCCGATTTGCCCCGGATCAACTATTTCTAAGACTACAAAAGAATTCTCTCATTAGTTTAGTTTTAGTTATCATATTTGTGTTAATCACTTTCGTGTTATCACAACTACTCGAACTCGTTTGACTAAATCTACGCTGAAAATGCTACTTGAACCACCGACCTCCAGGTTGAAAGTCCGCCGCTTTATCGATCAAGCTACTGAGGTCGTTCGAAATTCGAATCCTTGTTGTAAACAAGTTGTAGGTACAAGTATTCTTTTAACAACTAATTATCTACTATTTCGTCAAAAAAATTTACCCCGTGCGGGAATCGAACCGCTGACCTAGTGGTTCAAAGACAGGGCCACTACGGGCCAACCAGGCAGAAAATTTTACGATTTGAAAAGTAATTGTAAATACCTATTTTCTGTCTCATAGCTTTGACGATGATTCATCGAAAATTAATAATGAGGAAATACCCATTGCTGGAAATGAAGGAAAACCCCATTTGTCAAGTAAGTTTAATTCAATGTAAAAATAAAAAGCCTTAAACGTGCTTCAAAGGGTCCAGTTTTCAATTTCAAATTTTGATTTTTCCATTGAGGTATTCCTTCTTTCGAGGATAAGATACAAAGTAAAAAAATGTTAATGCTTGTATTATTCAAACTCACCTTATTAATAATTATTTACCATATTTGGTATTCGAACCTCCGACCTCCAGGTTTCGGGTCCGCTACATTGATCAAGCTACTGAGGTCGGTTGGATAAGTAAAGTACAAATACCAATTTATATCCACCCGGAATTCGAACCCTGACCTCCTGTATGAAAACCCAGTGTGATATCTACGAAACTAAGGAGGCTACAAAAGTCACTCTGGGCGATGTAAAAATTACTCTGTAGAAATAATAGCATCCAGCATCACGAAGTCTTCACCTCTCTGGACGTTGCTTATTTAAAATACTTTTTTTTCAACCCACGTAGAAGATTTTTTACATTGTAAAAATGGGGGTTAACCTCGTAAATTCAACAAAAAAAATAATTTATTATCAGATCATGAGTTCGGAGAAAGGAAACAATCTCGCTTATCTGGATCATTGCACTGGCAACTGATAATACTGTGTCCATGTAGTAGTATATACTATTTACATACAATTGTAAATAGTACATACAATTATTGTACGTACATGATGACAAAACATGACGTATGAGCTACGGCGCACTGTTGACGCAACAGTCTTTACTTTGGGTTCATACATAAATAAGTGCGCAGTCTAATTTTTGTATCAGTCCACAGAAAAAAAGTTATCTCTCACAGCGCCAGCGGTTCCCATTTTGCAATTCTTGCAAATGGGTCGCGAACACTTTCAGGGGATCTCATTGGCCCCAAGTTTGAAAAACGCTGGTTTAAATTATTGAAATTAAAATACTTGTAGCGCGCTAAGCTTACATGCACAGTGATCGGTTCGAATCTTAGCGGAGTCGGAATTTTTCGGCTCTATACTCTGGATGTTATGGGGTGCTCTCATATTTCTTGAGAAAAAAGGAAAATCAGTAGCTGCTTTGATGTGAGATGCGGAGTAAAAAGCAAATCACAGAGATTATTAAAGGGAAAAGTTCTTTGATTCTGCGCTACCAACTAAAATTGTTATAATAATACATGGAAACACATTTATCATTCTAATTATGTACTAGGTACTTCACATTATTTTCTTTTTACTCTGATGGTAGGTATAGTGGTGTTTTGAATCCGTGGCGTAACGGTTGAGACTACTGCCCGTAGTCCAGAGATCCTGAGTTTGATCCCCGATCGAAGCAGACTTTTCACACAGAAAATTCTGTTCCCTCCGTATATGTGAGACTGGCATTTCCGGCCCTACTCAGGCTGGGGGGTGAGGTTAGTGTGGGTAGCTGATACGATTCCCAGCAAATGGAGGGTAAAACCCCCGTCCTAATCCAGGACACTAAATCAAATAAAATCGTTGGCGTTAGGAAGAGCATCAAGCAGTAAAAAATGTGCCAAAACCAATCAACCTCAACCATGAGGTTGAACAACGTCGACCCTGTTTGAGCGGGATAAGACAGAGTAAAAGAAGTATAGTGGTGTTTTATTTAGACTGTCGGCTCAAGACAGGGAGTCCCATTACGCTAACAGTTTAATATAGCATCTCTTGATAATGCCGCCAAAGGTCATTATTCATACAGTAAATACTCATAGATACCTCAAGATCAAATATCTCAAGTAGTAAATAATAATAATATCGCCTTATTTATACTGCCCGATTAAGACTACTAAAGTCCCATTATTCCAGGAGTAAGCCCAAGACATATTATTATGTGGTAAAAATCCCAAACGGGAGGATAACTTGTCATGTTCCGGTTGGGTTTCGAACCCACGACCTCTGGAAACTCTGGATTCACAGAGTGCCGCCTTTACCACTGAGCTACCGGGACAGACTCTGTACTGAAGTGCAGAGAAGGTACAATTTTTTTTCTACACACTCAGGATTGGAAGCTGGGTCACTTACTTGCTAGCCAAGAACGCTGGTAGCTCGGCCACGATGACTTTTGCTCTTTTATGTTCTCTTGGTTAGGGAATTCGTCTTTTATATTCTCTTGGTTAGGGACTTCGTCTTTTATGTTCTCTTGGTTAGGGACTTCGTCTATTATAGCGTTCAGATCGCCATTAGAACAGATTTAACACTTGGACGACTGGGTGTACCACCGGTGGTACACGCGTGTCTGTATGGAATGAACCGAGTGTACCACCGGTGGTACACGCATGTACCTACTACGCCTGTGAATAGCCTAAACATCGCCGGTCCCACGGGAGAACTGACTAAAAATATGCCGGTCGTTTATGTGTTAACAAGATTGAGAAATGACCAAATAATAATCAGTCCTGCTAAAATCATTCGTTTGAACTGAGTGTTAAGAAATATTTAGCCAAGTGATGGAGGCTCTTATGGTCGAGGTACGGGGTTAAGTGGCAGAGAATAATTAAGGCATTAACTTCGCCCCGGATTACAAAACAATTGTAATTACAAATTAATATTGTTCTTTATTTTTTTTGTACATATTTCTAAGTTATTTTTTATTATTATTTGAATTTGTTGTTGTTGATGGTATTGTAAAAAAAAAAAAAAAAAAAAAAATGAAGTGTAAATAAATTAGAGGTACGACTTCATCGTCCCTGCTACCGCGTATATTAACAAAATAGTGGTGTTTACTACTTGCGAAAAGTTCGCGATGTACGGAAATACCTCAAGTGTAGAGTAGGGTTAGGAAAATTGAATAAAGGGCCATGCCTCCAGTAACTAGTGTACAGCCTACGGTAGCAGGGACCTACCAGCCGCATCACGATCCGGCCATTTGTAATGCTGTGCTACCCACAAATATTGCGAAGAGGCTCCTTAATTATTTGAACTTGGTAAAAAAAACTGTAACGCAATATTTAAATTAAACTGTGGGTACTACATTGAGAAAAACAACAGAGAGATATCCATTATCGATAAATAATCTTTATTTAAATTACTTCTCAATAATTTAGGATAATTTACAAGAACAGAGACAGATTCCAAAGTCTTGTGCTACATCTAATAACAAATCTTTTTTATTCTCCTTGAGAAACTATAGATGGGAACAATAATGAGGCATCTCCTGAATTTCATTATATTTTTTTAATAAAAATAAATATTCGTAATTATTTTTAGTCAGTAATAAAATATAAGTTTCGGTATAAACAGCAGGAAAAAATAAAATCCATTGGTAAATTCAAACTGAGGGACTAAGATTGTATTGAAAAGAATCATTAGTCTAAACTTAAAAACAAAAAGAAGAACCTCTGGATGCTCAAAAGTTCAGGCTCTGGTTGTAATTAGCAGAAATGAAAACCAAGATGTTAGGGTTGAGTTGTGGGGTTACCTTGCACATAATAAGAGTAAGTAACATATTATGGACAGGATAAGAAATAATGTAAACCAAGTGTTAAAAGGTAACAGGTATCAGAGAAGGAAAAAAATTAATATTGGAAATTTATCTGAAGTAAAATATATATTAACAATTAAATTATTAGTTTGGATTATTAGTAAGAGAAGAAAGGAGACCTCTATGCAGGTGAGAATAGAGATATGAATGTCAGGGAAAGCAAGAGAAAACAAAAAAATGGTATCAGAGGATTTGAAAGAGGAAAAATGAAGAAGAGCTTAGGTTCAAAATAGGGATCTCTGAAACTGAGTGCTAAATTTCTGAGTACACTCAGGTTTTTTCACCTCATCTGATGTACATAGATGCTCTAGCTGGAGTAAACCAAAAAGTATTGTAACAAACATAGCTTTGACTTGTAGATTGATAATAATTTATTGGAAAAGAATTTCAGGGTTTACACACTAGATAAACTTTTTAAAAATAAAACAAACCTATTAAATTTTCATGTATTTTACAATCCCTGAATGTACAAGATATAGAAAAATATAATATCTAGATAAATTGTAGTTTTTCAACACCTAATTAATAAAATATACATATATATGGAATGAATGACTTTTCACACTAAAAACCTAAAAAGCTTGTACCACTGAGATTGTTCCTGAATCATTAAAGAAGTCTCTATTTAAGATTCTGTAGTAGGCTCTAAAATAGTCAGAAAAAAAAGGTGTCAACATACATGATGCTAATTTTTAGCCTCAATGCTCTTTTAGCTATTTAAAGCTTTTACTTACAATATGCTTTGAGCTCTTTACAATGAGCCAGATTTCAAAAATAAACCAATGATATAGATAGGTACAACTCCTAAATCCTTCAACCAATCCAGTTTGTAGACACTGAAATGATGATACTAAATACAAGTTAAATTAAAAGATGAAACACTATGCAAGGCAAGAATAAAACAACAAAAAATTTAACTACCCCTACACGAACTAAAAAAATTAAGAAGTCCTGAGATTGAAAAAGATAAAGAGTTTATACTTGGAAAACTACCCACTATATCTTGGAGAATAAAGTAGGATACAATATTAGCACATTCACAACTAAAGTGTAGTACCCTTTGAGATGAAGGGTATCCTTTATAGGCTATTTCTTCATAGAATGTGACATTATCTTTACTATATAAAAATAAATCAAGTTACTATTAGTGGTTAAACTGATAATGAATGAATTATTGAAGAGAGAAATCAAGATAGGTGTTACCTTATAGTATGAAGCGTTGCGTTCACCTTGATTTTTCAAGTTACCTTACGGGTAATTTGAGTTTTTCAGTATTAAAAAAAAATCCGAGTGTATAATTTTTAAGCAAATACCATGTAAGTGATGATATCTAGGATGAAAATTTGGATTGACTCAGTTTAACAAAGCAATTTGAGAAAATAAATTAAACAAGTTTGATAATTATTTAAATTACATAAAAACAAAACAAATTAAATAAGTTGTAAACTATAAGAGTAGTTTGAGTAATAGTAAAATTAAGTGGTTCTCTATTTTGTATGAAACAAAAGGCTTGTTTTTTTTTTTTAACAATTTCTTATCCTGATCTTTTGGAACCACTCTTAGAGATTAAGTAAATTATAGACAAATGAAGACTTGTCTCTTAGCATTTACCAATCAATATGTTATAAGGTATGACCATGCCGCCTGGGTCGAATTCTATTAACAATATTGCAAATCTTTAAAGCAGGCCCTAACTTTAAGTTCATGTATTTCATCATCATTTCTGATGTCAGAAGTAAAAGAGCTTTTCCGTCAATTTCATGACTACGGAATAGATTGCCATGTACTGAAAGCAGAGGATCACAAGATGAGATGTGTTGGATAACATGTTCTACTGACCATGTGCTTGGGTCTGCAGGAAGTTCCACTATACATGTGGATGTAGTAGATGGGACATCTGAGGGCACTGGTAACTCAGGTTCTTTGCTTTCGTTCACAGCTTTAGCATCAGTCACATCCAAGTCTTCATTGGTTTTAATCAACTTGCTATGTTCTTGAGAACTATCTGGACTGCTTCTCTTGCATTCAATGGCTTCTTCGTTTTCTTTCTTAATGACTGGCACACAGCTTAATTCCCTACAATTTTCAATTTTCTCCCCACATAAGAAATTAGTGCAGCACTTGAGTTTCTCAGTAACATGACTAAGATAACTCCAGAGATCATCGGGAGATTTCAGCTCAGGAATGATAATGTCATAGAGTTGAGAGTTGATCACAGTCTTCACTACAGAGGTACTTCCTTTACTATCCCAGGCCAGTAAACTTATCACAGCTTCTACATCTTTTGCACTAGTCAGTAAATTAGTTATACAATCTTTTATACATGCTGCAATGGTATCAGGGCCCCACTGAGTTCTTAAACTCGAGAGCTTTTCCCTATCTACCAAGTCTCCACAGTTACATGCTGCATTCATGTAGATGCTGACGGTGGTAGATGAAATGTATGGCTCTGGCTCTTTTGCCTGCTCACAAGGAATTGTAGGTTGACTCTTGGTCTCATCTGCTACAAGAGGTGGGATACCACAGACTTTAATTTTAAATCCCCTGGACATTTTCTTGTCATTGGGAGGTTGCAGATGATGGCCACTTTTTCCACACCAACCAGCAGGGAAAATGTCTCGTGAATCATACCTACACCAGTAATCAAAAGCACCTTTCCAGCCATCAAATGTGATGTAAATCATATCTTTCTTCACATCTCCCACTGTGGCTACGCAGATAAGCTGTGGATTTTTTTTGTCAACAGCTTCTAACTTCATGCCCACTTTGAATTTATTTGTGTTGGGAGTAGCTGGTTCAGGTTTAAATACTCTTGCAGGAGCCATCACAGCATTGTTCAATCTCTTGGCAAGAAATACGGGCCATTGAGAAACATTCAGAGTGAAGCCAAGTGGAGGTTGTAGCATGCCTCCATGTTTCTCACAATGACCCACAGGGTGGATTTCATTTGAGTCTACAAGTCTCCAGAAATCATTTCTGTTGTCACTGCCATCTAGACGTAGCCTTAACCTAGGTCCATAGCCATGTGCTGATATGACTGTTGCTATACACGTAGATGTTGTACTCCGCGGGTCTAGAGCTTCTAATTTCATTTCCTCTAAAAACTCATTTTTTGGAGGTTTTGGATGTTGTTTGAAGCAGGTGAGAGGGGCAGCCATGCTGTTGGTTTCAATGAGATATCTGTCCCAATCAAAACTACCTGGTCCACTTCCATTAGATGAGTTGTCTTCAGAGGCAAGTCTTTTCTGTTCTGCTTTCTCAAGTTTTCTCTGGAACTTCAATAAACACTTGTTTGAACAGAATGTTTTCATTTCATCTGGTTGTTCCAGTTGTACCGGAGACCCATGGATAGGGTCACCACACAGGTTGCAACTAGGAGGGGGGCCTTTAAGTGAAACATTTTTCTTAAACTGATGTAAACATTGAATGGAGCAGAACTGTTTCTGCCCATCGGCAACAGGCAACACATAATTCAACTGATTGTTCACTTCCAAACACCAGGTACACTTGAGCTTAGGGGGCCTACCTCTTGTCTTTCCATTGGATGTAGCCATGGTGGATTTCACAAATGACAAAGGTCACAGGATACACTTGGCTCCCAATATGATTTACATTTAAGTCTGATGTATTCTATGAGTAAAACCATCAAGTTCAAGAGATATCAAATTCAATTACTGAAAAACACAGGCGAGAGACGCGCCATTTAAAATGAACGAATCAAACAGTTGAATTTAACAGAGATAAAACGAATAGTCAATTAATGATTTAATTATTTGGCAAATTTTGTGTTTTGTTTGTTTGGTGATATTAACGACTCCATAACCGGCGGTAGTAATGCACACAAAATGGCGTCAATTTCAAAGGATAAATTTTGTCTACAAGTTAATTTCTTCCACAATTTATTTATCGCTAGAATGATGTACAGTTTTGAAATAAACTGCGAAAATCCAGTATTTTACTATACTAATTTTAGGATACATGGGAGAAATATATTGCAAAATTCAAAAAATTGAGAAAATTATTTAGAACGCAATGATTGCAACATTTTGCAAAACATTAGCGAAAATGAAATTACAAGGAACTGAAATCTTGTGAACAGGATGGAGTTACCTGACAAAAGTGAGGCAACTATCAGCACAGATTTCTCAATTTCAACAGCAGTTCAATAAGAGAGTTTTATTTACATCACTGTCAAGAACGTTGGAGCAGGACAGACATCAAGATTTGTCAGATCAGTTTTCTAGTGGTTTGGCGACGCCAAGAAAGAAAGAAGAAAAATGAAAAAAAATGAAAAAAAAAAAAAAAAAAAAAAAAAAAAAAACAAAAACAAAAACAAAACAAAACAAAGTGAGCGTGCAGCTTGCGCTGAAGAAGTGAAGACAGTTCCATGTTATATTTTACTCCCACAAAATTTATCTATATCTATAAAAGAAAGCTGTCTGTATGTATGTATGTGTGTATGTATGTATGTGTGTATGTATGTATGTGTGTATGTATGTTCTTTATACAAATCCACACCGTTTGACCGAGAAACCTGAAATTTTGCACATAGGTCCGCTTGGATCAGGAAATTCTTCTAGGCTAGATTATATCTCCCTGAGGTTAAGCTACAATGAGTAAGGATAAAAATGGATGGGTGACGCAAAAAAATGCACGTTTTTTGACATAAATGACATTTTTTTTCGAAATTTGTCGCGACGACCTATCAACTCAAAGCGAGAAAGTTTTAGGCAAGGGTTTGAGCTTTCAATTGACATATCGATCGCGAATTTCTGATGAGCCGTTCTTGAGCTACGCCGGGTAAGGTAAAAAAATGGATGGGTAACATGTAAAATATTCACGTTTTTTGACCTAAATGACATTTTTTCTCGAAATTTGAAGTGACGACCTATCAACTCAGAGCGAGAAAGTTTTAGGCAAGGGTTTAGGCTTTCATTTGACATATTGATCGCGAAATTCTGATGAGCCATTCTTGAGCTACGCCGGGGAAGGCCAGAAAATAGATGGGCGACAAAAAATATTCAGGTTTTTTTTCAAACCTAAATGACATTTTGTGTGTGTGTGGTGTGTGTGTGTGTGTGGTGTGTGTGTGGTGTGGTTGTGGTGGTGTGGTGTGTGTGGTGTGTGTGTGTGTATGGTGTGTGTGTGTGTTGGTGTGTGTGTGTGTGTGGTGTGTGTGTGGTGTGTGTGTGGTGTGTGTGTGTGTGTTGTGTTGGTGTGGTGTGTGTGGTGTGGGGTGTGTGTGTGTGTGTGGTGTGTGTGGTGTGTGTGTGGTGTGTGTGTGGTGTTGTGTGTGTGTGGTGTGTGTGTGTGTGTGGTGTGTGTGTGTGGTGTGTGTGTGTGGTGTGTGTGTGTGGTGTGTGTGTGTGTGTGTGTGTTGTGTGTGTGTGTGTGTGTGGGTGTTGTGTGTGTTGTGGATGTGTGTGTGGTGTGTGTGTGGTTGTGTGTGTTGATGGGCTGGCGAAGCGGCGGGTGTAACCCGCTAGTAATATTATAAATTGGAAGTATTGAGTTCCTTTTAGTAAAAAAAAAAAAATATTTTTACTTTCCTTATCCTATAATCAGGAAAGTATTGTATTCGTCGAAAATTTGACCTACCCAGTTTTTCACATTTCTGGACGAATTACAGCCTCAGGATACCAAAAAATTGGTTTCCAGCGTCTGTGTGTGAACAGCGCCGCCATATCTCGAGAAAGGTAAGAGCTAGAAATTTGAAATTTGGTATGGAAATTAATTTTATACACCAGACGAACCACGAAACTTTTGGTTCAAATCGGTCGCACGGCCGCAAATATCTGTTACCGTTGAGTCACCAGTGGCGGAATTCGACTTCTTTTTGGGGGATACGGAAAGTCGTGTAATGTTTACACCAGATTTCTTTGTTCCGATTTCGATTTTTTTCATATTTCTGGACGTTTCATAACACCTCCTGAGCAACTTTGGTTTTGTATCGGTCTGTTAAAAATATTCCTTGTAACGCGCAAATCTCGGAAACTATTTTGTAGGAGACATTTTGTAGATGGTCCCATTTTAAATTTATCAACTCGCACTAGCGGTTCTGGGTGAAAGACACCATGCGCCTGACCACCAACTTTTTACTTAAACGCTTATATTATATCTCGTGAACTATCAATAGTCCTCGAACATCAATAGCAATTAGATCATATTTAAAAAAACTAAACCTTTCTGATTAATCAAGCTCGCCGGGAGGCGAGCGCTCGTCAAGCAGCGCCAGCCTACCGGCCTATTTAACACGAAACAGAGTTTATATGTATTTTGTTTTATTGTTTTCGCACACTTCCCGCAAACTTTTATCAATTTTTATTTCGAATTCGTAATGAGACGCGAAAATAGATTGTGTTTCACGAAAGCGCGAGGTTTCTACGTACAGTTAAAGTCGTTTTGTAGCCACGCCGAAAATCTTGAATTTCATGAAATTTTTCATACGGGTTTTTTTTTTTTTTTTTTTTTCAGACCAATTTTCTGTCAAGGGTACAGCAACGTGTGCTTATCGTGGAAAGACATGAGCTACGTTTTTGAATAGGGAATTTTTATCTCTGCATACCTTTTATAGTTTCAAGTATTTATTTTTTTATAGGATAGGAGATATAGCCTTCTAAAATAAAACCGCAAAGTTGCACAGAGCCGCCCCTGGTTATCTTGGAGCTGCGATTGTGGTATTTTTCGAAAGGTCTTACCATAGGAAAAAATATAAAAATATAATTAAAGTATTACACTGGACCGAACTTGAGTTATAGCCTTTGAAAGGAATACTTATTATGGAGCCCAGAGCCGTCTATTGTTATCCTAGAGATGTATTTCTGGTGTTTTTAGAAAGGTCTAGTCAAAGGAAATGAGATCACTTAATTTCAGATGGTTGAAACAAGTAGAAAAGTATTTAAAGTCCTCTAAAGGAATATCTATAATTAACCCTGGAGTCACGCCTAGTTATCCCACGTGCATGACTGAAGGTTCTTTCTAAAGGTCTAATTACGGAAAATTATAATACCTATGATGTAAATAAAATTTTAGAAAAATCAACGACAGTGTGAGACACAAAAAGAAAAAACTGAATTCAGATTAATGAGAGTAACAAAAAAATCTTCGCCGCACATAGAACTTAAAATATGGGTGGGAGACTATCGTCTTTGCTTCATCCAAGCTGCCAACAGACCGCTTTGTTAGAATGGGAATAATAACGTTTTATAAATTCATTAAAAGTTTTCTACATCAAGAGGTAAACTAGATCTATATCATAATTATGAGCAGTGTATAAAATATTGGCCAGTAAGAAGCAAAAATATTGATTTGCAGATCAAATGATAAATATAATAAAATATTATGTACTAGCGGGCTGCACCCGCTTCGCCAAGCCATCACACACACACCACCCATACATCACACACCACACCCACACACCACATACACACAACTCACACACACATCTACACACATCAACACACACACCCATCCACACACACACCCATCCAAACACACCCACCCACACACACCCACCCACACACACACCCACACACACACACACACACACACACACACACACACACACACACACACACACACAACCACACCCACACCATACACACACCCATCCACACACACACACCATCCACACACACACCCACTCACCCACACACACACACCCACCACACCACACACACACACATCCATCAACCCACCACACACACACACCATCACACACACCACACACATAACACACACCATCCCCACACACACCCATCCACACACACACCACATACATACACACACACACACACACCACACACACACACAAAACACACACACACCACACACACACACACCACCACAAACCATCATCGCTGTAAATTTCAAAATCCCGAGCCAAATCTATCATAGCGGATATTGATAATGTAGCAAACTGGCCCATATTTCGAGAACGGTTTGTCAGAATATGGCAACAAAGGGCTCAAATAAAATCATGTGATGTTCTCAGACAGTTTTTAACAATAAAAATACAGGTCCTCGCGATAACTTTTATGTTCCGTGCTGGAATCTGTAAAAAAACGTGAAAAGTCTAAAAAAAATGGTCGAAATTTCAAACATTCTGGCTTCTATCTCGAGAACAATACGTCAGAATATGGCCTAATATGAATTAAATGAAAGCTAGTTTTGTCTAATATGTTATTAAATAATAAAAAATATAGGTCCTCGCGACAAATTTTCAGTTCCGCGCTGGAATCTGCTAAAAAACGTGAAAAGTCTGAAAAAAAGGTCGAAATTTCGAACATTCTGGCTTATATCTCCAGAACGGTACGTCAGAATGTGACCTAAAATGAATTAAATGAAAGATAATTATGTCTAATGTGTTATTAGATAATAAAAAATATAGGTCCTCGCGATAGATTTCAAGTTCCAGGGCAAAGACTGTCTTAAAATCGGACCCTTCCTCAAGGAAATACTTGAGGAAGTTCATAACTCAAGGACGGTTTGGAATTTCGGACTTTTGAAAGTTTTCCTGATATTTTCCGGCAATTTTACTTGGGGTCGGTTCTCATCAATTTTTCGCTATCTCTTACCGTTTCGCCTAAACAATTCCTGCACACAAAGCCACAAACCCACAAACCCACAAATCCACAAACCCACAAAGCCCGTCCATATTTCTCATTTATATATAGAGATTGAGCAGTCTCTGTGGTGGTCGTTGACTGGTGTAGGTAAATTACAAAGTTTGCAAGGTGACCTGGGTTCGAATCCCGGCTAGGTAGATTTTTTTTTACTCTGTACTTTGGATGTCCGGTATTCTCGTGAGAAAAAAAACAGTAGTTGCTCTAGTTTGAGTCAACCTCCTATGACCGTTTAATTTCGAACGAAGTGAGTATGGTTTAACTCGATCAACATTAATTTATTTGTCACAATCTAACTATCCATCTACCTATGTATGAAACGTGATATAAGTTGCATTTTTGTCCGATCGAGCTGAAATTTTCAGGGTATATTCCATGGATATATGCTAGCCTATTAATTCATAATTATTAAATGTAAATCTCGTACAATTTCTCACTTCTTCTGTTTATATCTACGGATTATGCTGAAATGACACCATGTTTAGCAACTCAAAGTAAGGCAAATATATGGGTCAACATTTCTGAACACATAATAATACTCGGCACTTTCATTTTCTCTCTTTATTTTACCAAGATCGAATTGGTCATGTACGTAGGTACATAATATAATTAAAATTGTATTGTAAACAAAACCACGAAACAGAATTGTCCGTTCTTTAACGAGTTCATTACTAATTTTTCAATACATGGTTAAAACACTAGTTGATTATTAATGAATTATTGTTAATGGATTTTAAGATTAAATAGGTATGTTTTTTTCTTCATTATTATTAACTGGTTCAAGTCCCACAAAAGAAGCACCATTTATCACACCAACCTCATTTTAAAACGATTGTGACCAGTTGATCGTATTTTGGTTTTAACGTCCTGATTTGAACTAGTCAGGGGAGGGTTTTACCCTCCATTCGCTGAGAATCGTTCCAGTTACCTACATTTACCTCACCCAGCCTGGAGGGCTGTGATTCCAGACTCACGTGTTTAGAGGGGAAAAAAATATTAGAAAAGTCTGCAACAACCGGTAATGGAACTCGAAATGTCTGGACTACGGGCAGTAGTTACAACCATTACGCCACGGAGGCTGGCCACTGACAGTCTAAATTATTTAGAGTCTAAATAAAGCATTTATTTGGATCAATGCTTTTGTATTTTGAATCGTAAATTACGTAGATCTCATTCAAAATTTACAAATAACTACCTACAAATACAGGGCATCCATAAAGTCTCGCTCAAGCCTGAGTTTCTCGAAAACGACTCAAAATATCAAAAAACGCTAAAACCCGTATATCTCCACAGCCCCAGTCAGGCTGGAAATGGACCAACTTCAAAATCTTAAATAGAATGGTGTGTCTTGTGAAATATTGTCTAAAGGTGTCATTGAGAGAATTTCATTACAACAAATTTCAGTGAGTTACGACTTGCCGTTCTTGAGATACAGGGTCGGACGTCCTGCGTATCCATATATTTTGACGTATAACTTGTTAACCGTAAATTATAGAAAAATGAAATTTGTCGATAAGAACTCCTTATGGCAAGACCTGTCGAACAATTTATAACTCGACATACACTCTTGATGTTAGTTTCTGGTCGGTTTCGTCAGGCAGCCGGACGAACAAAAAAAAAAAAAGTATCGAAAAAACAAATCAAGTTTTAACTTGTTCGAAAGGTTTTACCACAAGGAGTTATTATCAACAGACTTCATTTTTCTGGAATTTACGGTTAACAAGTTATACGTCAAAATATATGGATATTAGGCAGGACGTCCGACCCTGTATCTCAAGAACGGCACTAGTTCAATATAAATTACCCAACATTTTATATGATAGTCTTATAATATTACTGCGTATCACAACAACCTTAAAATAAAAGTCTTTTTTCTTTTATCTGTTGATTACTTTTTATTTCATCTATCAGAGGATTTTATCTAAATCAAAAAGTAGTGATATCCCCCAAAAAACACTACGTGTAAAAATAGTCGTCAAGTGTTGGAATGATTAAAAAGAACTGATATCAAAAACGTCAATTTTCTATGTGCTGAAGGAATTATTTTTCACGTAATAAGTCTCTTGATAATTCAACCAAAATAATAGCCTCACAACAACAATACACCTTTGAGCAAACTTCGATTTGGTAATTTGAGAATTTAACCAAAAAATAGCCACACAACAAAACAATGCTCTTGTAAGAACAATGGTTCTGTAATTATGCAACATTGTTCTTACAAGAGCATTGTTTTGTTGTGTAGAGCTATTTTTTGGTTAAATTCTCAAATTACCAAATCGAAGTTTGCTCAAAGGTGTATTGTTGTTGTGAGGCTATTATTTTGGTTGAATTATCAAGAGACTTATTACGTGAAAAATAATTCCTTCAGCACATAGAAAATTGACGTTTTTGATATCAGTTCTTTTTAATCATTCCAACACTTGACGACTATTTTTACACGTAGTGTTTTTTGGGGTAGGAAGGAACACAGGGCACTCGGCACTTCATAATCCTTGGAACTTCAAAAGTAACGAACGGATAGCCACCTTTTTCAGAAACTGTATGTTTTCCATCATTCCATCGGGACTATCGGGAGCAACTTGGCATTCATTTGATATCAAACCGTCTATTAAAAAAAAAAAAACAATAATTGATTTTCTTGGTGATTTTTCTGTTGCACAAAAAGTTTTTTTATGATACTCTTGAACGCGACCAAACAAGAGATCGCGATTGAACCAGAACGCTTATCTGATTAGATTAAAACTTGTCCTTTTTGCATTTTTTTCTTCTATTTTTTATCATTTCTTCCTTTTATGATTCATCCATCCAATTTTCCTTTCATTTCACTCCTACTTGTTTTGTTAATTTGTTTCATTGAATGATGTAAATATTTTGAATTGCCGCTTTCGATTTTCCACTTATCAATTTCAAGAGAAATTCATTATTCATTGCAGTTGTAGGTAACACTAATCAATTGTGAAAGAAAGGTGAATATACTTGAAATAGCAAGTCAACAAACTGAGAAGAACTTTGAGTTTTATTAGGCTGGTAAGGAAATAATTTATTGAACCAGTCACTGCTGCCTGAACTTGTCACTGTTTGATTGACAACTGTTAACAGAATTGCGTTTTCCAACTCATAAATATTATTTTACTGGTGATTTTTTAAAGTAAAGAATTCTACTGACTGAAAACTCATTGAAAATATCCCTGTATTAACAAAAAGATGGATATCCTTGACAGTGGACATGGTGGTACTGTAGAATTATACATCACAAATAGCAAAAACAAGGAGGAGTCCTGCTTGAATTTGAAGAAATTGAAACTAAGCAGCACCATCGGAGAACTAAAACAGAAGCTTGAAATGTTCACGGGTCAGTTATCCTCTAACATGACTGTCTCTCTGTTCAATAGGAATCATGATCTTGTAGCTCATCTCTTGGATAACAGTATGCTCTTAGGACAGTACCCCGTAGAGAATGAAATGACACTTTATGTGGAAGGTAACTATCTTACAGATGGGTTGGAAAATATGGAAACAAAGTATGTTTTACCAGAGGAGAAGTATAAAGAACACAAAGAAAACTTGAGGAATTTCATGATGAGACAAAAAGAAGAAAGAGCAAGGAGGGAAGCACTCGTGAAAGAGAACAATGAAGAGAAAGACAAACATCTAGAAGAAAACTTGTTGAAAGACATAGAAGTAGGCAAACGGTGTAAGATTAATGATTCAGAAGTGCGATTTGGAACCGTCATGTTTGTTGGAGAAACCAAGTTCTCTCCTGGTACATGGGTTGGTGTTAAATTGGATGAACCCTTTGGAAAGAACAACGGAACTGTGAAAGATGTTAGGTATTTTGAATGTGAAGAAAACTATGGCATGTTTGTCAAACCTGGACGGTTGACTGTTGGTGATTTTCCAGTTGTTGATCCTTTTGATGAACTAGATGAGATCTAAATGGAATAGGATGACACAACCTCACTACTTACATTCTGTCAAAAAAATTCTATGTGATAGTAATTTTCTTATTCCATTACAAAAATGTGTTATATAATAATTATTGGATTTTTTATTTGATGGTTGATAGTGCACGGTTTTGCTAATGGTATCTAAGTATCTATCAAAATGATCATTTGATATTTATATTTTCAGATGTCCTACACAAAAAAAATTATATTTTTAAATAAATATCTTTATTGTAAATTTTACATTATCTAAACATGGCCTCAACTACAAAATAGTCATTTTAATTTGGAAATAAGATGAAATATTAGAACAATGCATGTTTTCTGTGTGTAAAATGAAATAAATTATGTTCTGGGCTTAATAGCTTTACTTATAAAGCTTTGCTCTTATAAGATTTACTATTATTATTATTACTAAATTTTGTAGGTACATGTTACAATTTGAGACCATCTTGTTAGATACCTACCCGAATTAAATGTGTATTGCTTTTCAAGTATGCTTCTAGCTTGTCTAAATTACTTTTAAGGTTTTTTTTTTTTCACTCACTGGAAACTTACCAACCAGCTGCCCACAATAATCTCACTTAGCCTGGGCTGGGATGGTAATAGCCAGTATCACAGTCTTCACCTTGTTCCTATAGTGACAAGCCTCAATTTCCTTTTTTATTTTTTTTACTACTAATTTTATAATTGAATATCAATTTTTTTGTCAGAGTTTATTAATGATGTAGTCACAAAAAATTTATCTTTGTGATTCATAAGTACAGATCCATGAGAAAAGTCAGTATAGAAGAGGAAATATCAGACTTTCATTAAGTTGGTTCTGGGGGCCCTTGTTAATTATTAGACTCCTTGTTTAAACTTGATGAAAATATCAAGTTTGGTGACCATACAACACAATGATTTTACTCAATGATGATGATGATGATCCATAAGTAGGAACTTTTACTATCACAATAGCCTCTTTTCTTGAACATTTTTTTTATTACTTTTTTGAAAGGCACTCTTCTTTATTTACACCATCAGAGTTGACACTAACAAAAAGTTCAATATTCTAAAATCTCCTGTTTTTATTTTTTTAATGTAAATAATAATTATTGTACCTATTGTGCTATTCACCAAACATAGTTTCAAAAACATTATAGATTTATAACCATAGTAGGTATTCAAGCACAAACTATTTCTTGGTTCAATAATCTAGTAAATCTTTCTGTTCTACACTTTTTAATCAGTAACTAATTTGAATTATTAAAAATAATGATAAATAAACTTGAAATTTCAACTATTTCATTGAATATTTTTACCAAGTTATTTTTCATTTCTTCAAACTCTGATTTATTAACAGCAATTAACCCATTCACTATGGAGTTCTGACCGCCCGCTAAACATTTTGCAGAAAAATGCAGGTTTCATTAATGGCTTAAGGATATACAGTTTATTGCTATTGGACATTTCTTGTAAATAATTAACATTTCATTATTCTGAGCTCAATGTAAGTACTACTACAAAAAAAATGTGGACTCTGCTTGTGCATTGTGACACAATAAATGTAACTACAATAACCAAAATTTATTTTTCTTGCTCATCTAATAATTATAAGGTTTAGAGGTCTGGTAATATATTTTATCATGGCCTATTTAGGTACAATAAATAACAGAATTACTCATATGAGGTTCTGAGAGTAGATATTAAAAAAAAAATGCATTTCTCTAGTTAATTAGGTTTCAGTTGCCAAAAGATTACCATGTAGGAAATCTACATTTACATGCATATAAAAGATTTTGATTAAAAAAATAATTGTAAAATTCTGTGACTTACCCCTTCATGATAAACTTTGTTGGCCTTCTTGAGTTTAATATCTAGTAGCACTGACATTGTGGAGTGAGAACCTAGGTCACAGGATCTCTTCAATCAGAATGCTTGGAAATTGATACTTGATGGTAATTTAATGGGAAGAGTGGAAGACTAATATCTGAAGAGCACCACAGTTTTATTATTTCTTACCAAGTGGTCAAGCAAGTTCATAAAGTAATACATAATGATCATAGCCTACAAATTCAGAAGAGATTTCATTTTTTTAGATACATAATTTTAACCTTTTTTTAATAATGTTTGACAGGACTTTACTGCTGATAAATTAAGGAGTCTAGAAGAAACAACAAAACCAAAATGTAAAATAAGGGATTTATGTAAATTTAGTACATTAGGGGGAATAAAAGAACTATAGATAAAAGACTTGAAACGGACTACTGATAGAGATGCAATTACTTCAGAGCTAATGAAAATTTCAGTATAAATTATATTTGAGACAAAACAAATTTGGGACCAGCAGTACATCTGAGAAACTGTAGAGTGTAGACCTACAATGCCCAAAGAAGTAAGCAGGTAAAAGCCTTCTGAAATGATGATTTATTTAGTTTTTAAGTGTAATTATGGAAATATCTACACTCTACAGGGTAGTCCATGAGACAATATTAGTTTAAACACCATATTTTTTTAATTTTACAAAAAAATTGAAGTTTTTCTTGCAAGCTTATAATTACCAAACTATTGTTCTAAGGATCAATTTTAAAACAATTATCTATAGCTAGCATGAATGACTCATTGACTGGAACAGTTCTTACAAGATTGTTGAAGTGAAACAACATCCAGAAAGGTGAAAAATTGATGGGCAACCCTCAGGTTCAAACCTTTATGATGTTGATTATTCCTGGACCGACCCAGGCTGGTTGAGGTATTTGAGAGGCAAGAGGCACAGTTCCAAAATGACCTCAAAGTTGCAAAGACATTAATCAGAACTAATAATAAAAATACAGGGTGTGGCTAAAGTCTGGAAAGCCTTCAATATCTTTGGAATGGCATTCTGAGTGAGTTTGAAATTTTGCTCAGTAAACCAGGGTAATATTTTTTTCTAATAGAGCAGGGTCAATTTTTGAGACCAGTCCCCACGTCAGGGCCAAGTTCAATTTTAAATACAAACCCCCTTCTTGCGATACAATTTTTTTTTTATATATAAAAGTCATTGTATTCCAAATACTTAGTTTAAATTTATACCTATGGGTTAAACTTGACCCTGAATTTATCCCTTTTGCCACTGATTATCTAAAATTGACTGACAATCTCAAATGCCAATTATTAGAAAGCTGAAACTTATACAAAAGTATTTGTACTGGTAATTCAAGTTAAATAAACTCTATCTTTTAGCAGGACAAACTTATGAGGCAAGAATGAGCAAAGTTTATTTTTTACCTCTTCTGATACTATTTTGAAAAGATATTTTATTTACAAATACTCAAGTACAAATTTGTTCCGGTAATGGCAAAAGCAAGGTTGGCTGCCATTTGTATTTAGGTATTAAGGTTTTATTACCCTGGTTTAGTGTGCAAATTTTCAAACTTACTAAGATATGAAAAAAAAACGCTTGCATACGAGTCTGCAACCATTGGGACATTTTCATCTTTACTATTCAAGGTCCAAAACCCAACTGACCAAATTTCGTATTGTGCGCATGACACATACCTTCTCTCTTCTCTCCCTCTACAATTCAATACTTCGCCATTGTGCGCATGACACACACTTTCCCTCTTCTCTCCCTTTACAATTCAATATTTCTTTACATAATTTCGTTACATAATATCGTTACATAATATCGTTACATAATATCGTTACATAATATCGTTACATAATTTCGTTACATAATTTCGTCACATAATTTTGGTTATGTGCCAGAGCAAAGACATGAAAATGTCAAAAACCTTTCCAAAGATATTCAGGGGTTTTAGACTTTTTCCCCAACCTATACTATTAATAGTACATACTTATAAAGTCTCTTGAGAACAATGGAAAGAAACACTGGAGCTTTTTTTTTTATTGGACAACCAAATTATCAAGTGGTTTAAGACATTCTTGCACTGGAAGTCAATTGGTGAATGCACTAGTCTGGTAATTCCATTGGTTCAAATCCCACCAAGTGCATGAATTTTTTCTCATTCATTTGAGTTTGTGACCACATAAGAATGCTTTGAGCATTAACCTTGCCTGGTTACCTTCCACAAAAGAGTGTTATTATTACTATTCATACTCTGAAGCTTTTAACTTAAGGTTGAGGAATTCTGAATAAAGTACATGATTGACTATTTACTTTCACTCATTTGTTATTTAATTTGATTAGAAAGGAACAACTTTAACTGGATTAAGCCAAATTTTAACATTACATTATTATTATTATTCACTCACAGAAACTCACAAACCTGCTACCCTTATTAACCTCCGGCAGCCTGGGTTGGGCTGGAATGTCTCTACAAAGTTTCTACCTCCCTGGATGTTGCTTAGGTAAAGACTTCGTATCACAAAGTCTTTACCTCGCTGGACGTTGATTAGGTGAAGACTTCGTGATGTTGACATTCAAGCACAAACCAGGCTGGGTGAGGTTTGTGAGTTTCTTCGGAATATGAGTTTATTATTATAAATTTATTGTAGTAAAAATGATAAAGTTTGAAAAACTCAAAAAACTGTGAACTAAAAAAAATTAAAAAATTGCCGCTACTTTTTTATCAGTAGATTGAACACAGATTTCTTTCACTACTGTTTGGAAACGTAGAAATCTGTTGTTATCACAGATTTTCAAAGTTTAGAAATCTGTGGTTACCAAGGAGGTGAAAAATACTAATGGAGGGAGTGATGGTTTCTGTAGTGTGTTAAAAATAAAATTGTGCTGAGATCACACGACTTTCGTTATCCCTCGAAAATAATTCAATGAATGTCATCATTCTCAGCGGAAGAAAACGAAAATGAGAAGGAGTAAAAATAATAAATAAAAGAAAGAAAATTCCAATGAAATAAATACCAAGAAAAAAAAATAGTTTAGGTTGTTCCACTCAGTTCCAGCATGAACAACATAGATGTTTGTCCAAAAAAATGATGATGACCAAGAAGATATTTTCTGATCTTATATTTATCTATTTATAGTTATGCACTCGTTTTAAATTGGTTTATTTCAATCAGAACTTGACAGTTTACGAGTCCCCTGCTTTAACAAAAGAACAACTTACTAAAGTCGGAGGGTGCCGTTTTATCACTTTTTTTTCATCTTCACGTGAATGAGTAGGTACCTATAGAGGTAATGGATTTTTTATTATGACACGCAGTCATTTTCCATTAACGTAACGAAATAAAATAATAAATTATTATTATACATGTACATAAATAAACGAATGAAATGTTTTACTTGATGAGATCGGAAGAAAAATACATAAAATAAATCAATCATATACCTATCTACCTACTTATAGGGGAAAAAAAACTCTAACTACTAATTTTATTACTGTAGGCATATAGTAATCAAAAAAGATGCACTTAAAAAATACAACTTCCAAATTTTCATATCAGCACAAATATAAATGTAGGTCGCTACGGTCACTGATCTTATACTTCCTACTTTTTACTATTAGCTAGTTAAAAGCTATTATCCATTAAAGTTCTGTTTAGAAATAGAGATCATCGTCTGTCCCGGTAGCTCAGTGGTAAAGGCGGCACTCTGTGAATCCAGAGATTCCAGAGTTCGCGGGTTCGAAACCCAGCCGGGACATGACAAGTTGTCCTCCCATTTGAGATTTTTACCACATAATAATAAATACGTCTTGGGCTTACTGCTGGAATAATGGGACTTTGGTAGTCTTAATCGAGTAGTATAAATAAGGCAATATTATTTTTATCATTAGGAAATTTTAAATTTAAACACTCGTGATGCTGTTATTCCCGGGCCTACCTGCTGGGCTGAATGAGGTACCTACTGCAAATTTAGACTTAATGGTATTTTAAATGATTAATGAAAATTCCGAAGATTAAACTGTAAATTTATTTAACAAATTAAAAGGTATTATGACATCAGTAGCTTGAAGGCGGTAGACTCGTAACTTGGGGGTCGGTGGTTCGAGTTCCTTGGCATAGAGAATAGAGAGAGAAACAAATGTTTTATTTATTTAAAAGAAATGCTGTCAGCATTTTTGCTGATTGCTAGAAGTACATACCAATCAGGACAATACATTTTTTTCCTTGATACATATTTTTCTTCTTTTAATTTTTTTTTCGTCTTTTTTTTTATACTCCATGGATGTGGTTATGAATGATGTGAATAGAATCTTTCAGAACTGTCTCATACATTTCTTGGATTTGTTTCGGTGTTATCATAAACTGTTTTAGTGCATTCATCAGCAACTTCGATACAGACCCACTACTTCCAAACCACAAACCAATGACTTTTGACCAATATTCTCGAAAGTAGGTAGTACCTATTTACTGTTGTATTTTTTTTATGAAGTTCTGATTTGAATTTTGATTAATATCGACATCATACTTCCCAGCTAACTCTAGCGTCCAACAGACCAGCAAATACACGTTAGGGTTAAAATCAAAAGCTCAATGGCCATTTCGAATCAGTACGTTGAACTTTGAACTACAATCAAGCCAGGAGTGATTACAAACTTTTCAACCCTAAAAACTAGGTCAGTAAAAGGTGTTGTGAATTTCTACCTGATAAGCGCACGAAAGTGATGTTTATTTTTTTAAATAATTATTTTGATCTATTTGCGTAGAAATCTTGGAGCCGGACAGAAGTCCTTGTGTCGAAAGGCCAGAGAGAAGCCTTGTGTGAGATAAGTAAGTTAATAGTATTTTTGTGGCTCAACTGGTTTATTTTGTATGGAAAAAAAGTAATCTCTTTCTTTGTGGTATGATATTATAATTTTAGATTTAGTGGGTACAGAAAAAATTTAGGATTTTTTTTTTCATCTCTTTTATCCTGTATACTTTTTGCCCAAAATTCCGCCACTGGTTGGTGCTCACATCAAAGCAGATAATAATATTTCATCACGAGGTATGAGTGGTCTCCGTAACCCGTAACATACAACTAGAGACCAAAATATTCCGACTGCGCTGGGATTCGAACCCAGGTCACCGTGCGTGCAAGCCTAGTGCGCTACTTAACTCAAATCGGCCACGGTGACTACGAATGAAAGATGAAGGTCCCAAAAAGTAGATAGCTTCTTAAATAATTCATTCCCGTATTATAACCAAGGTTTCAATTTTCAATAGCTGAGTGAAAATTGTTTTTTTTTTAATGGGAAGAATCATAATTTATTAATTGGTTTTCTTCAGACCCTCATTTTGAGTTTCTTGGAGCGGACAGAGCAGACAAAATGTCGCCAGAAGATGAAAAGACTGTGATGTGCTTCCCCAATGTAGACCCGTTTGACCTGACCGAAGATTGGAAGCTGCGCGCTCATGATGAAGTGAGGGAAGACCCCACACAGGCCAGGAGGAATATTGAGGCACTGAGGGATTTAATACAAGGTTGGTACAGAAGATCGATTTTTTTTTTTTAAAACCTTAAGTAATTACTTGACTTTGATACCTACTAAAATAAATACTCACCCGTCGTGATATGACCATGCAGTTGTAAGCGTCGTTAAACCAAAAAAAAAAAACTTTTTAGGAATAAGGGACTCTACAGTCCTACATCGGTAGTATAAATAAAATATTTGTAATTTCAAGACCGGGGTGTTACCCTCCATTTGCGGGGGAAACACATAAACCAGTTGCCCACATTAATCTCACCTAGCCTAAGTTTGGCTGACATGAGGGTCTTAATTTGAATGGTCACCCATCAAAGTACTAATCTTGCTGGACGTTGCATAACTTCTGGGCAAAACGAGAACTGGTGTGTTCAATACTATTCAACATGCTCTAGACTCTAGACGCTGCGCGCTGGCTTCTTTCTGCATTTCAGAAACAATTATCTTTAAGAAATTCCTCTACCAATATTTGTCTTTTGCGATCCAGAGAGGAAACGAATCCAGTCAGTATTCTCAGGACTTTTTCACCCAATCCCTCTCTGCACTACATTGCATCTACCAACTTTAAATATGAATGTTTTTGTTTGAATTTTTTTACATAATATATAAAAGAAAATCTAAATAAAATCGACAAGTGAATGAAAATATATTACATTTTCAATTTTTTGTCGGCTAAAGTTCATTTTCTTTCTACTTTTTGAACACTCTCTATTCGACTTCTTTTTGCGCTTTTCACAGAGGATAAAAAAACTGAAAACAATCAGGACGGACGCCACTTTCCTCATGGGGTTCCTGAGAGCAAGAAAGCATGACGTGGAGAAGGCTTTCAAAATGGTGAGCTTACCATTTCATGTTTTACTTCCGAGAAATTTCTAATATTAGAAATCGGAAGTATTTGTTTTTGTATTCTTAGTTTGTTTTTGTAGCTCCTACACAAATATAAAAAATACACAGTTATTATTTATTATTACAAAATATTCTCTCCAAGTCTGAAGAACAAGGCACTGTGCCCATCAATGCCGCTTATAAATTGAATATCACGCTCAATGGAACTAGAAAAAATGCCTCTTTTTTACTAGATTATTTCCTTATGCTGATTTTTAAATTTCGAAACAGGCTGGGTGAGGTTAATGTGAGTAGTCTGTACGATTTTTAGTTTGCGGAGGGTAAAACAATCATCCCAAATAAAACATTCCAGGAAATTAAACCTAATCAATAAATCGTTATACTTGGAAGGATCCTAGACATTTCACGTGGGCGTCCATACAATTCTTTCACGACTGCACAATGAGATATATGAATTCCGTACCCATTCAATAATAATAAAAAAATATCGTCTTGACGAATTCATTATTATTATTATTATCACTATACAACGCTTTATTAAGTATAAATGGACATTATGTACATACAAATAATTAATTTACCAATGAAAAAAATGGAAACAATATATACAATGAAAATGAAAAAGAATAGAAAATATATAAAAACATAAGTCCTAACTAAAGGGCGGGGTTATTGCCTATGGCAATCTCTTCCACCCAACCCAATTCATCACACGAAGTGTAATTTTTGGGATTGTATATTATTTGTTGCTTCAGATCAAGCAGTACGTTGAAATGAGGAGGAACTACCCCCGCTACTTCCAGTCCATCTTACCCTCCAACATGAAGTACGTCTACGATGCACAGACCCATGCTGTGCCACACCAGAGGGACAGTCTGGGTAGATCCCTTCTATTGGTCAAAGCAGGTAAGATCTTTTTTGACTCACAATTAGTTATCATAGCGCGCGATTAGCTCAGTGGTTAAGCACTCGCTTGCCATGCGGAAGGTCCCCGGTTCGAACCCCCGCGCCGACAAAAATTTGCATTCAAAATTTGGTTACAGTTGTTTGAGAGGGAGACCTTCCGGTGCGCTCGTGTTGACCCAGCACCTAATTGGGAAGTATTGTGTCACTTCTCGCCCATCAGAGACGAGGCATACTACGGGATGGGCAGGCTACAACACAGACCACAAGCGTCTACAGTAGCTCCTGTTTCATGGCTACGAAATAAAAACGGGGGGAAAAAATAAATAAATATTATTTGTGTTGATCACAATCGTGATATCATCACAACTACTTAACTCGCTTTACTAAATTTATGCATAACTTGGGACTTGAACCACCGACCTCCAGATAACAAGTCCGCCGCCTTATCGATCAAGCTACTGAGTTCGGTGTTTGGCTTACAGTCCACTCTTAAGGACAAATCAGTATACAGGGTTATAAAAAAGATGAGGGAATATGCAAATATAACGTATAGAAATATACATAAAGTGACGGAGAAGACCGGGACTTCTCGAACTTATGAAGTGATGATGCAAGAGACAGTCTTCATGGTTCAATCTGATAACGCCAGGACGGCTAGGTTCAGTCATCGCGATGTCATCAATACGAGACAGCGTGTCTACCGTCCCGCGCCCGAGTGAAAACTTTTTACGTGTTAACGGCAACAGTGCAACGCATGAGATGGACAGACTTCAAATCATCAACGAAATAAAGGAGCAACGAGATCTGATACGCAAGCTGAAAGATGTGAACCCACCCAACATCGAAAACGTGAAGAAAGAGATCGATAAATTAAAGGAACTGAAGTCGAAATTGTGTCGAAGCACCGTCGGCGAGGATCATGATGTGGAATATGACCAGGTGAAGCTCACATTGAAAACACCCAAAGGAACACGTGACTACGGGCCCGAACCCATGGTGCTCAGGAAAAATGTTCTGGAACAAATCACTTCCATATTCAAGCGGCATGGCGCCCAGACGATCGAGACGCCCGTGTTTGAACTGAGGGAGGTGCTGAACGGGAAGTATGGGGAGGACTCCAAGCTGATCTACGACCTGGCCGACCAAGGGGGCGAGCTTCTCTCCCTCCGGTATGACCTCACAGTGCCCTTCGCCCGCTACCTCGCCATGAACAAAATATCCAACATCAAAAGATACCAGGTCGCCAAAGTGTATCGCAGAGATAACCCCGTCATGTCGAAAGGACGATACAGGGAGTTCTACCAGTGTGACTTTGACATAGCGGGCAAGTATGATCCCATGATTCCCGAAGCAGAATGCGTGAGAATTGTGAGTGAAATTCTGTCTTCCTTGCCAATTGGGGAGTTTGTGATCAAGTTGAACCACAGATCTCTTCTGGATGGATTGTTTGAATCGTGCGGTGTCCCGGCCAAGCAGTTCAGAACCATCTGCTCCTCTGTTGACAAGCTGGATAAGTGGAGCTGGCAGGAGGTCAGGTATGAGATGACGCAGGAGAAAGGTTCTCCGAGGTCATCGCTGATAAGATAGGAATGTATGTGCAGCAACACGGACACAAAGACTTGGTGGAGAAATTCATGCAAGACGACCTGTTGAAAACGTCGAAATCAGCGTTGGAAGGTCTCGCCGCTATCAAGCTTCTGTTGTTCTATTGTGATATTTACGAGCTGACTGACAAGGTGATCTTTGATCTGAGTTTGGCGCGGGGACTGGACTACTACACTGGGATTATTTACGAAGCTGTGCTGGTGGGAAACAGAAGGAAAGGGAACGTGGGCAGTGTGGCGGGGGGCGGTCGCTATGACAACCTCGTCGGCATGTTTGATCCCAGACAACGGAATGTGCCCTGTGTAGGAATATCCATCGGTGTGGAGCGGATCTTCTCTCTCATTGAATCCAAACTGGCTGCCGAGAGAACAAAACTCAGAACGACAGAGGTGCAAGTCTACGTGGCAAGCGCCCAGAAGAACCTCCTGGAAGAAAGAATGCGACTGTGCAGCTACCTGTGGAAGAATGGCATCAACGCGGAGCACTCCTACAAGAAGAACCCGAAGCTCCTGCAGCAACTTCAGTACTGCGAGGACAGTGGCATCCCATGGGTTGTGATCGTCGGGGAGTTTGAGATTGAGAGGAATGTGGTCAAGCTACGAGAAGTGTCCACTAGGAAAGAAGAGGAGGTGGACAGGAGTCGACTCTCTGAACTGTTGAAAGAGAAGATCCAATCCACCACTAGTATTTTGCAGACATGACATTGGAGTGTGCTGTGACAGGATTTTTTACTTGTATTTACATGTACACTTTATTTAAAAATGTGTTGTTTTAGTATACTTATAAATATAATCGTGTCTCATATCTGTTATTAACTCATTAATGTCTTTATTTTCATCTGAACATTTCTTTCTTCTTAAAAATCACGTCAGTGACCATCGCTTTCAGCCGGATTCACACTATAGGGCTAATCACGATACATGGGAGATCCAGTCAAAATATTTTTGCGGGTATTTTGATGCGAGTGTTCACATTAGACCTCCATACCGAGGTACAGGATCGTTTGTGCCACGGTCGAATATTTTAAAAGATCGGAGTGGTCGCCACGCGAGAGGGGTCATTTACACTCCTTTTTCTGGAACTTTACAAACCGGCTATCCACATTACCTTCTGAATAGAAAGTATTATAAAGTATTGCATTATAAAACCTACATCTTTAAACACCACAGTTTTCCGATTATACAGTACCTACAGTTCGAAGAACCTCTAGTTTGGCCATTTTTTAATTTAGATTTTTTTTTTTTTTAGAATTTAGAATTTATTGTTTGTTCGACATTTACAGAAATGTATAAAACATGGTCACCCTATCTATAATTATATACATGCATAATTGTATATGTTACATACAATTTTTGTATAAGTGTATTTATACAAAGTACACTTATACATTTTTTTTTGTATAAGTGTACACAAATGACACATTGTATTGCATAGTATTGTACCAATGGTCAATGTTTTGGCGCGTGCAAACCCTTATGTATTCATATACGTTGACCTTGTGAGTTCTTCTAGGACAGTGACTGTCTAGGTAGACACGGCATTGATTAGCTCATCCAAAATTACCTAGGTTTCATTAAGGCTTTTCGTGATCATTACTGGTACTCAAGTGGTTAACGCACTAGTCTGGTAATACAGGTAGCGTAGGGGTCCGTTGGTTCGAATCCCACCCAGTGCATGAATTTTTCCTCATTAAATTGAGTATGTAACCACATAATAATAAGACTCTGAGGGTTAGGTGGTAGAAAATGCTTTGAGCATTAACCTCGCCTGGTTGTTACCTTCCACTAAAGAGTGTTTTTATTATTATCATTTATTTTAGTATTACAATCGAAGTGGAAATTTTCATTATTTACTTTTGATGTCAAGGGCCGGAAATGCTCACGTGTTCGGAGGGATAGAATTTTCTGTGCGAAAAGTCTGCTCCAACCGGGAGTTGAACTCGGCATCTCTGGACTACGGGCAGTAGTCACAACCATTACGCTACGGAGGCTGGCTTTCCGGCACCGGGTGAGATTAATGTGAGCAGCTGGTAAGAATCTTAGCGAATGAAGAGTAAAATTCCTGTCCTGATCAGGACGTTAGATAAAATAGAATCGTTGGCGTTAGGAAGGGCATTTAGCCGTAAAAATGTGCTACAAACAACCAACGTCAACCAAGTGGTTGAAAAATGCCGACCCCAAGTAGGTTTGGGAAAAGGCAAAGTAAAAGAGGGAGAAGACTTTTTATGTCAAGGGTTTACTAATAGCTCGTAGTTTTTTTTTTTTTCAGAGGAATGTTTTATTTTTTTTTTATTAAATATAAAATATAAAAAAAAAGTAAACTCAATATTCTATTGAGATTTACTTTCGCTCTTCTGACAGAAACTGAATGGTGTCATGAAATCTCCTCAATCCGTCTTATTTAGAATCAGAATGTCCAAAAGTTTAAAGAGAATTTACTTCTGTAGCAAATAATTGCAACTTTACTGGTTCTTAGATAAGATCTAGCTTTATTTGGGGGAGCGGCTCCTGTTTTTGACTGTAGCCAAATTAAGAAAACAAATTTTTGTCGGCACGGGGGATCGGACCCGGGACCTTCCGCATGGCAAGCGAGTGCTTAACCACTGAGCTCATCGCGCGCTCTCTTGTCTAGACATCGGAGATGGAACTTTTATTATGCCAGTTCTCATCCGAGATGAGGACATGGATTAGTGACCGTTCTGATTTCGAATCCATCCCTGGCTATTCCCGGCCTCAATCAGGCTGGGTAAGGTTAATTTGAGTAGCTGGGTTGTTTACACAGCAAATGATGCGTAAAACCACTCTTGTCACATGATCAATGACCATGAAGTTGAAAGCAAAGACCATCATTCTTGTCATGTATGAATCACGCTACACTATGCTGTCTTTAGGTCCCACTTGATTTTTCTCATAGAAACTGAATCATGTCATCATCACTCTGTAATCGACTTGACCTCTTTACTACTAATCAGCACAAAGTTGATAACACGGTATAAAGTAGTCAAATGTATACACGCAAATGTTGCAAGTTAAAAATAACCCACGCATTATAGGTATTTAGGTATATGTATTGACACACATGGGCCTTTAAGTTTTAATGAGGTCTATATTAAAAACAATGGCAAGCTACTTTTAATTTAGGTCATTTACAGTTCACTCTTACTTTCCGAATAAGATTGCTCTCTCAAACGCCTTCTTATCATGTTTGAATTTCACTCCATACGCAAAGGTACCGTGTTAAATTTTATCAATTATGTAGTGAAAATAATAACTGCATCTAGAACGAGAACATTACATTTTGAAAGCTGTGTAAAGAAGCTAAACAATGGTTAGGAAAATTGAAAAGATCCATTGTAAAAAAGACTGGAGACCCAAGATCGGGAAATTATTTGCTGCAACAAATAAGCTTTGCAGTTCAACGAGGCAATGCTGCAAGCGTTTTGGGTTGTCATCCTTATGATGATGGTCTAAACAGTTTTTTATGTTTAAAATAATTGAAAATAATAATATCAAGATGTTTAATTATGTTTATGCACAGTATGAGGCCTTATAGCTTTCAATCATGTCTTGGGAATATAATCAATATAGTAGTCTTCTACTTATACTTATTAAACACAAACCCCAACACAAGGATTACTCACTCATTCATAAACATCGCAACTTATCTATGGCCATAGTGCCTCCGTCGGCAATTAACGGTCCGCGGTCCGAATTCGGACCGCGAAGCTCTTTGGTCCGGCCTGCGAAAAAAATTCGAGGCCCGAAAAAAACATTTCTTTCTCTTTCTTCACCAGGAAAAAAACATTTTCCTGGTAAATACCCTTCCTAATGTAAAATCTGTTATAGGCAATAACGATTAGTGTTACCTTTGTTTTTTGGCCTGACAACTGTACCTGATAATAGAAGAAAATATTCTGAAAACACTACGATTTGTGTTACTTAATTTACTTAATTTTAATCTGATAAACATACAAACTAATATTAGAAGACTCTGAACGCTTGTTCCAGGAAATTTCGATACGAAGGTCCTTAACGACGAAAAGATCATTTCAGTGGCGGCCACATCGCTCCAGTTACTGGTCGAAGATCCGCAGGTTCAAATCAGTGGCGTGGTCATGGTTCTGAATCTTGCTGACTTTACGTTCATGCAGCAGATACGCCTGGTCAACCCCAGATCAGCATGGATTATGATCAACTTTCTACAGGTGGGTGACTGAAATTGCAATTTATGACCTTAAATTCCGAGGTGGTCGTTTTGTGATTAAAAAAAAAGTAAAAGGGGTTGTCGAATCAATAAGTGGGCCAGTTGATATGTTTGATTTTAAAACCCCTTCGAGTTAAATATTCTTCTTTTTTATATAAATATATTTTTTTAAATTTTGGTTTAACGTCGCTTTTAACTGCATGGTCATATCGCGACGGGGGTGTTACCCTCCATTCGCAGGAAACTCACAAACCTGCCACCCACATTTACTTCATCAAGCCTGGGTTGGGCTGAAATGCCAACATCACGAAGTCTTTACCTCGCTCGACGTTGCGTTGCTTAACTTCGGTGATCCTACGAGAACCGGTGCATTCAAACGCGCCATCGACGCTGACAATTATTCTTTTTCTTTCACTTTAACTTTCCAGAATCTACTTAAGACCAGAACCCCTACTCAACCTCTACCTCATGTTTGAGGTCCTATAATAATAACACTCTTTAGTGGAAGTTAACCACCAGGCGAGGTTAATACTCAAAGCATTTTCTACCACCTAACCCTCAGAGTCTTTTTATTATGTGGTCACAAACTCAAATTAATGAGGAAAAATTCGTGCACTGGGTGGGATTCGAACCAACGGATCCCTACGCTACCTGGATTACCAGACTAGCGCGTTAACCACTGGACTACCAGTGCAGTCCTACCTCTACATTTTACGGCTGGATGCCCTTCCTAACCGCCCACCCTGTCAAGGGCGGCGCCCGTTATTTGTCTTAATGTCTTTTGGCCCAACAAAGCTGGTGGAGTATCTGTTTGACGTCTCACAGCGAGAAATTTCCCATAATTATTCCCACCTATTTTTCCCACAGGACACATTTCCCATGAGGCTGCGGGAGCTTCACATAATCAACACCCCCTTTTTCTTTGACGCTCTGTATGCCTGCTTCTCACCCTTCCTCAAGGAGAAGTTCAGAAAGAGAGTGAGTACCTGTCTGTATACAGGGTGTCCTACCAAAGTTGGACACCTCAAATTACTCGGCCCCTGAGAGAATTTTTGAAAAATGAAAAGCCAAGGGTACATCTCCTAATTATGCGGTTTTAGCAATGCATCTAAATTATGGTTCTTGAGTATTTTTTTAAACTAAAATATTACATAACAGAGCGGTTTTTTTGACCAATTTTTTTTCTAAATCTCGAATAACTCGATTTTGTTTAATTTTTCGATAACAAGGTTAGATGTTGTTTATGTAATATAAACACGCACTTTCAATAGGTAGCAAAAAAAAAAAATAATAATAATAATATAGGGTAGTTCATAAGTGAAATATAATGACTTTATTTTTTTTAAACCGAGTTTTTTTTTAATTTTTACTACGGATTAATAATCCTCGCCTAATTTTACACATTTTTCAATTTGAGGTGTCCAACTTTGGTGGTACATCCTGTATATAACATAAGGTTATCATATTGGTGTTAATCGCGATGTGATATCGTAACTATTACAGGAGGATAGCTTATTATACAATTAATTATCAAATTATTATTTTTTTTTTTGCTGAACATGGGACTCGAACCACTGACCTCCAGTCACGAGTCCGCCACTGCGAGACTGAGGTTGGTGTCTAGTTTATTCCAGCAGTAAGCCCAAGACGTATTATTTTGTGGTCGAAATCCCAAATGGGAGGATAACTTGTCATGTCCCGGCTGGGTTTTGAAGCCGCAACTTCTGAATTACCAGACCGACCCCTTGATCTCTGAGCTTCCCGAACGGGCTTAGTAATTGTTTACTCTACTAACTAAACTCACTACTGGCCGGTTCTATCAATAAAGGAAAAAAAACCTCCGCTTGGCTCGTATTCACTCAATAAAAGCACACTAGCGCTAATTTGACAAATCCCTTTGGAACTAGCGTATTCAATCCTAGATTCGTAACAAACCGAAATTTCGTAAAATTGACAGAACCGGCCACAAAAGTTTCGTACTGAGTACGAAAAACAGATAACCATTAACAAAACATCATGTGTGATTTGACCATGCAGTTGAAAGTGACGTTAAACCCTAATTAAAAAAAACATCATGTTCAATTTTTCAGATTGAAGTTCACTGCAACAACATCATCTTCAATTTTTCAGATTAAAGTTCACGGAAACAACACCATGTTCAATTTTTCAGATTAAAGTTCACGGCAAGAACACCATGTTAAATTTTTTAGATTAAACTTCACGGCAACAATACCATATTCGAATTTTCAGATTAAAGTTCACGGCAACAATACCATGTTCAACTTTTCAGACTAAAGTTCACGGCAACAACACCATGTTCAACTTTTCAGACTAAAGTTCACGGCAACAATACCATGTTTCATTTTTCAGATTAAAGTTCACGGCAACAACACCATGTTCAATTTTTTCAGATTAAAGTTCACGGCAACAATACCATGTTTCATTTTTCAGATTAAAGTTCACGGCAACAACCCCATGTTCAATTTTTCAGATTAAAGTTCACGGCAACAACATCATGTTCAATTTTTCAGATTAAAGTTCACGGCAAGAGCTTGCCATCCCTGTTCTCCTGTATAGAACCCAAACACATCCCTCAGGACTGGGGTGGTCTCGGTCCCGCCTACAATAACAAGGCTTTGTTTGCGTGTGTGTCGCAGCATGAAGACAAGATCCGAGGTACGTACCTATGACTAGTTTACCAAGCCTACTATTGGAGGTACCTATATTTGTGTTAATCACTTTCGCGATATCACAACTTCTCAAACTCGCTTTACTTAATCTACACTAAATCTATGGTCACAATAGATCTTACCAGGTCGCAGTGTTAATTGTAATAATTGTATGGTGTTTCATCTGGAACCCTGCGACCAGGTTTTATTATAATAAAATCTACACTTAAATCGGGACTTAAACCATCAACCTCCAGGTTACAAGTCCGCCGCCTTATCGATCAAGCTACTGAAACTGAGGTTGGTTAACCAAAAAAAGTGGTAGCCCCGCCTACAATCCGAGGTACATATCACTGACGCAGGAACCTATTACTTATTATGGGGGTGCAGGAGTGCCAGAACCAAACAACCTCAACCGTGTGGAAGAGGTTGAGCAATGCCAACCTCAAGTAAGTTTGGGGAAAGGCAAAGTGAAAGAAGGAGAAGATTTTACTATTGTACATACATTAATCGTCATTGTCATCTCTTGCTGGGGGCCTATAAACAAGGAGGAGACCAGCAGTCTGGCTGGGGGACTATAAACAGGAATTAGACCAGCAGTCTGGCTGGGGGACTATAAACAGGGAGTAGACCAGCATTGGCTTGGTTCTCCTTGTAAAGACAGTGGTAGAAGTGCAGAGATATTCCTCCATTGTCTGGCTACCATCGTTCACGATGACGCCACCCTATGATGATGATGTCGTCTCTTTCATACTATACCAAATATTTGTCTCTATTTTTCAGGATGGAGAGAATATGGCATAACAACGTAAGGAAGAAGTTTCACAATATCACAGCAAAAATCAAGAACTTACTCAAAATCATGAGCTAACCATACTTTGATCTTAGCCAAAAGACCGAGAAGCGGTGATTCAAAACTCATAACCAAGAGTTATGATTCAAAATGAAGAGTTCACTCAATTTAAGACTCAAAATCAAGAGTTTATTTCGTGATTATATAATAGTGATATAATCGATTATATCACATGTATGTGATTCATCCAACCGAGTTAAATATTTTTCATAATAATAATAATTTTAATATTTAATAATACTATTATCATATATGTATTTGTTATTTCCCACCGAAGAGAACAATGGTGGACCTTCAACCAGAGGAATATACTGAACTTTGCGGTTCAGTGCAGGAGAGGGGTTGTCATGAGAATTTTTTAGAGGCTGTTCTGATTTTATTTTTTAATGGATATACTAGAATAATCTCTTCCATAACTTATTTTTTTGTAAATAAAATGTTTAAATATCGCATATTATTTAAATAAGACGTACCTATCTTCTTTTTAAAAAAATCCTTGACCATCCTGTCCATCAGATCTTGAGATTCTTCAACAACCTCCGACCTTGAAATTGCGTGTTTTCGTCATTGTTATTTTTACGGTTCTTTCATTTCAAAAAAATAATTCATTATTCAACTTTAATTTCATGCATTGTTTTAATAAATAATTCAAATGTACATATTTTAATTTTAATTATCATTTGTGTTCTCGTATTATTGAAATGATGGGTTTGCATACATTCTTCTGTTAGTTTTATGAATTAACATCAATGGGACCTTGAATACTCCAAGTTCTCGTAAGATCGTTAAAGTTACGTAACTTGGTAGTTGACCACCTCAATGTCAATTCTAGGGTAGAGGAAGTTAATATGGGTAGCTAATCAGCGACGTATAGTTCCCCGTGTAAGGAGGGTAACACGCATTTCATCAATATAAATAAACTAGGGTATATGTACCAACTATTTGACAGCGATTATTATTGAATTCTTTATTAATAGGACATATTATGTACAAACAAGTAATTATAAAAATTAAAATACAAAATTGAGAACAATATAAACAAGAAAAAAAAAGATAAACAACATTGATAAAATATATACAGATGTCCTAACTAAAGGGTGGGGTTATTGTCTTTTAAGCGATAAAAGAGACCATAATTTTCGGCACTTCTTTACAACTCTCATGTCTCTCATAACCTTTTTTATTATTATTAACTGGGTTTTACGTCTCATTCAAGAACTCAGGACGGGGGTGTTACTCTCCATTCGCAGGAAACTCACAAACCTCACCCAGCCTGGATTGGGCCGGAATGCCAGTATCACGAAGTCTGCTCTACCAGACGGATACATTATTGAATTTATTATTATTATTTCATACTTTATTGGCAAAATACATAATACATACTGCAACACAACACATGAAATGAAAAGAACTCAATAGAATATGTAGTGAACCAAGGGGCGAAGTTAAAGCCTTTCTGAGGCTTTCTCTTCCACCTATCTCTATAAATTTATTCCTGTTCATATCAGAAGATTCAGAAGAAAAAAGGTACAAAAAATTACTAATATCAACTCAGAGATCGCTTTTTTTTTTGTAATTTCTTAGTAAAATTTTTATAAGGGTCTTTTTTTTGTTTAAAAAAAAACTTTTTTTAAAAGAACAGTGCCTAAAATTATGGTCGCTTCTTTAACTGTCGAATAATTGGTGCTTGTACCCTATCGCCTATTACGTGATTCTGATGATACGTCAGTTCTCGTTCTGTCACCCAAGCTAAGATCATCGAGGTTAGAAGATGAATGGGTGACCATTCAAACACGAACCCCCCTGATGCTGGCTGTTAGTAGCGCGATTCGAATCCTGGCGGAGTCTATTTTTTTTCTCTGTACTTTGGATGCTACCGAGTTCACACATACCTCGTGAGAAAAAATGAGTATCTGCTTCAATACGAGCAGCAACCACTGGCAGAATAAAGGGCAAAAATAAGTACAATATTCAATTATTCAAGGAAATAAAAAAGTCCTATAATTCTGCTCTACCCGCAAAAGTTATTAATTTATGCTGGCTACTGTCGACCCAAACCAGACTGGGTGAGGAAAATGTGAATAGCTTTTTGCTAAGTTTACAGCGAATGTCGGGTAAAACTCCGCCTCAATATGACCTTAGCAGTTGAAAGGGGATGTTAAACTCCAAAAACTCAACATGACGTGATTCTGATACGAGTGGTATACTCGTATTCTATAATAGAACTGAAGGAGTGTGTCGAATAATTTTCCACTTCTTCGAGAATTGAACCCTGGTTCTCCGCGTTCAAAGTTCATGAGGTACCGACTGTGTTAGGAAAGCTGTACAAAGACATCATACGCCTGAATAATGTGGAATAATGAAGTAAAGATTTATGTTTCTGACAAGCTGCTGTACAAATAGAATAAATATGAATAACAGGGAGATTAATCAACATAAGGCATGGCCGATAAAAATTAATATACGAATATTATTTTTCCCTCTTTGTTCAAATTAAATACTGCTTTATTTACTCTGACATAGTACTTATGTAATATTATGTATAGGAAATAGTCTCTTTAGTACATCTAATGTTACTACCATAAGGGCCCGTTTATCAATTTTCACACTAATCAATAGATTTTATTTAATCAACACTTAATTTTAGTCAATGCTTAACTTCAAAAATTATTTATACCATCATTTTATTGATGAACACACCAACAGCACTTATCAGCTGATTGGTAATTTATCATCCTGTTTAATGTAATTGATAAGAATCATGATAACACTATACAACCGTGTACTGGTAGTCAAGTGGTCAACGCGCTAGTCTGGTAATCCATGTAGCGTAGGGATCCATTGGTTCGAATCCCACCCAGGGCATGAATTTTTCCTCATTAATTTGAGTTTGTGACCACATAATAATAAGGGTTAAGTGGTAGAAAATGTTTTGAGAATTAATCTCGCCTGGTGGTTTCTTTCCACTAAACAGTATTATTATTATATAATACGTTTATATTGCATCATTCATGAATCTTGAGGTAGATAGGATTTTCAGCACCCTGGTTTACATAGGTTGAAGTGATTAAAGTGCTAAGGGGTAAGGTAAATCCAATACCTATTTAAACACTGTTATGCCAAGGTCCAAGGTAGGTATATGATTCACGTATGACCAGGAAATAATAGGTAAGTACCTCCACATATAATTAATACCAACATATAAGTTTTTTTTATTATTACATAACACAAATCACAATATAGACATATAATAATTATCTTTGAAATAATTACATTTCATCCCGATCTCAGTAGCTAGGTCATTAAGTCAGCGGACTTGTAACCCAGAGGTCGGTGGTTCGAGTACCAAACAAGGCAATTTTTAGTAAGGCGAGTTGGAGTTATAATTGTGACATCATTTTTGTGATTAACACAAATTAATATGATAACCTTAACCTTAAAAATTAACTGGATTTATTATTTCATAACACAACAATAGACAAATTCTCATTGAAATCATCATGTTTGATTTTACGGAGAAAAACATGTTCCATTTCTTTCACATGGTCATATTTTTATGATATGTTCAATGTAACCGGTATATGAACCCACTACTATACAGCCTCAAACTGCGACCACTATAGTTATTATGTTCAGTGATGTGTTCCGTATTGTTAAGTGAAGATTAAAGATAACTTTATTTACCTAGAGTAAAATTGATTAAACAGTACCTAATTATTGTGATAGTGATATCATTGTTAATTTTAAATTGTTTTGTTGTTTTATTTTTTTTAACTCCTCAAAACTATTTTCTCAATAACAAAAATGTCTGATTTTTAGCGATTTTGGAATGTTAAATATAATATTAATGGTACATAAAACAATAATTAAGAACTTATCTATGTAAATGAGAGGTGAACAACACACGACTTTCAAAAAAAAAAAATTATATTTTGAAATACATCGATTTTTTAAGTCTAATACATTTCTTTGTTTTTTTTTACAATACGGGAAATAGACATTTGTATTTTGCAATGAACACTGGACATGAAATATGCCACCCCAAACAATAATAATGTATTGAGTACTTTTTTCACACAAGGAAAATAAAAATGCATGCAATACCTATAAATTATTTTGCATCGTTTTGAAGCCACATGTTTTTCAAGATTAATAAAATATGTTGCACATTTCTACATTGGGCAATGCATTTTCCCCGTTTTTTTACAAGATATCATTTCGCTGTCAATTTCTTTTAACGTCACACCTTTATCTCTGGATCAGCTTTACATGAAATTTGATTTACAAATTATTATTGTAAATTGTAAAGTAGTTTTTCAACAACTTTGTTTTATTTAAATTCCATAAAAATTTCTGTGCTTATCGGAAAATTGCCACATTATGAGGACAGCAAAGGAATTCATCAGCCTGCCTTTATTTTTAGTTTTGGAACTCGTCATTGTGGAAGGTAAGAATTTCTTGAAATAAAAGTATAGTCTATGTATTTTTGAATGCTTTATTAATATAGGACATTTATATACAAACAAGAAATGACAAAAATTATGAACAACAAGAAAAAAAGATGAATAACAAAACTTATAAAGATGTCCTAACTAAGCTAAAGGGCGGGGTTACTTTTTTGTTATTGTTATGACGTAACCAGTTTTATACCTAGTCTTATCTGTGGTTTTACCCTGAGGTGGACGATAACTTTTTTATTATCTGACCTGGTTGCAGGGTTTTCAGTGAAACCCTTACAATTAACACTGCGACCTAATTAGATCTGTTGTGACCAGTTGATTCTATTCGGTTTTAACATCCTGATTTGAGATAGATAGTCAGGACGGGGGTTTTACCCTCCATTCGCTGGGAATGGAGGGTAAAACCTCACCCAGGCTGGGTAGAGCCGGAAATGCCAGCCTCACGTGTTTGGAGGGGACAGAATTTTCTTCGAAAAGTGTGTCCCAACCGGGAGTCGAACGCGAGACCTCTGGACTATGGGCAGTAGTCATAACCGTTTCGCCACGGAGGCTGTTGACGATAACTTAATTTAGTTAAATTACCCGATACAGGATGGAAAAACACGAATGTTTTAGTTTTACCGCGAAAACAATGATATCACTAGAACAACGTCGTTTATAATTTTGTAAATAATATTTTGTCAGTTCAATGGCAGGGTACAAACAAATATCATTTCATTTAAATATTTTTACCAAGTAGGTACTATAACTTTCATGTATCTCAAAATCGGAAGTAGGTATTGTGTTAGTTTTTGTAAAAAAAAAAAATATTTTTTGCTCCGATTTCAATTTTTTTATATTTCTGGAACTTTCATAACCTCCTGAGCAACTTTGGCTTTGTGTCGGTCTGTTAAATACATTCCTTGTAACGCGCAAATCTTAGAAACTACTGAACGGATTTTGACGAAATTTTGTATACATACCTATAGGAGACGTTCTGTAGATGGATTCAGAAAAAATCTCTGATTCTAGTGATTATAAAAGTTGAAATTCAAAAAGAATTATTGTGTCCATAATTGGCTGTGTATTTTTTCGTGATTTCGCAAATCTTTTTAAGATAATTGAAACTATCCCTCAAAAATAGGGCTTCTAATTTAAAAGTCAAAATTTGACACCAAAAACCAAATTATTGGACCACCTTGTACAAAAAAAATGATCACCTATAAAACCATGACTAAACAGGGAAAAAAATATGTATGGTGATGTGAACAGATATGTTTTATTCTCTCAATATTTCAAACAGGGAAAAAATTATTTATGGTGAACATAACTCCAGGGCTGAATGTTAATTATTTAAATTTGTCTGGAAAACATTGAATCTACTGCTATTATCGCAAAATTCACATTTCAAAAAAAAAAAAAAAAAAACGAAACCTAAAAAACTTTAATATAATGTACATTGCATAGCTACATTATTTGTCAGGCGCGCATACAAAATCCAATCCAGAAGAATATTACATTACTTTGTCTCGTAGTTAGTTATTACAAATTTTATACCCGCAAAACTCATCAAGCTTATTTCAAAGGCGTATTTATATTGACCTCTTCTAGCTTGAATCAGCCTGTCCGAGTGTAGTCAGCATCACGAAGGCTCAAACCTGGGGGTGCGTAAAGTTTTCACCACGCTAAACGTTGCATAACCTCAGCAATCTTACGAGAACTGCTCTATTCAACGTGCTATGAACGTATTTATTGGTGACACAAATTTGTCAAATCAAAAACATGACAGTTCGTGTTGTTATTTATTTTTATCGTCGAGACCATTCAGAGGTGTCAGACAGTCAACACTATGCGTCACAATGTCTGTGATGTGGGTACGTGATACGTGAAGGCTATGGTAAAACAGACCACCTGATTGATATATTTGGGTAACCTTCATAACGTTTGGTTTGATTTTATTTGATTGGAAATTATTTGTTTGGTTTTATTACTTTTATTTGCTTGCCCAAACAAAGTATTATGAACATGACAGGAGTCTATTAGATTCTAGACACTGGTGTCCATACAATCTTGTCTCCACCGGGCGATGGGTATCGGTGTCTATCTTACGCACACGGAATTATTATGACACAGAGTGATCACCGTTAACCTGTTCTATAGGAAAAAAACACAATACTTCCATCATCATCATCATCATTTCCTACACTGTACCTTTTCCCGTTTAGACGGGGATCGGCGTTTCTCGATAGAGTCCTCCACTTGGTCTGATCCTGCCACTCGTCACCTCTCATTCCCTTCTCTCTTATATCACTATTCACACAGTCCTCCCATCTCTTCTTTGGTCTACCTCTCTTTCTTCCTTCTCTCACTTCTATTCTCCCAACTTTCTTACTTACATAATTTTTGTCTTGATTCTGTTTCTAATTTATTTGTTCCTTATTCTGTCCAAAAATTCCAGAGTTCGTGGGTTCAAAACTCAGGCGGGACATGACAAGTTGTTATCCTCCCAATGGGTATTTTTACCACATAATAGTATGTCTTGGGCTTACGGCTGAAAACATGGGAATTTCATAGTTCTAATCGGGCAGTATAAATAAGGCGATATTATTATTATTATGGGGAATTTGGACCCGAGGAAAGTAGCGTTTCTTCTTGAATAAAAAAAATGAGTACTCTGGCGGGTTAAAATCTCGTATTGAACTGTAAGTGCTAGAACTTTGGCAGTCAAGTGGTTAAGACGCTAATTTGGTAATCCAGGTAGCTTTCGGATCCGTTGGTTCAAAGCCCACCCAATGCATGAGTTTTTCCTCGTTTATTTGAGTTTGTAACCACATAATTAATAATAAGACTTTGAGGGTTAGGTGATAGAAAATGCTTTGACCATCGCTAAAGGGTATTATTATTAATTTGAATAAATCGCCAACTGTTGCCTCGGGTCAAAAGACCTCTTGAGGCTCAAAAAGGAAAATATACCTGCAGTCTCGAATGATATTCGATATTAAAGAGGCATTTTTCGAAGAAGAAGAAGAAGAAGAAAAAAAACATAGGCAATGCTCATCCCAAAGAAAATGACTTTAATAAAATTTAAAAAACATAAAATTCAAAAATCCAAATCAAGGATCTATTAACACTTGGATAACCTTCCCTCACTTAGGCATCAGGTATTATTTTAGGGGCTCTGACAGTCTGACATATACATAGGTCCCTAGGTCCCAAGGAATAAGTTCGAACGAAGTCCCTCCGAGTTGATGTCATGATGTAAAATCTAAATTATGGACACTCGACGAATAAATCATGGTGTCAGGGTTTAATTTGAAAAAAATACACCATCGGAACAAAGAGTCGAGATGAGACATTATTGCTAGTAAAATGGTAAGTCCTTTTCTTTTATTTTGGTAGCCAAAATCATTGTATATATATAGCCAAAATAATAATAATAATACTATGTAGTGGAACGTAACCACCAGGAAAAGTTAATGCTCAAAGCATTTTCTACCACCTAACGCTTATATCTCGTGAACGGTACACCCGATTTTGATGAAATTTTGTATGTATATGTATAATTGTATATGCATATTTACATAGTTTTACATAAGCTATTTATATTTATACACTTGCCGATACAGATTTTTTTGTAGAATCTAGAATGTAGGAAAAATAGTATTCTACCATTTAAAACAAATATTATGAAAATCGGTTGAGTGGTTTTGGAGATACAAGTGATTTAGTATAAAATCTCAAAATTGGCACATGTTTACAATGTGAAACAATCACGAGGAAGTATTGTGTCCATAATTGGCAGTGTTTTTTTATGTGGTCACAAACTCAAATTAATGAGGAAAAATGCATGCACTGGGTGGGATTCGAACCAACGGATTCATTGACTACCAAATTATGTCTGTTCAGTGTTCCATTATCACAGCCCAAACGGTAAGTTTAAGAGAATTGTCCCCTTCAAACTCCTCTCTTCTATGTCCCTGCATTAAACCTACACTATAAAGCGATCATTATTGCGTGCCTATTATTGGGACAGATGTTAATGCAGAACTAATGCCTTCAAACTGTGCGCAAGATTAATAGAATAATCATTTAACAGCTCTCATTGATCTGTTAATGATCACTTGATCACTGGAATCATGAAGCCCAAGGCAGGACTAATCAGCTTTTTCGTGTCCATCATTCTGAACTTTGCTGTGGTGGAAGGTAAATGTACGGACTTTTTCCCCGTTTTTATTTCAACATTTTACTACCTCTAAAAAGGTAGGTATGTAAAGCCTAGAACTGGATGCACAATTGCACAATGCTAGCATTTAAGCAATATGGTCCACTCATCTCTTATGAAGAAAAATGAATCTGCTTACTGAGACATGGTCAAAGTAGATGGAGGCATTCTTTGTGTTACTATGTCACAATTTCAGTGGGTAGCGCAGAATCATAGGACTTTACTACTTTAATTTTCAATATCTTGTATTATTTTTTTGGCCTATGATTCTGCCACTGGTCGCTGCTTCACATCAAAGTAGCTACTCATTTTTCCTCACGAGGTATGAGTGGACCCCGAACATCCAAGTACGGAGTAGAAAAAATTCTACCCCGCTGGGAATCGAACCCAGGTCACCATGCGTGCAATGCCTAGCGCGCTAACTCACTCTGCCACGGTGACTACTTGGACAAATACGTAGATGATGAGAATGTCGTTGGCATTAGCACGGCCCTTGATCAAGTTTTGTTTTATTAATTTCAATTTCTATGTAAATATTCTATGTACTTTATTGTAAATAAAACTTGATCTAACATGTTTTTAATAATGATGGAAGAAAATGCTCCAGACATTAGCTTCTTTTTGAGCACTAACCGCGCCTGGAGGTTACCTTCCAGTAAAGAGTGTTATTATTGTTATTATTTTTGGAGTCGGCATTGGTCAACCTCGTCCTCACAACTGGTTTTGTTTGGTTTAGAACTCCTAATACTTCCTCATTTTATGGATGGATGCCCTTTCTACTCTTTAAAGTGTAAAGAGCGCCAATGATTTATGTTATTGTCTTAAAGCCTGTATTTCTGCACAGGCCAAAGTAAAAATTCATAAACCTGATTCTCACATACATACATATATATCTAGTTACTTTTTTTAAATAAGGACTCACAGAAATGCATTTATTAATAATAATCTTAAAAAATTCTAAAATAAAATAAAATGATACATCAGTTTCCTTTCCACGCATCTATTCCATCTTCCTAGCCCAGCAATCCATCCCATGTCTTCCATCTTCTTCTGGCTCCTCTGACGCACAGACTAGCTGCACGCTGTATTGCCACAGCTAGTCTTGCTCTCACCCACCCTTATATGGTTGTGATTGATTTTCTCCATTTTACTAGATTCTAGTACAACGTCTCACTTTTCTGTAAGAGCATAGAGACTCTTTAGTTCAGAATTGCAGCATTCACAGAGTATTGTATTTTATTTTGTGCGTTGATTGACTGATGGTTGACCTAATTCCCAGGTGGTCCTGACCCCGCCCTGCTGAAATACCTACAGCCCGATGATGTGGCGGACGGAACGTACGACAACATAACCACCCAGGACGCCGAAAAGAGAGGTCTCTGCACCCGCCCCTGTGAGAACGCCACCCGTATGGTCTGCTACTTCCACTTCACTCTGGAGAACTACGCCACTATTGGGCCGTGAGTTTTTTTTACGAGTATATATAAAGAGTATATATACTCGTACAATTTTTTTTTTACTTACCAATATGGGTTTGATGGCAGAGATTGCCTCAGGCAATAATCACGCCCTTTGTCCATATTATTCTTGTCAATAAAGAGTTATTATTATTATTTGAAAAATTCTAATAAGACTAACGTAAAATATACTTTCTCAATTGTAATTTGGTAAATAAAGTCGTGTGATATTCTTTTTTTTAACATCATCCTGCAAAAAGTATATGAAAAATTCTAATAAGACTACGTAAAATATACTTTCTCAATTGTAATTTGTTAAATAAAGTCGTGTGATATTTTTTTTTTTTTTACATATCCTGCAATAAGATATTTGAAATTTTATAATAAGACTCTTCTTTAGGACCGCTCAATTAGGCTCTTCTGATCCTAAAAGTTCACTTTTTATCTTCTTCTTTTCTATCTTCTACTATATTAAAGTGGTATTTTGCCAGCGTCGATGGCATGTTGAATACACCGGTTCCCTTCAGAACACCGAAGTTAAGCGACATCCAGCGAGATTAAGACTTGGATGGGTGACCATTCAAATTCTAATTCTCGTGACGCTGGCTTTTCCCGGCCCCACTCAGGCTGGGTGAGGTCAATGTAAGTAGCAGGTTTGTGAGTTTCCTGCGAATGGAGGGTAAAACCCCCGTCGTGATATGACCATGGCAGTTGAAAGCGACGTTAAACCCCACTTAAAAAAATTTATAGTTATATACACCTTATTTTTTGTATACTCGTATTGAATGATATAATTGAACGTAATTTCGTATTGATTTTTTAAATCAGCTGTATTTATATTTTACTTTAATACATAAAATTTACAAAATGTATTTCATATTGAATGTTTATTATTTCAATAATTTATTAGGTATCTGCAATATTTTTCCCGTGTGTAACACAGGGCCTGTGGAGCTTGTTTAAATGGGACAACAAAGGATTGCGATAAGAAGGGATGCATCACAGCAGACGGAGTCGAACGTCCCATTTTAACAATCAACAGGAGGTTACCTGGACCTTCCATACAGGTAAGTGTGATCTAGCTGTGAGATGTCCCAGTTTAACAACCAATATGTCAGTGCATGTTTAAGTATGTGGACAAGTGGACATTTTTTTTTTTTTTAACGTCCTGATCAGGACGGGGGTGTTACCCTCCATTCGCTGGGAATCGTACCAGCTACCCACATTAACCTCACCCAGCCTGGGTAGGGCCGGAAACGTATTTGGAGGGAACAGAATTTTCTTCGAAAAGTCTGCCCCAACCCGGGATCAAATCATCAAACTCGGGATCTCTCGACTACGGGCAGTAGTCTGAACCATTACGCCACGGAGGCTGGCTAATATTAATACACTGAGAAAAAAAAATTATCGAGGACATTCATCTTTAAGGATAACTTACTAGCTAACAAGAATGATTCATCCTCGTTTAAGGATAACTTACTAGCTAACAAGGATGTCCTCAATAATTTTTTTTCTCAGTGTAGGTATAAATAAATAAAAATTAAATCCTTTCTCCAGGTGTGTCGCGGGGACACCATAGTGGTGGATGTGAAGAACAAGATAGTGGACCGGGCGGTCACCCTGCACTGGCACGGGGTCTACCAGCGACACACCCCCTACTCTGACGGCGTCCCCATGGTCACCCAATGCCCCATCCTACCCGAGACCACGTTCCGATACAAGTTCCCGGCCATGCCTTACGGCTCTTTCTTCTTCCACTCCCACATGGGTGAGTGTCCGTACCATTGGCAGATTTTTAAAATAAAATAAAAATAGTTTTTCCTGTATACTGCCTGTGAGGGACTGAAAAGTCCTTTTTTGCTAGCAGTGTAAACAAATTCACTTATTGGTATCCGTCCCATTGGTAGATTAAAAAACAAAATAGTTTTACACTGCCTGCATAGGACTGAAGAGTCCTTTTTTGCTAGCAGTGTAAACAAAGTCACTAATTGGTTTAATAAACATACAAACATAAATACAAGATTGACAATTAGTTCATGTTGCAGAAATTTGATAAAATTTCTTTGAGGTTTTTTTTTACAAAAGCAAACACATCAATACTTCGATATCTGTACATTGGTATACAAAAATCTACTAAATTCTGAAGTTATAGAAAAAAACTTCGTACAGTTAATACCTACAAGTAGAATATGGAATGAAAAATTAAGTAAGAGAAAAAAAGAAGAGTATAAAAAGCTAAGAAATACAGCTAGTTAAATCCAACCACAAATCCTACATTTGCAGTTAAACAATTTAAAAAAGTTAAAAAAAAAGTTAGTTATCATACATGTATTTATCACTTTCGCGATGTCACATCTTCTCCAACTAGCTTTACTAATCTTTGCTGAAACCGGGACTTGAAACACCGACCTCCAGGTTACAAGTCCGCCGCCTTATCGATCAAGCTACTGAGGTCGGTCGGTTAAACAATTTAAATCAAATAGCAGACAATTCTGGAAATATGTTAAAAAGAAAGAAATATGTTGAAACAATACCAACCAAACAAATTATATTGCAAAATTTGTTACCAAAAACGTCATCTTCAGTGAAAAATATTATTTTTTTTTCCTCATACATAATTATTTACCTTGAAATGGGAGTTTCATCAGCTGGTCAAACACAACTGAGCACGAGTACACATTGGGTCCTTGCTCGTGCGTGCAAACTATAAATAAGGGCGAAATCAGCGTTGATGGCAATTTAAATACCTGTTTTTATTATTAAATTCATTATTATATAATAAGACATATATGTACAAATAATGCTTTCAAAATTAAAAAAAGAAACATGGAAACAGTATTAACAATAAAAAGGAAAAAATAGATAAATATATACCTACACGTACACACATAATTATGTCCTAACTACATCAGATCAGTTCAGATTGGAGCTCTTTAGATCACTGAAGCTAAGCGACGTCGAGCGAATTCAGAAAATGATAGGTGACCACTCAAATGTGAATTCTCGTTATGCTGGTTTGTCATCGCCCAAACCAGGCTGATGGGTGAGGTTAATGTGGCAGTTTCTACATAGAGAACACAGCCCTCATCTCGAAAGATCCATGGTAAAGAGACGTTATGCAAAAAAGCGAAATTAATATTCTTTTTATTACCCAAGAGAGCTTGATTTTTAATAAGCACACACTTACATAATTAAGTCGCACATGGCATAAAAAGTATAACACAATTGATAAAAAAAAAAATTGTTCATCATTATAAGGACTCGTAACTCCGACCTCCATGTTAGAAATCCGCCACTTTAACAATCGAGCTTCTCAGGCATCGGGTTGCATAGCAAATAACACAGAAAGTATTACTATTAATGCACTGGTAGTCAAGTGGGTAACGCACTAGTCTGGTAATCCAGGTGGCATAGGGTAATCCGTTGATTCGAATCCTACCCAGTGGATGAATTTTTCCCCATTAATTTGAGTTTGTGACAGCAAAATAATAAGACACTGAGGGTTAGATTGTAGAAAATGCTTTGAGCATTAATCTCGCCTGGTGGTTACCTTTCACTAAGGAGTGTAATTATTATTTTTTTAAGTTATCATATTTGTGTTACTAACTCTCGTGATATCACAACTACTCAAACTCGTTTTACTAAATCTACGCTGAAACCGGGACTTGAACCTCCGACCTCCAGGTTACAAGTCTGCCGGACTATCGATCAAGCTACTGAGATCGGTTATTATTAGTGTTATTGTAATTACGAATTTGAAATAAAAATTGATAAAAGTTAGCTGGAATGTGGCGAAAACAATAAAACAAAATACATGTAAACTCTGTTTCGTGTTAATATAGGCCGGTTGGCTGGCGCTACTTGACGAGCGCTCGACTCTCGGCGAGCTTGATTACAAATTAATATTAACTATTTTCACATATTTTTAAAAAAATATTTATTTATTTATTAACAGGATAACATATACAAAGGTATTTATGTGGCATCCGTAATGAGCACACTGAAGAAAGAAGACGTTTTTAATGAAATATATTATATCATTTGAAAGAAAAAAAAAATCCTAAGCTAAAGCTTCTAAGATGATTTGATTTCAGCGTTCCAAAAGATGGACGGTCTGGAGTCTTCCCTGGTCATTCGCCGTCCGAAATCCTCGGATCCAAACAAGGACGCCTTCGACAGAGATCTGCCCTCCCATGTGGTTCTCATCATGGACTGGCTGCACGCGATGACCGACGCCAAGTTCCCGGGAAATACCTACTACAATGTCGGGACTCGAACCGAGTCCTTCCTCATCAATGGTCGGAGCGTGTTTGTGAGAGTAAGTACAAGAAGTAGACAAGGGTGGGTAGAAAATGATGTCGTAGGCTTCTTGGCTATTGCCCGCTTATTCCTCGTTATTATTGTAGACTTTATTAATAAGGTCATATGTAAAAGGAGTATCAATTGCCTTTGGCAATCTCTTCCACTCAACCCTTATTAAACCCCGATATGGCGTTATTCTCCGCTCTTTAGTCAGTACATATATTTTTAGTTAGGGCATCTATAACCTCATTCTAGAAAGCTTTTACACTCTCGTAATCCCCAAATCTCCCTTTTAACAGCACTCTGATTGGATTATTTTAACAAAAATTGACTGTTTAAAGCTAGATCTGGGTATTTTGAGAGTGCTTTCTGGAATAAGGTCCTTGTCAACTATCAGCCTCCAGAGAGTAGAAAAAATCATGAAATTTTCCAACAACTTGATACTTGAATCCTATGTAATTTTTCTCAAAAATTATTATTATTATGAAACGCTTTATTAGAAAAACATAAATATACAAACAAATAATGGTAAAAATTAAAATACAAAATTGACAAAATTAATATAAAGAGGGAAAAAAAATAAAAAAAATAAACAAAATATATAGATACATATGTCCTAACTATTAAAGGGCAGGGTTATTGCCTATGGCAATCCCTTCCACCCAACCCTTATATGAAGGAATATAATTCATACCTCTCTTCCTCCAGGAGAACGGAACGAAACCGAACGTCCCCTACAGGAAATTCTTCGTCGACAAAGACCTGAGGTACAGATTCAGATTCATTGGGGGCTCCTGCCTAGCGTGCCCGTTCCTGGTAACTATTGACGAACACAAGCTCTTGCTGATTGCCGTTGACGGAACCCCTGTAGAAAATCAGTTGTTTGATTCTCTCACCATCTATCCGGGTATGAATCTTCAAAATCATTTTTTTTATTATTATTATTATTATTAAAAAAAGGTAAGTGTGTCCCGGAACCGCTTTCGCATTACTTCAGGGCACTTTACCTTTACATCCATGCTGTTCCGGAAACGGAAAATTTCGGTCAGAAATTTCCGCTCCGGCCGGGATTTGAACCCGCAACCTCCGGGTCAGTAACCAATGCTCTTAACCACTGAGCCACGGATTAACAACCCTAGAGGAATAAGCAATGGAGAACTCGTAATGCTTCAAACTTGTCAGATAAGAAACTTTCAAATATGGCTACCGTTATTAGCTTCAAAAGCATGTGAAGAAGAATTAGTTTGTTATTCTTGTGATTTCGTCTATGTTATACCTAACTGGACATGACAAGTTACGAGTATCTTTCCATATAATTTCACCACAGAAAAGTATGTCTTGGACTTAATGCTGGATTAAAAAAAAGCTATCATTTTTGCGTTAAACACTGTCATGGTATTTTTTTTTTTTTTTTTTTAAAGATGTGTGTTTCACAGCCTTTTTTATTTCGTAGCCATGAAACAGGAGCTACTGTAGAGCTACATGAAACAGGAGCTTGTGGTCTGTGTTGTAGCCTCCCCCTCTGATGGACGAGAAGTGACACAATACTTCGCATTTAGGTGCTGGGTCAACACGAGCGCACCGGAAGTGATCCCTTACAAACAATTGTAACCAAATTAATAATACAATTTTTTGTCGGCACGGCGGATCGAACCCGGGACCTTCCGCATGGCAAGCGAGTGCTTAACCACTGAGCTAATCGCGCGCTCTTTTTGATATCACAACTACTCAAACTAGCTTTACTGAAACCGCGACTTGAACCACCGACCCCCAGGTAAAGCTGGACTGAGGGACTCGTTAGTCCAAAGGAAGAGAATGCCGTAGGCATTAGCACCGCCCTTGATCAAGTTTTGTTTAATTATTTCAACTTTATTTTTTGTAAATTGTATATATTATATTTTGTAAATAAAACTTGATTAAATCTGTTTAATAATAATAAATGCGGCAGTACAAGTGTCTATTATTTTTCAACTTAAAAGAATCTCAAGTTACCCTTCTCAGGCGACCGAATGGACGTGGTCATCGACACCCACAACCACACCCCCCGAGCTTACTATATGCAGGTCAAGACCCTCTGCACCCCCAACGTGTCCGCTGAAGCCATCCTCCAGTACAACAATGCGGATCCGAATCTGAAGATGTCAGAGAAACCCAAGTTCGACGCTTTTCCCAGGGGAAGGGTAAGTGTAGAAGAGAGGGTTAGGTGGTAGAAAAGAGGGGGTTAGGTGGTAGAAAAGAGGGGGTTAGGTGGTAGAAAAGAGGGGGTTAGGTGGTAGAAAAGAGGGGGTTGGGTGGTAGAAAAGAGGGTTAGGTTGTAGAAAAGAGGGGGTTAGGTGGTAGAAAAGAGGGGTTAGGTGGTAGAAAAGAGGGGGTTAGGTGGTAGAAAAGAGGGGTTAGGTGGTAGAAAAGAGGGGGTTAGGTGGTAGAAAAGAGGGGGTTAGGTGGTAGAAAAGAGGGGGTTGGGTGGTAGAAAAGAGGGTTAGGTTGTAGAAAAGAGGGGGTTAGGTGGTAGAAAAGAGGGGTTAGGTGGTAGAAAAGAGGGGATAAAGTGGTAGAAAAGAGGGGGTTAGGTGGTAGAAAAGAGGGAGTTAGGTGGTAGAAAAGAGGGAGTTAGGTGGTAGAAAAGAGGGGGTTAGGTGGTAGAAAAGAGGGAGTTAGGTGGTAGAAAAGAGGGGGTTAGGTGGTAAAAAAGAGGGTTAGGTGGTAGAAAAGAGGGTAGGTGGTAGAAAAGAGGCGGTTAGGTGGTAGAAAAGAGGGGGTTAGGTGGTAGAAAATGCTTTGAGCATTAACCTCGCCCGGTGGTTTTTTTTTCTTCGCACATGACGGTGATAATAATATAAGGATGGTTTTTCTTATGCTTCCCTAAGAGAGAAGAAAAAAAACTGGCGAAAAAAAGAAGAAAAAAACCTTCCACTAAAGAGTATTATTATTATAAGTGCTTGAACAAAATGGAGCCCTAGACCCTAGAGTAGCCTTGGTACCATGTAGGGTCAAGGTCTAACCATGTTGTCAAATTTAAGCGACCTTAACGGAGTCCCGACGCGACGTTGCTTTCGCATTACTTCAGGGCACTTTACTTTACATCCATGCCATTCCGGAAACGGAAAATTTCGGTCAGAAATTTCCGCTCCCGCCGGGATTTGAACCCGCAACCTCCGGGTCAGTGACCAATGCTCTTAACCACTGAGCCACAGAGGTCGGCATAATAATAATAAATTATTTTCTGATTGGCAGAGTTTGAACGCTCTGGACGAGTCAGACTGTTCGGCGGACAACCCGAACGTCTGCTGGAACCACGTGAACGCCCTGGAGGTTCCAGTGGAGAAGGACCTGGTGCTCAAACCAGTGCCGGATCTGGTGATGGTGCTGGCTATGGACGAGTACCATTACAACCAGGAGACACTCTTCTGGAACAAGGAAGCGGACAGCTACTTTCGCTTCTTCCGTGAGTCTCGCTTCTCCAGACTTTTTTTTTTATTTAAGATGAGTGTTTCACAACCTTTTTTATTTGGTAGTCATGAAACAGGAGCTACTGTAGACGCTTGTGGTCTGTGTTGTAGCCTGCCCATCCCGTAGTATGCCTCCCCTCTGATGGGCGAGAAGTGACACAGTATTTCCCATTTAGGTGCTGGGTCAACACGAGCGCACCGGAAGGTATCCTTTAACAAAAAACTGTAACCAAATTATGAATACAATTTTTTGTCGGCGCGGGGGTTCGACCCCGAGACCTTCCGCATGGCAAGCGAGTGCTTAACCACTGAGCTATTCGTGCGCTCATTGACTCTATTGACTGTTTACAACAGTCCCTTTACTTTGAGAGTAAAGGGACTATTGTAAACAGAGAGTATTGTTCTGAGTCCCTCGAGTTCTCTTATATACCAACCTCAGTAGCTTGATCGATAAGGCGGTGGACTTGTAACCTGGAGGTTGGTAGTTTGAGTACCTAGTTGTGATATAACGAAAGTGATTAATACAAATATGAAAACAGAACTAACTTTTCATAAAGTATTATATTTTGTTTTCAAATGGTAGTTTGATCGAAAAGTCCCACCTCTTGGACAAAATCGTCGACCCACCTCTTTGACAATAAGTTGTACTGATTCTTCAAAAGCCAGGTGCATGAAAAGAAAATTTTGCATCATGATGTTTTCACACTTGCTTCTCTTTCTCTGGCTCGGCTCTTTCGCAGCAGAATCGTTTGTGTGGGTTGTTTTTGAGCTAAATGATGGAGCAAACGTGTCCACATACGTACAATCCAACAACAGGTGTTTTTCATTTTTCCACGGTACAAATATAATTTGATAACTTTTCAGACGTAGTAAAAAAAACTGATTTTTTTTGATTTTTCCTCATTCTTTCTAAAATATGGTTTCATTTTATAATTCACTAATGGTTTTTATTGTCATCATTGTTGTATAGCCCAACACCAGCATTATGCTGAAAGGGCTATAATAACTTTCATATTTTTCATTTCATTTGTATATATTTAGGTATATATTATATTGTTATATCAAATTGTATTTTGAATGAATAAAGAAAGTACTTATTTAAAATGCTTTGCATAATAGGGTCACTTAAACTTGCCATATTTTAATTTTTAGTCAATTAAAGTTATTTCTTTATAATTAAATTTATTGATGCAGATGAAAAGTATTTGTATGAAGAAAAATCTTTCGAAAGTAAAAAAAAAAAACACCTCTTACAGAGTCCTCTCCGAACGTGCTGAAGACGCATCTGATGAACAACGTCACTTTCATGATGCCCCCTTTCCCCGTCCTGCCTCAAGACCTGCCCCTGCCCAAGGATCTGGTGTGCCCAACCGATCTCTCCAAGTGTGGCAACAATGCTGACCAGATCGCCAGCAAGAATTTGTCGCTCTGTGAGTGCACAGATATCGTCAAAGTCAAGCTGAACGATACCGCAACGATCATCTTTGTCGATTGGTGTAAGTTGTGTTCTTTTACTACCTGTTTTTATTTCTATTTTAAGTTATGTATATTTAGGGCGGAATTAATAGACGTTTTTGTAATACCTCTGTGGCGCTAAGTCACGGATTGCGTACTGTGTAAGATAGGGAAAACCGACACTTACCAACGACTTAAGTTATTGATGTTGTCTATTAATTCCGCCCTAAGTTTATGTATATTAAGGGCGGAATTAATAGACAACATCAATAACTTAAGTCGTTGGTAAGTGTCGGTTTTCCCTATTCTACACAGTACGCAATCCGTGACTTAGCGCCACAGAGGTATTACAAAAACGTCTATTAATTCCACCCTTAAGTCTCATTAGTTAACATGGAGCAATAAGCAATGGAGTACTCGTAATGTCTCAAACCTGTCACATGAGAAACTATCCAATATGGCTACCGTAATAAAATTAACTTCAGAAGCATGTAAAAAAAAAAAAAATTGATTTATTGTTGTGATTTCCTCTACGTTCTAGCTATAGGTATACAAAATGGCCAATTTTATGAGACAGGTTCATTACCCCTGAAAATACCGAGTTCTTCATTACTTCCTCGATGGTTATTAAGACTTTCTGTAAAGGAGCTAGGCATACACGAGCGAGCAGATACAGGAGAAAATCGATGCTCGCGCGAGAAGATTTCAAACAGACACTAACTTTTTGTGCACAACAAATTCGTACAGAACAATTTGCTCTACCAACTTCAAAGTTGAATGGCATAAAGTTGGCCGTTGTATTATTTAATTTTTATTTTTTTAAAGATGAATATTTCACAGCCGTTTTTATTTCGTAGCCATGAAACAGGAGCTACTGTAGACGCTTGTGGTCTGTGTTGCACACTGCCCATCCCGTAGTATGCCTCCCCTCTGATGGGCGAGAAGTGACACAATACTTCCCATTTAGGTGCTGGGTCAACACGAGCGCACCGGAAGGTATCCCTTACAAACAATTGTAACCAAATTAAGAATACAAATTTTTGTTGGCACTTCCGCTTGGCAAGCGAGTAGTTAGTGGTCGCTAATCGCGCGCTTCTAATAAGAATATCTTAATTCTTAATCGGCAACAACCCCGCCCTTTAGGTAGGACATTAGTGTTATTTTCTTTTTTACTTATTTATTTTGTCATTCGTTTATTTTTTCTTAATTTTATACTGTTAACATTGTACTCTGACCTCCTAATAAAGCATAATATTATAATAATAATGTTAACCTGTTCAATCTTTCCTCCTCCTCCTCCTTCAAAAAGTGGGCCCAAAATCCATCTTCGAGCATCCCATGCACCTGCACGGCACAGACATCTACGTCATAGAACAAGGAGTCATCCCGGCGAACCAGGAGCGGCAAGACTTCATCACCAAACTGAAGGAGAGGCTCGCCAGGGAAGGCGCCGATTTGGCGACCAAAATCCGGCCCAAACCCTGCATCAAAGACACGGTGACCATCCCGCCCAATGGGTACACGGTGGTGCGAATTCTCTTCAATAATCCTGGTGAGTAATGGGACTCGTGGCGTTCTGAAATTACAAGGGTTTTTTAAAGTACAAATATTTTTAATAAGATTTTAATGTTGCGTTCAGAATAAAATCTTTTCAGCAACTAGGTGATTGATAAATGACTAAATATTTTCAGATGTATAGTAGTGCACTGTATGCTAGCTACTAATGTTGGTTTGAATAGTATTGATGGTTAGCTAAGTTGGTGAAAAGATGTACATAATACATAAATAAGTGATGAGTTACTAACTAAAGTAAGTTAATAGTAAACAATTAGAATAAAACATGACCTAACCTAGACTATCATCAGACTCCTCAAAGTAATAATAATAACACTCTTTAGTGGAAGGTAACCACCACGCGAGGTTAATGCTCAAAGCATTTTCTTCCACCTAACCGTCAGATTCTTATTATTGTGTGGTCTCAAAGTCAAATGAATGAGGAAACATTCATGCACTGGGTGGGATTCGAACCAACGCATCCATATGCTACCTTTAAAAATACTTTAAAATATATGTATACAAAAAATATAGAACAGAATTATTTTAATTTACATTTACACTTGTAATCCGGGGAGAATTTAATGCCTTAGGAATTCTCTGGCACTGAACCCCGATTCTCTCGTCACTCTTTTTTTTTCTTTTCTTTTTTTAAAGTTTCCATGTATTTAATTTTACAAATAAACATCTTCAACAAATAATGAGGGTATACGGTATACCCACCTTCAAAAGATAAAAATCTTGTGATGAACACAAATATAACATCTTCTTACCTGTGTTTACCTCTTGTTTTTTTCGCAGGCATTTGGATCCTGCACTGCCACTTCGCGTTCCACACAGAGACGGGGATGAACAAACTGTTTCAAGTGGGGGAGCGAAAGGATTTCGTCCCTGTGCCCAAGGAATTCCCGACCTGCAACGACTACCTGCCTCCCGTGGATCCCAAGGAGTTCGACAACATCGATTGGGACGACGAACCAACCGTACAGAAAGTTCCGTCTGGTTGAAACCAGTGCTATGTAAACTAAAACCGGCCTCAAACCATGGAGGAATAATTATTGGAGAACTCGTAATGCCTGACACCTGTCACGTAACAAAGTGATAACAGCTAATACTCGGTTGGGTGGAAGAGCTCACAGTGTGAGAATCCTGCCGTTAAAGCCATAAAAAAAAACATCCGTCTACCCACCAAATGATCTTTCTTTACGGGTACCGGATATCTGTGTCTTCAGGGATCCAATTGAAAAGACAGCGTCGATGGCACTTCGAATACCAGTTCTCGTTCTGTTACTGAAACTAAGCAACGGCCATCGAGGTTAAGAGTTGGATGGGTGACCATTCAAATTAAAACCCTCTTGATGCTGGTTATTACCGGTACCGCTCAGGCTGGGTGAGGTTAATTTGAGAGCAGTGTGACCTGCAGAAAATCGGAGTGATTCAATTGTAAATATTGTAATAGATGAAATAGATCATCTTCTGATGTATCGAGACTATTCTAGACTAAATGTTTATATTAATAAGCTTCTGAACGTCTAAATTCTAAAGTTTCTAAACCATTGAAAAAGCTCTAATGGAATGCATACCTCCTATTTTTCTAATGCCTTTGAAATTTATCCAAACGTTATGATGAGGTTAGGGTTCGATTCCCAGCCGGGTGGGAAAAAGTAAAGGGCTAGACCGTTTACAACTGGTATCTGTTCCTCATTCCATAAAGCACTCCCACTATCATAATCCCCTAATCGCACTTTTGACTGCCAAACAACACACTCTGATAAGTTTATTTGAACGAAATTTGACGGTTGAAATATTTTTTTTTTTTTTAAATTTGACGCTTGAAAGAGAGTTTTGGGGATTATGAAAATGCTTTCTGGAACAAAGGAGTCATTTTGTTGTTTCGTCTCCTAGTCACAGTTTCCTACTACATAATATATATTATCTTCTCATCCTTATATTATAAATATTTAAATTAAAATACTGTACGTATCTATCTTAAAATATATAACTTTATTTACCTACACAAAGGTACACCAGGAGGTATATTTTTTTTCCTTCCTTGTTTGATTTGAAAAAAATTCTTCTCTCATGTTCAATGGTCAAGACATCGTCGATCTGGTATACCAGAGGACACGGGTTCCAAACTCAGCTGGGACATGACAACTTAGCATCATATTTGTGATTTTGAAACCGTCATAATAATTCGTCTTGGGTTTACTGCTGGATCACCGGGACCACCGAATCCTAGTCAGCCACTCTGGCAGTGGCGATATTATTATTTTTCATTGAATGTGAACCTACTCAAATTAAGACCTTAGAAGTATATGTTTAACGTAATGGTAAGTAAATTCTCAGGAAACATAAGTGCATCGCACATTGCATAACTAGAGTATTTACCAGGCGTGTTTAAAATCGTGTTCATCACACATTTATCACGAGTTGTACCAATTTGTTGTCTTTCCTGTTGAACTCATTTGAATAATAAAATAAAGTGTTGAATTTTGAGTTTGAGTTGAGTACCTACCTGCCTTGAGTGATTTCAATCATTAAAATGCTGACTATCTGCTAACTCGCCAACTGTTGACAGTAGACAGCACTTGTCACTCTACATTATTAACTTATCAGTTAGCACTTTTATTGAATGTGTGACAGGTACTTCTCAGAAAAGTGAGACCTCAAACTTGGTAAGCTAAACTTGTATGGAACATACCTTAAGACTTGGGTTACTTTCAAAATTATTTTTTCCAGTAAATACTTCAGTCTCTCCCGAGTATTTGCTAGTTCTCTTTGGTTTGGTCCAAGTTCAGCAATGTGAGAGAACCAGGGACATCACTGCAGAGTTGACACTGATGAGTATTGACATCTTAAGAGAAATTATTAAAAAACTGAAGGGTCTGGCTGGGGGATATTACACAGGGAGAAGACCAGTGTCTTGCTAGAGGACTGTAAACAGAGAACACACTAGGTAACTCCAACAAGCAAGGCTAGCTTGCAGTATTCCAAGAGTTTAATGGCTTACAAATAAATAGCCATAATTCTTACCTTGGTTGATCACACATAGAAATATGTGCTTCAGAACAAGCCAACTTTTCCACTTAAAGTTGGCTTTAGACCATCACTCCCCCGAGCCACAGCCAAGCTGGTAACAACAACAAAGAACTGAAGAATACACATTGAGTGTTTGGTTTAAAAACTGAAGAGTTTGCTGTTTGCATTGTAAATGCAGATTATGCATTTAGTAAGGAGCACAGAATCTCTCCCTATCCTAGGGAGAATTGTTAGTTTGAAGAGTGCAGACTATCAGATAGTTTTGTTATTAAGAGCAAGACTATCCAAACATCCTTTCCCTTATCACTTTTAAATGAAACTCACTAGCCAGGCTGTCATTGTTTATTCCTAGTCAGGCACGTACAGAATCTAGTAGAGTTTCTAGCCACATTTACTTGTGTCTGCAGTTTTTTTTTAGATTCTTGGTGGTCCAGGTTCTGGACACCATTCTCTTTTACCTGTATTTACCATCTTTATATTTTAATTCAAGTTTATTGTTTTAATTGAAGTTTATTGTTTGGATTTTTCAGTTTTGTTTATTATTTAGTTTTTAGACCTAAAGCACATTTCATGACTTTTGTTTCAGACCAGAAAAAGTTCTAAAAGTTCTTGACAAACCCTCAAGTACATACATTACATCTCATCATGCCTCCTAAAGGAAGAAATAAGCCAACACCTATGGTTGTTTTCATGAATGAAATGAGGGAACAAATGGAAGCCCAACACAAAAGAAAATTTAAATATCCATTTGACGAGGATCTGTATGTTCTCTGCAAGCCATATTATGATGAACTGAGTGAAGGCGAGAAGCAACGTTACAAGGACCAGGCTAAAGCAGAATGGACAGGTTGGTTCTTTCTTCTTCTTTTGAATACCTAAAGGACTTGGTTGAGATTCTCATGATTTATACCAGCTCAAAAATAGCAGAAAGTCAAGAAAATTCACTCTGACCATCTATCACACTGTGTGTATCATAAATCATTCAGAAAAAAAGATGTGCCTTAACTCCCTTAACTGTTGAGCTATTAAGGTAGGCAATAAAACTAACCTGAGTTGCTCAATCAATAAGACCTGTTGCAGACTTGAAATCTGAAGGTTGGTGGTTTGTTTCCTAAGCTTCGGCAAATTGTGGACTATTTAAAACTAATCTTGATCAAATATTTTATACATTGATACCTATTGTACATAGATTCTAGTTTGAACTTTATCTTAGGGTAAAAATAATAAACAAAATTAAGATCACAAGTTTGGACTCAAAGTATTACATAGTTTCCATATTTAAAATGATGCAAATCTAGACTTAAGTATATAGAGTTCTAACAAAAATGTCTATTAATTCTGTCCCTAGTGTACTGAATAGTTGCCTCTAAATTATACTCTTGCAGTAAATAAATAAAATATCAAGTTTGAATAATAGTGTCTCAACACTCTTAACACAAACTGAAAACTAAACAATTAAGTTAATAATAAACTGTGAAATTTTGTTTTATCCACAGGTATCAGAGATGATAAAAACAAGAAGTTGACATCCGGAGGAATCCCCGTGGCAGTGATAGAGAGAGAGCAGAGGGAGAAAGAACAGAAGTGGAAACTGGAAAAGCTGGAAATCAAAGCCCTGTTTAACTTTGACATTAAAACTATTCTGCCAATTGAAATTGTTGTCATCCATGTGAACTGGTGAGAAGTGGTTTTGTTAGTTATTATATCATACCTGACAGTTTCAGTGTTATTGAATTAACCAGAGTTTAAAACCCCACTTTTTTAACTAGTGATGGATGAAATACTACCCAAGAAATCATACTAAGAAATTTGCATGCAAGTAACACAGGCAGACATGACTCTCAATTCCAATATTGAGGTCATTAACCTGCATATTAAAGGTGGAAATATCCATGCATTGCTTAAAAAAAAAAAACAATACTTTCTATACCTTATAGGTAGGTAATAAAAAGTAAAAAAAAAAAAAAAAAAAAAAAACTCTAGAGCAATGGTTACAATTAGCAAAAGTATACAAAGACATTACATGTAACTTGGTGTGTTCTTTGAAGCATAGTTGCATTAAAAGCTAATAACTCAAGAAATAAACCTATACTTATTACAGAGAAATCCATTTACCAATACTTATAAATTGAATTAGGGCAAAATTAATGGACTTTTTTTTTATACCTCCATGGACTAAATCTAGACTAGTGATCTGAATTTTGTCTATTAATTTTGCTTTTTTTTTTTTTTTTTTTTTTTTTTTCAATATAAATCCCACTTTGGGCATTTATTGATACATTACAATCTAGATTAAATCTAATAAGCAATTTTATTCTAAAAAGGTTATAGTAAAAAGTAAAATATATGTACATAAACATAAATATTCTTAAGTCTAGTTGAGGTGGTTACATTTTGCGCTGTACCGTTACGAAGTATAAAAGTAATTTATACTAAATCAAATGGTTTCTTCCTCTTTAATCTTCTAACTAGGTCTGAAACATTGAGAAGATGGACGGCCTCAATATTTTCATGTACCTCTAGCCTCTGTTGATGTTTTGAGGCATAAATTTGCATTGTTTCTCTAACTGACTCAACGCCCAAGTCGCGGTGCAGTAAGTTGTTCCTAATGTACCATGGGGCATTGACAATGTCCCTTAGCACTTTGTTCTGAAATCTCTCTATAATGAGTCTGTTGGATGCGCTGGTACAGCCCCAAAGCTGGATACCATAGGTCCAAACTGGTTTCAGGACCTGGTTGTATAGTAAAAGTTTATTCTCGATGGGAAGTGGAGAGTAGCGTCCCATTAGCCATTTCATCTTGTTGTACTTCATATCAAGTTGAGTTCTTTTCTTCTTTACGTGTTCTTTCCATTTCAGTTTTGCATCGAGAGTCATTCCCAAGTATTTCGCTTGATTCGAGAAGGGAATGATTTTGTTATTGATGTAAATCGGTATGTAGGGCTGATTTCTGTTGGTAAAATCCACATGAACCGACTTACTATCATTTAGTCTTATTCTCCATTTTGAAGTCCACCTTTGAAATCTGGAGAGGGTTTGGTTGAGTTCTGATGATGTTTCTTCGGTATTATCTCCAACTACCAAAAATGCTGTGTCATCAGCAAATGTGGCAATAGTGTTTTCTTCTTCCTCGGGCATGTCACTTGTGTACAATAGATACAAGACTGGTCCAAGTACGCTTCCTTGGGGAACGCCTGCACATATTTCTTGTAGTTCAGAATATGCATCTTCATGTTTAATTCTAAAATACCGATTTGAGAGGTATGATTCAAGAATTTTGGCAAGTTTTTCTGGCAACATTTTTTTCAACTTGAATTTCAAGCCTTCATGCCATACTTTATCAAAAGCTTTAGTTACATCTAGAAATACTGCGGAGCATACTTTCTTTTCTTCTATTGATTTTTCTATCAGATGAACAAGTCTGTGCACTTGTTCTATGGTAGAATGTTTTGTTCTGAACCCAAACTGATGGTCTGGTATGAGTTTCTTGTCAAAAATGACTGATGTTAAGCGCTTGTATAAAAGTTTTTCGAACAATTTTGATAGCACAGGGAGCAGAGAGATGGGTCTATAAGACTTCAGCTCCTCGGGTTGTTGTCCTGGTTTCTGAATCATGATTACTTCAGCAATTTTCCATAATTGCGGCACATATTGTATCTTGAAAGCTGCGTTTATTATTTGTGTTATCCTAACGCAAGCTTTCCGAGGGAGTTCCTTGAGGACTTGACCTGTTATTAAGTCATATCCAGGGGATTTTTTCGGATTAATTTCTTTATCAATTGTTCTCTGTAGCTCTCTTACTGTTATGCAAGGGATATAGTAATCCTCTTCTTGATATAGCATATGTGGAAGAGGTTGTTCATTTGAATCTGGTTCGTTAGGATTAAATATTTTTGATAAATATTTAGCAAATAGTTGACATTTATTATTATTATCACGGATCCATTTACCCTCCGAGTCTCTCAATGGTGGAGATTGATTAATGGGTCTTTTGAGTGGTTTAATGGCTTTCCATAATGAGTAGTCTGAATTTTGATCTGGGGAAAGCTCACTAAGAAAGGTATTAATCGATTCCTTTTTTAAGTCTTGTATTTCTTTACGCACCTTTTCTGATAACTTATTGTAAATTGTTTTATGCAGAGGGTAGCGAGTGTTCTGCCACTTCTTCCGTGCTCTCCTTTTTTCTTTTATGAGTGTAACAATTTCTTTGGGGTAATTTATTCCATGAAGTTTCTTGGAAACTTGAGGTGTATTGTCCCACGCAGACTTTTGTATAGCATCAACAAGATCTTCAAGAGCTTGATCGATTTGGTCTTCCGTTTCCAGAGGAGAATTTAAGGTTATTCTCTTTGATAGATTTATTTTGAAGCTGTCCCAATCAGTTCTTTTGTTGACCAGAACTGGATTGTTTGGTTTTGTGATAATATTTTCGCTGATGGTAAGAACAATAGCCGAGTGATCAGAGCACAAGTCAAGATGTTCATCAATCTTCATGTAGTTAGCAGAAATATTTTTGTAGATAAAAAAATCTATTAGATCTGGTATTTTTTGAGGGTCTGTTGGCCAGTAAGTGGGTTTTCCTGTGGATACATAGTCTCCATTATTTTCTTTCAAAGTCTTAAAAAGAATTTTTCCTCTTTCAGTTGTCATGCGAGAGCCCCAATGTAGATGTTTTGCATTGAAATCTCCGCCTATGATGAATCTATTGCCAATTTCTTTGAAAATTTGATTGAGATCATTTTCTGTTAATCTTTTCCCAGGAGGACAGTAGATACTTGCAATTGTTATTGGAGCCTGCATTGTATGGACTGCAATAGATGCCAGTTGTATGCTTTCGGTTTGAAACTTGAGGTCTTCATGATGTTTTAGGTGTTCTTTAATGAATATACCACTACCCCCACGAGCATTATTACTTGGATGGATGGTATGATAAAATGTATAACCCTTTATTTGGCAAAAGTGTTGATCTGTCATGTGTGTTTCACTGATGAGGCACACGTCAATATTATTTAGTTCTAGTATCACTTGGAGCTCATTTTTTCTTGCTATGAGTCCATTAGCATTCCAGGCAAGAATAGATATACTCTTCATGATTTTTTAGGTTTTGGGCCCGGTTTTGACCGGTTTTCAATTTTTTCTACTCTTTCTTTCATATTAAGTATTTCTATCTTTAGGTCTTTTATACCAGCCAAGATTAGTTGAATATCACTTTGGCTGGTTTGTGATCCTACTACCTTTGCGTACGAAACTCCTCTTTGTACTGCTCTGAGGGGTTCTTTTTGACCTTGAGGAGGTCTTACAATGTTTTCTTGTTTACTTGGCAAGAAACTTGCCCGGATATTTTTGGATTGCATATTTTTTCTTTTTTGCAGTTCTCTGGCAACCATGCAGCCTCTATAGCTGGCTGGATGGTCACCACCGCAGTTGGCACATTTGGCACGTGCCTCACTGGATTTATTGCAATGTGCGGTCAGATGACCTTGTGCACATTTAACACAGCGAGGTTTTTTATTACAGTGATTTTTAGTATGGCTAAATTCCTGACAATTTTTACATTGAGGAATTATTTTGCTACCTTTCATAGGGCATATCTGTACAATCTGTCTGAGGATTTCTGGAATCCTGTAGATGCTGTCTATATTTTCGCTATTATCAAAGGATAATATAAACATATTTAAGGGTTTTTTCTCTTTTGCTGAGAATTTAGCATCAGCTTTTATTATTTTGAACCCCTTTCTTGTCAGGTATTCAATAATTTCCTCTGGCTCGGTTGTGTAGTCAAGTCCTTTGGCCATGACTCTAATCGGGCGAGTTTGTTTGTTCTCATAAGTATGAAACATGAGATTTTCTTTCTGGAGAATTTGCACCGTTTTACGGTAACTCTCTCCGTCCTCAAGATTTATTTTGACTTTGTTGTTATCAACTATTTTAGTGGTATAGTTCTCAGGTCCTATTTCAGTATTCACGATATTAGTAAGACTAGAGATCTTACCTGGCTTATCGACAAATATTGGTGGGGGCTTTCGGTCTTCAGGTCGAGTCCAATTTTTGCCTTTTTTGTTGGCGTTTTGTTGTCCTGAGGTTCTTTTCTTCTGTTTCTTCTCTTGAAGAATCCAGTTGGTCTCTGTGTGCAACTCCTCTTCGTCAGTCTCGTAGAGAGGTTTGACAGTTACTTGAGATGACTTGGATTCTGTACTCAAGGTAGCTACAGCTACCACTTTTTCTGACATGCAATTTTCAAATGATTGCAATAACTGCCTGATTGCTTGCTGCAGTGGTTCACTACCAGGCGGGAATGTCCAGGCATTAAAGAAGCTTCTTAGCGCTTCTAGTGCCTGGGCATGGCTGGTATTTGCTGCTGCCTGGGTATTCGCTTCATTTGACGGTCCACCAATTGCTGCCATGGTGTGGTCCGGCATGTGGTTGCGTGTAAGGCTCTGACAGGTCAGGGCGCGCCTACGTGACGGCCCTGATATCAGATCTTGCACATAACTAACACTCACTTAGTACAGTTGAAATTTACATTGTTTATAATAATCTGCTGTCACTAGAACGGATTGTTTGATGTTACACATTCCTTTATCACTACGTCACTCTGACATTGGACTAGATAAATTATTGTTTACTTTTGCAAAATAATACGAAAGTGAAAACTAGAGTATGCACGGCACGACCGTACTCTATCACTGCTGACTTGAGACTGAGATGATAAAAACAAGAAGTTGACATCCGGAGGAATCCCCGTGGCAGTGATAGAGAGAGAGCAGAGGGAGAAAGAACAGAAGTGGAAACTGGAAAAGCTGGAAATCAAAGCCCTGTTTAACTTTGACATTAAAACTATTCTGCCAATTGAAATTGTTGTCATCCATGTGAACTGGTGAGAAGTGGTTTTGTTAGTTATTATATCATACCTGACAGTTTCAGTGTTATTGAATTAACCAGAGTTTAAAACCCCACTTTTTTAACTAGTGATGGATGAAATACTACCCAAGAAATCATACTAAGAAATTTGCATGCAAGTAACACAGGCAGACATGACTCTCAATTCCAATATTGAGGTCATTAACCTGCATATTAAAGGTGGAAATATCCATGCATTGCTTAAAAAAAAAAACAATACTTTCTATACCTTATAGGTAGGTAATAAAAAGTAAAAAAAAAAAAAAAAAAAAAAAACTAGAGCAATGGTTACAATTAGCAAAAGTATACAAAGACATTACATGTAATTTGGTGTGTTCTTTGAAGCATAGTTGCATTAAAAGCTAATAACTCAAGAAATAAACCTATACTTATTACAGAGAAATCCATTTACCAATACTTATAAATTGAATTAGGGCAAAATTAATGGACTTTTTTTTATACCTCCATGGACTAAATCTAGACTAGTGATCTGAATTTTGTCTATTAATTTTGCTTTAATGCCTTATAATCACACTAGTAATTTTAAATTGCAACAATAATATGTATATTGACCTAAATAGGTATAGTGCACATTTCAATTAATTTCCTCTGTATCTTTCAGGTTCTGTAAAGTACACGAGAACTACTTTGTCCCTGCAGAAGTAGCTTTGGCTAGATTCTCTCTCCGGGATGGTTTGATAGACACCTACCATTGTTTCCCATACCATGATTTCCCACCTGGATCAAAAGGTGACTCCAAATCTCATAGTGAAAGAACTCATCAGATTCCCGTGTTTGACTTTTCCGAAAAAACAGAAAAGTGGCACATCATCTTTAGAGATATTATCAAGTTTTTGAAAAAGGTAAAAAAAAATGTCAATACATAAAAATCTTTAAGGTTAAAAAAAGCTTTTATTGAACGTTAATAATTGTTAGTAGTCACCATGGCCAAGTGAGGTAGGCTTGCACACATGGTGACGTGGGTTTGAAAGTGGGCCGGGCCGAGCTGGCAATAGCAGCACAATGCTTATTTACTAACCTAGTTAGAGACTATTTTTTCTTTTTTCAACAATTACTTGAAATATATTTATTTACATATAATCATCTTCTTCTCTTTTAATCACCAAGTTTCAGTAGGGTCCTGAGTGCGTTAGCATGTGTTGGACTATCACACCCCCTTAGCATAGTTTCTGCCACAACAACAACTACAACCTGGGTTTGAATCTCAACAGAGTCGGAGTTTTTCGGGTGTGTACTTTGGATGTTTGAGGTCCTCTTATACCTTGTGAGGAAAAATGAGAAGCTGCTCTGATGTGATCAGGGACCCATGACGGCCATGGCCGAATTATGGGCAATACAGAAGAATTTGTCAGTCCCAGTAGCTCCAGAGGTCGTGGGTTCGAAACCCAGCCGGGACATGACAAGTTATCCTCCCATTTGGGATTTTTACCACTTAATAATAAGTCTTGGGCTTACTGTTGGAATAATGGGACTTTAATAGTCCTAATTGGGCAGTATATATAAGGCAATATTATTATTATTAAGAATATAAAATAAAACCAGTACGAATTGTGATATAATAACACACATTTATTATTTATTTATTATTAATATTACAGGGGAAGCAACAGCTTCTGGAAGGTGCCACATTTCCCCTGTATACAATGAATGATGACGTGAATGACATCACTTCTAGGAATGCAGTGCGATGCTTTCTCAACTTGATAGTACAATCTGCCAACTATGATGGTAAGTATGACTTGGTATAGGCGGTGGTCTGGTAATCCAGAGGTTGCGGGTTCGAAACCCAGCCAGGACATGACAGGTTACTCCCATTTGGTATTTTTTACCACATAATAATAAGTTTTGGGCTTACTGCTGAAATATTGCGACTTCATAGTCTTAATTGATCAGTATAAATAAGATGATATTGTTATTATTATTATCTACAAGGTGGCCCTGAAATTATATGTTCATCAGAAATAATTCTGGCCATAGAATTATTAAAAAAAGAAAAAGAAACACGTTTCTTTATTTTTCTAGCAGCATTATCTCTCTGGATTGTCGTACTCTATATTTACTGAGTGACTCTCATTAGTTGTAAAAGATTTCTTCAAAACTGCCACCATGAGTGAGTGCTATTGATATATTTGATATTTATTTACTAATATATTTGATGTTTATTCATTAATGTATTTGATATTTATTTATTAATATAAACAGGGAGCAGACCAGCATTGGCTTGGTTCTGGGGGCCCTTGTCAATTATTAGCCTCCTTGTAAAGACAGTGGTAGAAGTGCTGAGTCATTCCTCCACTGTCTGGCCACCATCGTTCACAATGACGCCACCCTATGATGAATATATTTGATATTTATTTATTATTATATTTGATATTTATTTATTAATATATTTGATATTTATTTATTGATGTATTTGATGTTTATTTACTAATATATTTGATGTTTATTTACTATTATATTTGATATTTATTTATTAATATATTTGATATTTATTTACTAATATACAGGGTGGGGCAAAAGTCTGGAAACCCCTGAATAACTTTCGAATGGCTTCTTCGGTAAAATTAAAATTTTGTAAGGTAAACCGGGCTAATAAGACCTTCTTTTAGAGTCGGGTCGATTTTTGTTACCGGCCCCCATGTCGGGGCCAGGGGGGCCAACTTCATTTTTTTAAATACGAACCCCCACCTTGCAATACATTTTTGGAAAGGTCTTTAAATAAGAAATACATTGGTGCAAATTTTATTCCTTTAATATGGAACTGTTTGCAAATGGCGTCCAACTTTGTGTATGCAGTAAAGTCTGGAAACCCCTGAATATCTTTCAAAAGGGCTTTCTTAGTTAATTTAAAATTGTGCACGGTAAGTCGGGGTAATAAGACCTTTCCAAAAATCTATCGCAAGGTGGGGTTTCGTATTTAAAAAAATGAAGTTGACCTCCCTGGCCCCGACATGGGGGCCAGTAAAAAAAAATCGGTCCAATTCTAATATAAGGTCTAATTACCAAGAATTACCGTACACAATTTTAAATTTACTGAGAAAGTCCTTTCGAAAGATATTCAGGGGTTTCCAGACTTTATTGCATACACAAAGTTGGACGCCATTTGCAAACAAATAATATTAAATAAATAAAATTTTGCACCAATGTATTTCTTATTTGAAGACCTTTCCAAAAATGTATCGCAAGGTGGGGGTTCGTATTTAAAAAAATGAAGTTGGCCCCCCTGGCCCCGACATGGGGGCCGGTAACAAAAATCGACCCCACTCTAAAAGAAGGTCTTATTAGCCCGGTTTACCGTACAAAATTTTAAGTATACCGAAGACGGCATTCGAAAGTTATTCAGGGGTTTCCAGACTTTTGCCCCACCCTGTATTTGATGTTTATTTACTAATATATTTGATGTTTATTTACTATTATATTTGATATTTATTTATTAATATATTTGATATTTATTTATTGATGTTTATTTCTCCAGACACATTCGGTGACAATCCCCACGAGAAGCACTTCAAACTGTACAGCCTGGCGAAACTGCTGTCCGTTCTGAAACAGAAGGATCCGAATCTTCCACCCCAGCATGCACTCCTCCTCGGCACACAGGTGGCAGACCACATGCTACGCCAGGACATGTACTTGTACTCGCCCAAAGTAGCTTGCAAGGTGAGTCCAGAGTAGCTTGCAAGGTGAGTCCAGAGTAGCTTGCAAGGTGAGTCCAGAGTAGCTTGCAAGGTGAGTCCAGAGTAGCTTGCAAGGTGAGTCCAGAGCAGTTAGCGCGCTAGGCATTGCACACATTTTTCTGCTCTGTACTTGGATGTTCAGGGTCCACTCATACCTCGTGAGGAAAAATGAGTAGCTGCTTTAATGTGAAGCAGCGACCAGTGGCAGAATCTTAGGCAAAAAAATAATACAAGATATTGTAAATGAAAGTGGTAAAGTCCTATGATTCTGCGCTACCCACTAAAATTGTGACATAATAACAGAAAGAAAAAGCATTATTATTATTATTATTATTATTATTAGGTGAGTCCAGGGCAGTCTGTTTGATCTTCTCCTTTTTTTTTCTCTTCAAGATGATTTGTATTAAAGAAATTAGGGGCCAAATTATAAAACATTACAATGATTTTAAGTGCACATTATCCCTAGAAGAGTCTGTTTGATCTTCCTTTTTTTTCCCCTCCAAGATGGTTTGTGTTAAAGAAATTAGGGGCCGAATTATTAAACATAAAAATTATTGTTAGTGGACACTATCCCTAGAACAGTCTGTTTGATCTTCCTTTTCTTTCTCTCCAAGATGGTTTGTATTAAAGAAATTATGGGCCAAACTATAAAACATTAGATTTATTTTAAGTGGACACTATACCTAGAGCAGTCTGTTTGATCTTCCTTTTCTTTCTCTCCAAGATGGTTTGTATTAAAGAAATTATGGGCCGAATTATAAAACATTACAATTACTTTAAGTGGACACTATCCCTAGAGCACTCTGTTTGATCTTCCTTTTCTTTCTCTCCAAGATGGTTTGTATTAAAGAAATTATGGGCCGAATTATAAAACATTACAATTCTTTTAAGTGGACACTATCCCTAGAACAGTCTGTTTGATCTTCCTTTTCTTTCTCTTCAAGATGGTTTGTATTTAAAGAAATTATGGGCCGAATTATAAAACAATACAATTATTTTAAGTGGACACTATCCCTAGAACAGTCTGTTTGATCTTCCTTTTCTTTCTCTCCAAGATGGTTTGTATTAAAGAAATTAGGGGCCGAAGTATAAAACATTTAAACCTAATTATAAAAAAAATATATTAAAAAAAAAAGATAAGTATTTCACAGCCTTTTTTATTTCGTAGCCATGAAACAGGAGCTACTATAGACGCTTTTGGTCTGTGTTGTTGCCTGCCATCCCGTAGTATGCCTATAATTTGGCCCTTAGATACATTTATTTTTGCTATAACAAAAAGCAGAGCAGATCATAGAAGCCACCAGGTTCAAAAGGAAATATGCACTGAAATAGTTATAATGTACCTATACTTATTTAGTTTAAAGAGACTGAAAAGCCCAAATTTGTAGTAATTTTTTTTAGGTATGTATTTGTACCTATTTTCATTCTAATTTTGGGAAAAGAAAACCGGGAAATAATACTTGTCCTCCTAATAAACTGAAAAAAGGGTAAGTTATTTTAATGGCCAGGATTTAAAGGGATTTTATTTTATGATTAGTTGGATATTTAAATATTTCAACTTGTTTCAAAAATTAAGATTAGATATTTTTCTTTTTTATTAAGTTTGACTTGAAAATAATCATAGTCGATTGCTTCCTAAGCAATGTGATCTAGTCAATTTTCTTACCCCTGTTATAGATTATAAAGTACTCTCACAACATACCTACACTCAAACCTTGATATAAGATAACTCAATACATAAGAAATTTGGATTTAAGAGAACAATTTTCAGGTCAAATTCCTTCTGTATAATGGAAAATACAAGAGAAATCTGGATATTGCTTCCTAAGCAATGTGATCTAGTCAATTTTCTTACCCCTGTTATAGATTATAAAGTACTCTCACAACATACCTACACTCAAACCTGGATGTAAGATAACTCAATACATAAGAAACCTGGATTTAAGAGAAAAATTTCCAGGTCAAATTCCTTCAGTATAACGGAAAGTACAAGAGAAATCTGGATATAAGAGGAAAAAATTCTGGTTATCCAGGTTCAATTGACTGTATTTTTTTTTTTTTTTTAATAAATAATAATATTCTATCTTTTCAGTGGCATGATGATCACGACAACATACCCAAGTGCAGTCTCTCCCGTTGCATCTCCTGGGTGTACATTATCTGTGATCAGTCCAAGTTCATGGGCTACCCAATGATAGCCGGCAAGCACATGCCACACAATGCAGTGCTGTTTGATGTAGAGAGCAGTCAGGTAGTTCCGGGTAACCATGCGGAGGATGACGAGGAGGAAGGTAATAAATAAACTAATGTGTTTCCTTGTGCGATTAATGTTATTATATCACAATTTTAGTGGGTACGGCTAAGTTCCAAACCTGCGACCCTAGATTACTAGATACCGGGTTAATGTTTAGTGTTTGTCTGTCCTGGTAGCTCAGTGGTAAAGGCAGCAGCAGCACACTGTGAATCCAGAGATTCCATAAGTTGTGGGTTCGAAACCCATCCGGGACTTGACAAGTTATCCTCCCATTTGGGATTTTTACCACATAATAATATGTCTTGGGCTTACTGCTGGAATAATGGAACTTCAAAAGTCTTAATCGGGCAGTATAAATAAGGCGATATTATTATTATTATACAACAGGGGTCAGAGTAGTGTAGCAGCAAAGGGTTCAAGTTTCCACTGTTTTCTCTTCCAAGTAAAATCTTTCATAATACTAGTAAACAAAACACAATATTGCATTGGAGGTCGAGTGATTAAGTAGCTAGTCTAGTAATCCAGGTGATAAGGGGTCTGTTGGTTTGAATCACAGCCTGTGCATGAATTTTTACTTGTTTATTTGAGACTTTGACCACATAAAAATGGAATAATGGGACTGTATTATTTGTACAGTATAAATAAGAGTTTATTATGGGGATTAAGGTTATATTTTGTAGCTTAGCACAGAAAAGTTTGTAACAACCATTTTTTTTTAGGTGAACTTAACGTCTGGAGCATTGTCTACCACCCAAACTTCATAATTTTTTATTATATGTGGTCACAAATTTAGAGGAAATGATTGGTTGGGATCCAATCCACTTGCTTGCTTGTTTAGAAGTCCTGGTATCTTGGATAATTTCATAATCCCACAAACAACAAGCATGTATCATTGAACATCTCTTGTTTGAGGGAGCTTCATTTTTTTGTGAAAAGAGTGAGTGCCTTGAAAACCTAAAACCATATTTTATTATTTTCATTCCAATGATGTAATTTTGTATAAAAAATATTTTTATAATGCTATAAAGTCGAAAGTTCAACCATTCCTTCTGAGATTGTGGTCTTAATTAGTAACAGCTGACTAAGCATAACAAAACAGAGGTCAATCGTACGAATATCACTGAATGTTTATTTACACATTTATTTTTCTAGTAGAAAAAAGTAACAAGCATGAATTATCAAGATATTTGTACTATTAAAAGAAAAAACATAAATTCTATAGGTCACTGGAAGAACTTAATAGTTAAATTCTAATCAGAAAATCAAAATACAACACTAGATTTTTTCTTGTTCTACATTACTTATGTTTTCAGATGGTCATTGCTAGTTATGGCATCATCAATGAGCTGACTCAATTTCACTGACAATCTGAAAATGGTGCAAAAAAAAAAAAAAAAAATGCACCCAGAAGTACCTAGACTTCAAATTATTTAGATTCTTATTGGATTGTTTTGTGTTTACAGAAGAAAAATACCTTGATGGAGACAGTGAGTATGATGAGACAGTGTCAGTAGCTTCCAGTTACCAATACCCGGAAGATTTACCCAGTCACATGGGTAACCTTGCTCTTGGGGAAAGGCGCTATTAACAAAAGGTGCTTACATAAAACATTATCTACTGAGAGATGCATCACATCAAGACGGAATCATTAAGATGCATGGTTTTTATTAACCTCACTCTTTACCTTTTTTTATCTTACCAATATTCACCACCATTTTTTTCTGGTCTATTGATCAATTGACATGAAAATTCAAGCACATTGAAGATTTTCTGTATGGTATTTTAAAATAAAATAAATATGAAAGAGGAGGTTTATCATATATTTGCAGAAAAAAGAAGAAAGATATACAGATTTAAACATATAAAAGTACAGTTTCAGTTATAAATAATATGTAAAAAAAATCAAGTATGCTATTTGTTGCCTCATGACACTAATAAAATATTTTTTTTTTAATCTTCTGTTATTCAAAGAATCTCTCTGGTCAGGAATGCATTTTTATTAATATAATTTCTAAATGCCAGCATTGTAAAATTTCAGTTTAAGGTAACTACAAGGCAAGGTTAATGTTTAAGCATTTTCTACCATCTAACCCTCAGAGTCTTATTATGTGGTCACAAACTCAAATTAATGAGGAAAAATTCATGCACTTGGAGGGACTCAAACCAACGGATTCCTATGCTAGCTGCATTACCAGACTAGCGCGGTAATCATTTAACTTGATCACATTGCGTGCCAAGAGGTAAAAGCAAGACATACCCAATTGGCCCACGATGTCAGGTGTTTTTACCTGAAGTGGATAATCTTTGTCTGACAAAAATGTCTGACGTGGCCATATTGGATAATTTTATCAAACGAAAACGCCTGATATTGTATAAATTTCGTCAGGCGTTCTTGCCTGACATTCACCTTAACATAAGTACTAGTGTCATGCAAAAACCCATGATGTGGCATGGAATGTGTTATGTTACTGGGCATTATGTTTTATGACCAATACTTTCTAAAGATAATGGTCAGTTATTATAATATGTGGAATTTGAATTTAATTTCAGTTACCTTAGTTTTTTTTTCTTTATTATATAATATATACCAAGAATATGTGATTTATTTTTTTAGTTTTTCTCATAATTTTATTCTTTTAAGAGACCATTAAAAATTAATAGTTGGCATAGGCTATGATGAATGTTAACAAATTTTATTTTGTTACATGTATTTTTATATAAATCAAGCAAAAATATAATAATCCTCTTACTTTTTATAGATTTTCAAAGTCTTCATGATATTTTTTTCTGTATATCTTCCTAATAGGTATTCCAATGTGGTTATATTCATTAACAAATTGAAATTTACAAACAAAAATAAACTTGTTTTAAAGTACCTAATACACAAGTTAACTTCAGGTATTTATTATTATCTAGGATTTCTTGTACACAGGCAAATCTTTGATAATATTGACTATGTCATCTGAACTCTCATGAACAGTTTTCTGAGAGTTGTCTACAAACAAAAGTTCAGGTTTTTTAAAATTCTTGAAAATAGTATTAAGTAGGTCCCTGAATTGTTTATTATTCTTCAACTCATCCTCCTCTACTGTGAAGCTCTTTCTTTTAGACAATCTTTGTAATCTAACACTTTCTGAAAGAGTCAAGAAAATGACCAAGTCAGGTTTCATGAGATCTCTTGGCCAGAAGTAAATGTCATTATCTTCATCAGGTAATTTCAGGTCAGCATTTTTGATCAACTCATTGGCCATTCCATATGCAGAAGTACTGTGCCAGAATCTGTCCAAGACAACAGGCTGCTTCTGGAGGACTTGTTTGATCTCATCAGCTGCTACATAGTTACCAAGTGCATAATATGCACGTCTCAGTAGAGAATCATGAGCATCAAACTTTGGTCTTAATGAGGTAATTGATGGAGGAGGAGTAGATCTCAAGCTTGCATTCAACTTCTGTGATACCAATTTGCTTGTGTGGGATTTCCCACATCCATCAAGCCCTTCCAGTACAACAAGAGGATGTTTCCTGTCATCTTTCTGGCCCGAGTCTTCATTATTTTTCTCAACCTTGGAGTAGATGTTGAGAAGTTCTTCAACTTCTGGTAGTGCTGAATACTTTGCAGACTTCAACACGGACAAAACTGACAACACAGAAGGGTACTGAGAGAATATGTGGTACTTGGAAGTCATTTCACTTTGTTCAATATTCTCAAGATTGATATTCTGCAGAGGAAATAACAGACAAAAATTACTAACAAAATGAAAATGATTAGAAAACAATGCACTACACACAACACAAGTGAAGATTGAACTTCACTGCAAGTATTGTAAATTTACTCTGAAAGACTACTGGGAGAAATAGGTAAAGAAACTTTGTTTGATTTTCAACTTTCACACTGAAGATCAGCAAATGCTACCAGGAAATAAGTCCAAACAAATTGCATTTCCTGTATTCAAAGTGCAATATCATGATAACATTTAACTGATAAGAATTTGAAGTAAAAGCAGATGAGCTCTTACCATATTGCATTCATCCAGTAACAGAACTCACAGCTGAAGTTGATGCAACTTGAGTGATTTCTCACAATCAATAAAATTGTTTCTAACTTTACAGCTTGATTATTATCTTGAATAATGTCTAATCGGCTAATCTTAAATGATAATCTGCGATCAATGCTTGCTCGTGGTCTCCGTTTTCCAGTCATACAAACTAGAGCGAGATAAGCTGATAAGAAGTAAAAAGCACAACAAACTGGTTATTGATTTGAAAGCTTTCGCGCCATAACAAATATTATGTCCAAGAGGTTTGTAGTCGGGAGGGAGCCTATCCACACAATCAAGTGAAACACTCGTGTGTAGAAATCTGTGAGACTTCTACACAAGACAAACTCAACTTGGCAACCTTGCAATTCATTTAAAATTTACTAGCGGGAAAATTTTAAATATGGGAAGAATTTTTTTTTAGTGTTTTGTTCATTTAAGAACGTAAAATTAAAGAATAAAGAGATAAGCTATCTTTAATAAATTATATCCTTAAAAGGAAAGAAGTTGAAGTAGAAAAGTAGTTTTGACTTGTATCCCATGTACCACTGAACATATGAAGGAGGTTAATGTTCTTAAGTAAATCAAACAAAGGTCTGCTGTTCAATTAATGGGAAGGTGAGATACAATTTATCAACTTAAAATCAAACTCTTTTCTAAGTAGCACAAAATGCTGAACAAGTTTTTCTGTTTCTCAAATGACATGGGTGTTTAGGAAAAGTGCCCTGAAGTAATGCAAAAGCAGTTCTGGGGCACAACTACCTTATAAAAGCATTGGTAGTTATACGGTTAAGGTGCTAGACTTGTAATGTAAACATCAGGTCCCACCCAATGCTTGGATTTTTCCTCATTTATGTAGGTACCTATTTGAATATGTGACTGGTAACCATGCAAAATTTCAGCTCAATCTGACTTGTGGTTCTTGAGTTATAGTGTTACAAACAAAATACACATACACACACCCACACTCAAACAAATCATTTTATTATACACAATTTAGTAATAAGACATTAAAATTAGCCCACCTCCATGGCCCAGTTCATAAGAGCATTGTTTACTGACTCTTGTTGGTTTGGAGGTTGTGGAAGTTTTTTTATGAACAAGTTTTTCCAATTCTGGAATGGCATGAGTGTAAAGGTAAAGTGCCCTGAAGTATTGTAAAAGCAATACCAGGGCACAATTAACCTAAATTAAATTTAAAATTGGGGTTAAGAGACAGAAAATGCCTAAGGCATTAACTTCACCCCCGTATTACAAGACAATTGTAAATATAAATTTAAATAGTGTTGTTCTATATTTCATTTTGAAAATATTTTAAGTTTTTTTCCATGTTAATAATTTATTGTTGATTGTTTTGTATATATAAAAAAAGTGTAAATAAATAAATGAAGTCTTCTGCAATATTATTTAGTAATAAGACATAAGAAAATGCTTGAGCAATAACCTTGCCTAGGTTATTTTCCATTTAAGAGATTTTTTGAGATACATTCAAGCTATTTCAAACAGCTATTGTGGTTCTTACTTCAAGCTGTATTCAAATCAATTTTAAATGGATCTCTTCCAATATTCTGCTGCATTTAACTTATTTTAACAAACAATACTTAAAATTTGCATATAATGATTCTTTTTATCATGATCTTTTTTTTTTCAGACATTCTGAGTGGAGAAAAATTGCCAAGAAATGTAGACGCTCTAGAATAAGAAAATTGAAGGCATTAGAAAGAGAAAAATTGCTAAAAGAAAGTATGTATAATTGTATACTGCCTTATAATTTTCAACAGCTAAATAGTTACTTGTCATGTTTTTGGACTATTGCACACAAAGTCTCAAAGGCAAAGAAAATGAGAGCCATGTTGAATACCTACTGTTATTGTCAGTTGATGTTTAGATACAGTGAGGTTAGGACTTTGTGGGTGAGCAGTCACTGAGCACCCAACTAAGAACTTAAAGTTGCTTTCTAGACTCAAGTCTGTTTTTATCAAGAAAAAAATATTTTTTCTTTAAAGCCATGTATTCCCTTGTCATTTCTGTTGTAGATAATATTTTCAGATTATTTAATCAACTCATGGATAATACATAAATAATCACCACAACTCCTGAATAGAAAAATGAAAACTTGCAAAACACTGTTTATTTTGATTATCTTTTGATTTTTCTTCAAAATACAAGTTAACATGACTTACTAATAAGAGGAAAAAATGGTAAATAAACAGTACACTTAGGATGTTTTAAAACACCTGTGTTTCACAAGTTTTCATATTTTCTTTCCTGGTTGTGGTGATTATTCCTGGGGAAACCTTGTGTTGATCGTAAATCCTTATAAGGATTTCTTTTATTCAAAACACTCAGCTAAATGAAAGTACATAGCATGAAATTGAAAAAGAGATTTTGTTCCTTTATTTCATTTTCTTCCAGGAGAAGAAGATGAGAGTGTTGAATCTTTTTCAAATTTCCTATGGCAAAAAGAACAGGAAGCTTTGGAACTGTTTGCCAGTATAGAAGAGCAAAGAATTCAAGAAGAAGAGAATAGAAAGTGGATTGAACGGGAGTTGAAAGCACAAGAGGAATGGAGACAGAGCCAAGAGAAAATAGCTGCTTTTAAAGCTGAAAAGGCACAACAAGAGGTAGTTATTATTTTTATCAGTTGAATCATAGGTTTTCATTGATTATTATCATTTAAATAAAAAAATTGGTATATTTATGTGATTAAAAAAAATAGACAGTGGTAGAAGTGCTGAGTCATTCCTTCACTGTCTGGCTACCATTGTTCACGATGTTGCGGCAAGATTAATACCTAATGTATTTTATTGAGTGTAAAAAGTACAATTTGTATGTAGGTATATTTATGGTATATATTTATTAGAGGAGATTTTTTTTTTTTTTTTTTTTTTTTTTTAATTATATCACAGAATTACTATTGAATTTTTTTTTATAATAGTTTGTATAATTTTGTATAATAGTTATACAGTGGATCCTGGATATAAGAGAACAATTTCCAGGTCAAAATTACCTGTCAAGTTCTCTCAAGTTATCTTATACTGATCTCAGTAGCTTGTTCGATAAGGCAGCGGACTTGTAACCTGGAGGTCGGTGGTTCAAGTCCCAGTTTCAGCGTAGATTTAGTAGAGCGAGTTTGAGTAGTTGTGATATGCAGCCAGCATTGCGGGCTCATTCCCTTTCACAAATATTTTGAATGAAGCGTTTGTCCTATAGTTAATGTTGAAATAAAAATAAAAGGTTGTGATGTCACGAAAGTTATTAACACAACTATGATAACTTTTCAATATCCAGGTTTGGTTGTATTCATCATGATAGGGTGGCGTCATCGTAAACGATGGTAACCAGACAGTGGAGGAATGACCCAGCACTTCTACCACTGTCTTTACGAGGAGGCTAATAATTCACAAGGGCCCCCAGAACCAAGTCAATGCTGGTCTACTCCCTGTTTATAGTCCCGCGGCCAGATTGTATTTCGTTAGAAAAAGTTCTTTAATTTTCTGGCACCCCTTACTGTGATAAATTAACACGAACAAATTTATCACTATTCTATTATCTTTACTCTCTAATTGTTATTTTATTTACATTGTATTTATACTCAAATTAATTAAGAGGTGCTTTGTTAAACTGTTGGCATAATGAGACTACCTGTCTTGCGCTGACAGTTTAAATAAAGCACTACTTATACTTATACTATTCCAGATACGTATTCGAGAGGAATGGAATCGGGAACAGAAGAAAATCAAAGAGATCGAGGAGAAGAATCGTCGTGAGAAAGAAGAGCGAGAATTGCGGGAGAGAGAATTCAAGCAGAGGATCAATGATTACATTGAGGGCGCACGCAATGATCTACCGCCCGGGTTTAAGACGAACTTGGAGTCTAAACCTGACAAAGAGCTGTGTCCGTTCTTTGCGAAAGTTGGCGCGTGTCGTTTCTTTGAACACTGTTCTAGGTGTGAATATTACCAATGTATTATTTCATAGCTGTCTTAATGATAAATTAAAACAAGACCTTCTGTACTGTTGTGATTCTCTCTGTCCCGGTAGCTCAGTTGTCAAGGTGTATGCCTGGTAATACAGAGGTCGCTGGTTCAAATCCAGCCGGGAAATGACAAGTTGTTATTATTATTATACAACGCTTTATTAGGTATAAATGGACATTATGTACATACAAATAATTATTTTAACAATGGAAACAATATATACAATAAAAATGAAAAAGAATAGAAAATATACACAAAAAAAACATAAGTCCTAACTAAAGGGCGGGGTTATTGCCTATGGCAATCTCTTCCACCCAACCCTAGTTGTTCCTCCACTTGGGATTTTGACCACATGGTAATACGTCTTGGGCTACTGCTGCAATAATGTTGTTTTTGTAGCCAGCTTGGCTACAGCTGGAGGGGGGAATGATGGTCTCCAACCAACTCTATCAAAGATGGCTCGTGCTGAACCATATATTTTTATGTGATATCAACCATCGCATCGTGAGGACTTGGACTTTTCTTTATAAGCCATTAAACCCATAGGAAACTGCAAGCTAGCCTGGCTTGTAAAGGTTGACTAGTCAGTTCTCTGTTTATAGTCCTCTAGCGAGACACTGGTCTTCTCCCTGTTTATTTGGTTTTTTTAGGTGATATTATTATACTTTAATTTTCTGAACCATTTACTTCTTCTATTTCTTAGTCCTACCTTCCCAATAAAAAGTACCTAGTTTCATGTAAGATGATCATCTTTTGTAAAATTTCTTCATCCAAAAATATTAGAAATAAGCAAGGTTTTTTCAAATAGGAGCCCCTTAATATGTGCCATTTATGCGATAAAACCAATAAATCTTGCTTCCTTTTTCAGGAATCACATCAAGCCCACAGTGAGCAAACTGTTGCTTCTCACCAACTTTTTCACACACTTTTCCATGGAAAACAAGAGTGTCGGAGAATACGATACAGACATGGGGCTGGAAGTTGACGAGAAAGAAATGGACAAGTACTTTATGTAAGTTCTATACTAAATGAAAAAATAATAACAAACTGACGGAAATATTCACTAATTTTGCCCCTAGGACTTGGCAATTGGACTTGCAAAAAAGATCAGACACTTGGAAAAAATGGTGGATTTTTTTTATCCATTAGTTTAGTAGTCACCGTGGTCTAGCGGTAGCATGCTTGACTTGCATTCCAGGTAACCCGGGTTCGAATCCCAGCGGGGTGGGAATTTTTCCTGCACTACATTAAATGTCGGAGTCCACTCTAGCCTCGTGAGGATAATTAGGGTATTTGGTGAGCGGGCAATGATCAGTGGCGGCATTACGAGATATTGTTTTATTGTACAATGATGATTTTTAAACACAAATAACTAGGTTGCTCTTTCTCTTATTCATCACCTTAGCCATTAGGTCTTGAAAAAACACAAAAGTAATTCTAAATTCCCCAGGATATGTCATTGATATAAATTTCAAAAAAGTGGACAAGACACGAAAACATGTACTAGACCAGCCAGGTCGTATCTCGAATTTTGAATATGAAGTTTTGCAAAGCAATGTTTCAGTCAGTGGGGTTCGATTTCACTGTATTCTAAAGGAAAAGCAGCGCACAAAACGTTGCGAAACGCTCCGAAACAAAATGTTGTGCTCATTGGGAAGTTGGCCTCAGTTTTTTTTCTAACCTCCTTCTTCTCTAATCTATCTCTAAACTCTAGTCTAGGCTCTAGTCTCTAATCCTCAGAAGTGAGCCTTCGCTTATAGGAGATGTATTTCTTGTACAAAAAAAATCAACTAAAAATCAAGGGTTAGGTGGAAGAGATTGCCATAGGCAATAACCCCGCCCTTTAGTTAGGACATATGTTTTTATATATTTTTCTATTCTTTTTCATTTTATTGTATATATTGTTTCCATTTTTTTCGTTGTTTAAATAATTATTTACATTGTACATTTTGTTCATTTATATCTAATAAAGTGTAAAATTATAATAATAATAAATGAATAATGTTCTTAGACCATGGAAAACATTCCAAATATTCAAACCTCAACCTGTCCACAATCTTCAACTCCCTCGTCTGTGCCTGAGGGTATGATACTTGGAGAGTATGATACCGTACATGAGGAACCCGAGACACAAAGAATTCTACTCAAAGTTGCCTTCTGAACAAACTGTAAATTACTTGGCACATTGTTTAACAACATAGGTTTTTTTGTAAACCAAATGGAAGAACCACCTATTTGAAAGAAAGTCAAAACATTTGGGTGCTCCATTAATGGTATTACTAAAAGTACCCTACTGAAAAGTGCCCTAAAACACATAGGTGGTTCTTCTAGACAACTATTCAAATATATTCAATTAAAATTCTCTCCTTGCAGTGAATTCTACGAAGACGTAATGCCAGAGCTCCGCAGCCTGGGCCAGGTGACCCAGTTCAAGGTGTGCCTCAACCAGTCCCCTCACCTGCGGGGCAATGTGTACGTGGGCTACGCCACTGAGAGGGATGCCCTGAGGGCGTACTACGCGCTCAGCGGGAGATACTACGGGGGCAGGACGATCCGAGCCGAGTTCTGTCATATCCCGGCGTGGTCGCGTGCCATCTGTGGTGAGTTTACTTTTAACACTTAGATGACCGGCATGGTTTTTCGTGAATTCTCTTGTGGGACCGGCGATACTACGGCTATCCGACCGGTTGTACCACCGGTGGTACACCCGGTCCATTCCGTAGGAACGTGCGTGTACCACCGGTGGTACACCCGGTCGTCTACGTGTTAAATATAATATAATGATAAAATAAATGTGTGTCTTGGTGTTCATATTACAACTTTAGTGGATAGCGCATAACTATAGGACTTTTTTTTATTTCTTTGAATATCCCAATATCTTTATTGGGATATTCAAAGTTTGCTGCTCAAATTAAAGCGTCTACCCGTTTTTACTTACGAGGACCGCGGACTTTTAAAAATCCTGCGCTGCTGGGCATCGAACCCAGGTCACCGTGCGTGCAAGCCTTGTGCGCTACCCACTTGGCCACGGTGACTAGTAAATAGAATGGAATTATTTATACTGCCGAGATAAGACCTTTTACTCCAGAATTCAAACTGGTCTTATTTCATAGAAATTATAGGTAAGTTTTTGCAACCATAATTGAATGGGTGAGTAGAAGAACCAGGAATGTCAAAAAATTTCACAGAGATGATAGAAAAGATTCCTTCTTATTCTACGAAAAAAAAAAAAAAAATCGATTTTTGACATTCCTGGTTCTTCTTCTACTCATCCATTCAATTAACGTTTCGTTAACTGAACTCTGTGCCGTTAAGCGAAGAAAACTCGAAAACTGCACATGCTCGAAAATTTTCGAGTTTTCCTTTTTTTTATTATTATTTTTCTAGTGATGACCAAAATAATAATAATTATAGAAGGAAAGAAATAGAAAATATTACTGAACCATCATCCTCTTGTCTTTTCTCAGGTTTGTTTCTAAGTAACAAATGTCACATGGGCGGCAAGTGTAATTTTCTGCATGCCTTCCGGAACCCCACCTATGAGTTCAACAGCGCAGACCAGGACAAAGAGGCCATGCCTCGTAGAACGAAGTCTTCCAACGCTAATTCTACCAATCGGTGAGTTCTTAGTCAATCAATTTTTAATTTCTCAAGAAAAATAGGAGGGGGAGTGTTTTTTAAACACAAGAGAACCTCGTCCTTTAGTTTTCATGTATTTTTAATGTTATTTAAAAAATAATAATTCAATTCAAATATGATTTTTTTTTTAAATAAGAATAATAATATCGCCTTATTTATACTGCCCGGTCAGGACTATTAGGTCCCATTATTCCAGCAGTAAGCCCAAGACGTATTATTATATGGTAAAAATACCAAATGGGAGGATAACTTTTGTCTTGTCCCGGCTGGGTTTCGAACCCGCGACCTCTGGTATCTCTGGATTCACAGAGTGCCGCCTTTACCACTGAGCTACCAGGACATAGTATTTTCTTGTTACTATTCTTTGTAATTTTGACTTTACTCTAATAAATAATTAATTAAATGCAATAAAGGATAAATGAACATATTTATGTTCGCAATAAATCACAAAAATCTTGATTTCTCATATACTAAATTTTGACTTTCTTTTGGACAACATCGGAATTTTCTTGCTACGTAGAATAGCCGACCTCCGTGGCTCAGTGGTTAAGAGCATTGGTTGCTGACCCGGAAGTTGCCGGTTCGAATCCCGGCTGGAGCGGAAAATTCTGACCGAGTTTTTCGTTTCCGGAATGGCATGGATGTAAAGGTAAAGTGCCCTGAAGTAATGCGAAAGTGGTTCCAGGGAACAATTAAGTTTAAAAAAAAATAGATAATGTTTTTTTTTATCTATATTATTATCTAATATCCTGATTTAATCTTTATTCTTGCTTCAGAAAATCTTGGGCCTGGAGTAGCGACTCGGAAGACGAAAACGATTCTGCCAACAGAACCGGACGACACAGAAACTCATCAAGGCGCAGAAGTAGAAGCAGAGATCACAGTAGTCAGCGCTCACAAAGGTCTGAGAGAAGAAATGGAGATTGGTGTAGTGCTTCTGAACGGCGAAATAGAGATTCAGAACGGCGAAATTCGGAACGTTCAGAAAGAAACAATAGGGATTCAAAGTCAGAACGTTGTCACTCGGATAGAAGCAACAAGAAGTGTGTCTCGGAAAGAAGCAATAGAGAATCCAACTCAGAACGTAGAAATGTGGAGCGTGGTTTTTCAGAACGCAGCAACACAGAGCGTTGTAGTGATAAGAGGTTATCTGATAGGAGTGATAAGAGGAAAAACACATCGGATAGAAGGCGAAGTAAAAGTACCTCTGATGATGAAAACACTTCGACCAGGTCTAGAAGAAAACGCCGAAGCTGTTCTCGTGATGAAAATGAACTGACCGACGGATTCCGAAGAACTGTAAAAAATACATCTGATGATGAAAACACCACAGATAGATTTGGAAGAACTGTGAACAATACATCTTATGATGAAAATACATCAGAAAGATTTGAAAAAACTGTGAAAAACACATCTGATGGCGAAAATGAATCTACAAATCGATCTGAAAGAGTAAATAGTCCGGAACGTGATAGAGAATGGAAGAAAAAGAAACAGTCACATTCACAAGAGAAGAGAAAATTAAGACGAGGCAGTTGTGATAAGGATGACCAGGATTATAAACACAAGAAGCGAAAAGATGAGAAAGAAGACTAATGAAAGATGACTCTACTTTTTTGTATAGTAACACCGGAATCTCACTAGTGCAACATTTTGTCTCGCAACGTTGCCAAGCGTTTCCCTATGTTTCATACTCCGCTCTTCCTTTAAAATCAAATGGATCCCAATAACTGAACCTTTGCTTCACTACGCTTTGCAAAAATTCCCATTAAAAGTTCAACACAAAATGATGGTAAACGTTTTAAAACAAAACATTGTACTCAGAGGGATCCAAACTTAACTTTTTTTTTTAAAATGATATTTACTTTTTTGTATAGTAACACCGGAATCCCACTAGTGCAACATTTTGTCTCGCAACGTTGTCAAGCGTTTCCCTATGTTTCATGCTCCGCTCTTCCTTTAAAATCAAATGGATCCCAATAACTGAACCTTTGCCTCGCCAGCGTCGATGGCATGTTGAATACACCGGTTCCCTTCAGAACACCGAAGTTAAGCGACATCCAGCGAGGTTAAGACTTGGATGGGTGACCATTCAAATTCTAATTCTCGTGACGCTGGCTTTTCCCGGCCCCACTCAGGCTGGGTGAGGTCAATGTGAGTAGCAGGTTTGTGAGTTTCCTGCGAATGGAGGGTAAAACCCCCGTCGTGATATGACCATGGCAGTTGAAAGCGACGTTAAACCCCACTTAAAAATAAAAAAGAACCTTTGCCTCACTACGCTTTGCAACTTTTCCTATCAAAAGTCCGACACAAAATGATGGTAAACGTTTTAAAACAAAACATTGTACTCAGAGGGATTGTTAACTTTTACCCAGCTTAACTTTTTTTTAATGATATTTATTTACAGAGGAGACTTAACAATCAGAGTCCTTGCTCCTCTAGCTTAACTTTTAAGCGAAACGAATGATTTTTTGTGCTTATTTTACGAATTCTTTGTGGTGAAGCAAGGGGTTCTTCACATTTTTGTGGGTAACACAGCATTACTAATAGCAGAGCAAACGCATCCGATTATTAATTTTTTTTCTAACCTAAGCAATGTAAGTTTTTTTTTCAGTCTGATTATGTATAAAAATCTTAAGACTGTACAAAATCTCTGTATCAAATTTGTTTGATAATAAGTAAGACCTTTTTTTTAGACTGCTCAAATAAAGGGACTTTTTACTCTTACCTCTTCTATATACTCACCAGACCAGATGACTAATGACCGGGTCGAGACTCGACTGCTGTCACGTGATCAATTTTCATGTAGATTTAGCGTCACGTGATCAATTTCCACCAATCAGAGAGCTCCAAATTGATCACATGACGCTAAATCGACATGAGCTGGGACCCAGCAGTCGAGTCTCGGACCCGGCCATTAATAAAGTCTTCAAAATTTTATTACTACTTATACGTATTCTTTATGATGTAAAAACTTTGAGACAAGAAAAGAACAAAAATAAGTTTTCAATTAAAATATACTTTGTGTTTATTTTGAAATATAAAAAGATAATCTAGAAGGCATAAAGAGATCTAAAAAGGACTAGAAACATTGATAACTTGAATATTACCTCTTTGGTTTGTGGAAAATCTTTGGTAAATTTAACTAAGTTTGAGAAATGATTCAGAACATTAAGGAAAAGTTTGAAACTTTGAAAGGAATGTAGCTTTTCTTATCAACTTATAACAATTCAATTTCAAAACTAGAGAAATATAGAAAACCTTTCATTTGTTAGAAGATAATACATTGGTTTGTACCTATAATTTGCTTGGGGAAACAATTCTCTGTAAATTTTAACTGATGAAAATTAATAAAATATTTATTTATTTTAATGTTGAAGCTCTTAGCTCCAGCCACTTAAGAGTGTTTTTCTAATGCCAATCTCTCGTTGATTCTCATATTATGATTACTCAAGTTGAGCAACGTAAAGTGATCTTAAAACATGGTGGATGATCCCTTTAGTTACATAGATTACTAAGCAGTTTACACAACAGTGCTACAAGTTGTTGTTGTTGTAGCCAGCTTGGCTACAGCTGGAGGGGGGGAATGATGGTCTCCAGCCAACTTTATTTCAAAGTTGGCTCATGAGAACTTGAGCTTTTCTTTATAAGCCATTAAACCCTTAGGAAACTGCAATTTAGCCTGGTTTGTTAGGGTTGGCTTGTCTGTACTCTGTTTATAGTCCTCTAATGAGACACAGCCAGACTACAGTGCTACAAGTCATCCTCAGTGGTCATATCGAAGCTACCCAACCAAGAGTAGCTAGTTTTCCACCCTTGAGATTATTATTGACCACAGCTCTTGGGTGATAGGAAAACCCAGGTGATAAATTACTATAGGTACTATGTAATAATCTGGAGGGAAAATAACTTATTTACAAATTATTATCCTAAGGAAGCCCAATAAAAGCCAAAATTTTCTTTTCTCACACTGTAACGTTTGCTTTTCTGGCAACAGCGGGATTTTTCTCTCGAAAACACCACACATATACATATGCACGACAACCCCTTTAGTTACATAGGTTGAGGATTTCTTCAATGAGAAGCACGAATGTGAGTTCTGACTAGAAGAAGCACACAAAATACAGCAACCTAGAGAAAGAATACATGTTTAAAGCTATGGCAGTGGAAACAATGGGCCCGTTCTGCGAGGAGATGTTTGTATCATTTCATTGACTCCTTGGGAAGCTACCTGGTAGCAAAGACCGAAGACTCCCAGGGAGCAGCCTTCCTCGTTCAAAGGATCTCACTGACAGTTGAAAGAGGAAACGCTGCGAGTGTGCTGGGCTCATTTCCTTCTACGCCAGCTTTTGACGATGTGTACAACATTTAATTAAGTAATAAATATTATTTCAGAAAAATGTTCTGACTTGGTCATGAGAGTGGGCTCCTGCAGGTTTTCTTATTTTAGTGAGTATATTAGTTACGTTCACTGAGATCATATAACATAGAGGGAACCCGATGTATCAGGATTTGCGTCCAAGAGGGACCATCAGCTGATTTCAAAATCAGTGCCGGAGTTGTAGTAATTTTTCTCTCGCGAAGGGACCGGGTTCCTAAACTACCTAATTCTTCTAAAATAATGTTTTTACTTTTTTCATATTTACCTATTAGTTATTTTGGTCTTTGTTTCCTCTTTTACTTTCCTTATTTTCTACTTCTACTTATACGACTTGGTATCTGACGTGAAAATTAAGGATGTTTAGATGTCCGCCACTGCATGAGGTAATCAAAAAATTCAAATAAATTGAACGAATCAGAAGCCGGGATTTGTTGAAAGAGGGACCATCAGCTGTTCAAAGTTGGACGCATAAATTTGTTCAACTCGAGATAGGTAAGGTTCCCTCTATGTTCTATGATCTCAGTAGTTAGGTTAGTCAGGGTTTGCCTATGAAACAGAGCAGTGTTGCAAGTTATCCTCAGAGGTGACATCGATGCTATCCAGGCTAGAGGTGGCCAGATCTCCGCCCTTGAGCACATTGTTGACCACAGCTCTCGCCAGGTACCCCGTGGTGATGGACTGCTTGGCCGCGTAGAAACTCTTCATGTCCTTGCGCTCCAGGTTGTTGTCCTGGAACCAAAATATATTTTATTTTACACTGATATCCAAGTAGTTAATGATATAAATATATTTCATTTTACACTGATATCCATGTAGTTAATGATATAATGAACTGGGCGTCCATGTAATCCTCTCACCACCGTGATTTAGGTATCAATACCTAACTCAAAGACACAGAATTATTATCTTAATATATAAATGTCAAAGTCACTGACTGACCACCGACTGATCATCGCTCTACAGCCCAAACCGTAAGTCCTAGGAAGCTGAAATTTGGTACGTAGCTTTGTCTTATAGTCTAGATGTGCAATAAGACGGGATTTTTCGAAATTCCCACTACAACACCTGCCATTGGCGAAAAAGGATTTTTTGCTTTCACGGCCATGCCTCGGCCCGCAAAGCGGGCGACAGCCCGCTAGTAATGATATAATAATAATATTTTTTCTTTGTGTTATTATGTCACAAATTTTAGTAGGTAGCGCAGAATCATAGGACTTTATCACTTTAAAGTTATACAATGTCTTGTATTATTTTTTTACCTGTGATTCCGCCACTGGTCGTTGCTTCACTTCAAAGCAGGTACTCATTTTTCCTCACGAGGTATGAGTGGACCCCGAACATCCGAGTACAGAGCAGAACAATAACCAAAGGAGATGTGTCACAAAACCTCTCTCAATTTCAACAACAAAAAAAATCATCTTTCAAACGAGTAGGCTAGGAACCCTAGCCTACTCGAACTCCTTTCATGTTCGGGCAGTTCGTCTTTGGAACAGCCTGCCGGTAGACATCAGGAATTCTCTAAGCATTGACGGTTTCAAAGTCCTTGTTGAGGAGTTCTATTCTGATATTCCGTAGCTCTTGATTGTCATTAGTATTATTCTTTTCTACATCCTTTTTTTTCATTCCTATCTTACACTGCTTTTCTTTTTTATTGTTGCTGACTACTAATCAGCAACAAATGGTTGGGTGGAAGAGCTCAAGCAAAAGGAGAATCCTGCCATTAAAGCCTAAAAAAAAAAAATGTCTGACTCGGGCTTTCGGACTAGGTATCCAATCCCGGGATCCCGGGTCTGAATTTTCATTTCAGGATCGGGATTTTCAAATCCCGGGATTTTCGGGATTGACAATTTGCTTACATTTTAATGATTAAATAATTATTTCGCTAGTTGGATATATATTTTTATATTAGAAACTGTTTCAAGGAATCTAAGGGTCTAATCTAGCCCTGTGCGGGAGGGATACGTGAGTGTCTTGAGCCTTGACTATGTTGCGGCTTATAATGAGAACAGTCCCTATCCCCTAGTTTCTCATCTTGATAGGGGTTTTAGTTTGAACCTTTTGCTTTATTTTACAATTCGCAATCCTTGAATATAGTCATCAGAGACTTATTAATATAAATAAAACGTCGCTTATTTCAAATTTTCTTTTAAACAGATTGTTTTCTATTGAATTTCTGAGTATACTAGAATTTTAGTCCATGGTAATTCATCTTATAAAACGCCTTTTATTAAATAATATTAGCGGGGCTCTAAGGGTACTAAAACGTACAAAATTGAAAAATTTACCAATCCCGGGATTGGTCCCGGGATTGATCATTTCTAATCCCGAAACCGAAATCCAATCCCGGGATTGGATTTCCTATTTCTGACCCACATCCTTTACCTTGCAGAACATATGGTAAGCATTGTTGACCAGCTCATCCAGGTCGAGCTGCTTACGAAAGGAAAGCTCCGGGTTCCGCACTAGAATTGTGGACACGATGGACAGCAGCTCTACAATCACCTGGACAAAATAATAAAAAAAAATATGAAAAAGATGAAAATCAGATTTTTTTATTTTTTACTGATACTAGTACTTGTAATTTTTAAAGATCAGAACATTTATTATTTAATCAAATGGCAGTGGAAATGGCAAATTAAATAACCCGATCGCTGAAGTTAAGCAACACGAAGCGAGGCTATGACTTGGTGGGTGCCTATCCAAACCTAGACGTAACGGGACCAGAGTTTTTTTAATCAATTATTTATTCTTTTTTTAGTACATAAATTGTTCACAATATAATTCTACCTTATTGTTTTGTGAGTTTCCAACGACTTATGATGTGGTCAAAAACACAATTACGAGGATAAATGCCAATATCCTTGCTCGGTTTCGAACCCGCGACCTCTGGATTACCAGACCCACCACGGGACAAATTTTCAAAGACTGGTAATTTTCTACTCTGTGAGAATTGAGGAGCATTGTGTGCTGTCCCCCAACATCTGGTGCTAAATTGAGTAAGTAGTAAAGGTAGCGCTGCGAAATTGACGAAGTACCAAATGTTTGGTTCACCAATTGGTGGAAGAGATTGCCACAGGCAATAACCCCGCCCTTTAGGTAGGACAATTCTCTTTTTTTTCTTTCTTGTATATTTGTTTAATCTTTTTGTTTTTCTTTATATTTCATTGTATTCTACTGTATATATTTTTTGTTCTACCTAATAAAGCTTAAAAAAAAAAAAAAAAAAAAAAATTACCTGGCGATACTCTGGGTAAGTGATGTGGTTGAGGATTTCTTCAATGAGAAGGGCGAATGTGAGTTCTGACTTGGTCATGTTGGAGAGGGTGGGCTGCTGAGGCAGAATGTGCCCTGGGAATAGAGTAGAATAGAAATGAATACAACATACAACAGTGATACGCACTTGTTTGTCTGTCCCGGTAGCTCAGTGGTAAAGGCGGCACTCTGTGAATCCAAAGACTCCAGAGGTCGTGGGTTCGAAACCCAGCTGGGACATGACATGTAATACTGCCAATTGGGATTTTTACCACATAATAATATGTCTTGGGCTTACTGCTAGAATAATGGGACTTTAATAGTCCTTATCGGGCAGTATAAATAAGGCGATATTATTATTATTTATACTGTCAGTTTAGGACTGAAGAGTCCTAATATTAAAAAGCACAAGATTAGCTCAGAGGTAAGGTACTTGCCATGCGGACCGACCTAAGTAGCTTGATCGATAAGGCGGCGGACTTGTAACCTGGAGGTCGGTGGTTCAAGTCCCGGTTTCAGCGTAGATTTAGTAAAGCGAGTTTGAGTAGTTGTGATATCACGAAAGTGATTAACACAAATATGATAACTATTACTATTATTATTAATATTACTTGCCATGCGGAAGCTTGAACCCCAAAGCTGAAAAATAAAAATGTATTGAACATTTGGTTACATTTGTTTGTAAAGAATACCTTCCGGTGCCCTCGTGTTGATTCTGCACCTTAATGGGAAGTTTTGTGTGACTTCTGTGTTATAGTATGCCCATCACAGGGGAGGCATACTACGAAATGGGCAATAACACACAGACTACAAGGGTCTACAGTAACTGATAAGATTATTAAACATAAAAAATACTATATTTTTAGTTTTAATTGATTTTAAATGTAAAAGTAAAAAAAAAAAGTTATCATTATCATATTTGTGTCAATCAGTTTCGTGATGTCACAACTACTCAAACTACCTTTACAAAATCTTTGCTGAACCCGTGATTTGAAACAACGACCTCCAGGTTACAAGTCCACCGTCTTATAGATCGAGCTACTAAGGTCAGTTTAGTTTATTTAATGTAAAATATTGTAACTTTTTTTTGACATTACTAAGCAGCTTCAGGAAAAATACTTTTGTAAATTATTAAAAATAAGGACCGATGTTTTTTTTTTTCAACCAACAAAAAATAAGTTAAGAGCGCGTTAAATACGCACAAAGGGTTTTTTTTAAACTTAGCTACAATTTGAATTATACTTTTTAAACTTAGCTACAATTTGAATTATACTATGTACGAATACAGTACGTATAAATTGATTACTAAGCATGTAAGAAACCCCTTCAATTTTCAGCTCGATAGGAAAGAAAAAAACGTGAAAAAAAAATGAAAAAATTTGCTCACTGTGAGGTTTGAGCTCAGGGTGTGAACAAAACTCTAAAAAGCTTTCATAATTTGCTAATATGAGTTACGAGTGATTAAAAACGCAATTTTTTGTACCTCAGATGTTCTATATTTATAAAATGCCCTTTAGAAATTAAAGAATCTTTCAGCATTGAGGCCTTGGTTTTTAGGACGGCTTTTGTTCTTAGCAAAGTCTGGGGGGATTCTTTGGGCGAGGTACACCATCCGTTCCATTTTTCCAACTAGCTGTGTCATTGTAACCCATCTGTTTCTTTTCCTTGCATAAGAGTGGCAGGCATTCCTAGTGTGGATCACTAGAGAGCAAGTCCTGGAGTTCTAGATTCTTCCCATCCTCCACTCTTCAACAGGAAGAGTAAGGAGGGAGCACTAGAGAGCAAGTCCTGGAGTTCTAGATTCTTCCCATCCTCCACTCTTCAACAGGAAGAGTAAGGAGGGAGCACTAGAGAGCAAGTCCTGGAGTTCTAGATTCTTCTTCATTTTGCCATTTTGAAGAATGAGTATTTTCTGGAGTTAGAATAATAAATAAATAGATTTGGCATAGGCAGGTATTTCTTGAACTCTTCTTTTATGATTTTCTTGTTTGCTATGAATTTTGATATTGTTGTGATTTTTGTATTTTTTTTTTTATATTTTTAGTTTTTTTTTCTTTCCTTTTCATAGTTCTTTTTCTTTAATTCTTCATTTTGCCATTTTGAATGAGTATTTTCTGGAGTTAGAATAATAAATAAATAGATTTGGCATAGGCAGGCATGTCTTGAACTCTTCTTTTATGATTTTCTCGTTTGCTATGGATTTTGATTCAATGTTGTGATAATGATGGCAATATGTCTTTAAAGTTTTTTTTTTTATAATTTTCTTCGCTTTAATTTATTTTCCTTCTTTTGTTTAAAATCTTCATAATACTATCTCGATTTTTTGTTCTGAAGTTAGAATGTGAAAATTTTGGTCGGAAATATCTTTTAGAACACTTCTTCTGTGATTTTTTGGTTTGCTATGAATTTTGATATTGTATTGATGATGTTAGTTGTACAAGCAATTTTGTTAGTCATCTTCAGTACTTAAAATTTTGTTAAAGAGCTTATCAATACTTCGAATTTTAATGATCAACAGCAGCACGATGAATTTCGATAATCGGTATGTTTTTTTTTTTTTTTTTATAGCAAGTAGAATTTTGAGAAGCAGTAGCAAGTAGAATTTGAGAACAGTAGCATAGAATTGAGAAGCAGCAGTACGTTGAATTTTGATAATCGGTAGCAAGTAGAATTTTGAAACAGTAGCAAGTAGAATTTTAGAGAAGCGAGTAGTAGCAAGTAGAATTTTGAGAACCAGTAGCAAGTAGAATTTTGAAGAAGAAAAAAAAACAAAGCAGCAGTATGAATTTTGATAATCACAGCAAGTAGAATTTTGATAATCAGTAGCAGTAATTTGAATCAGCAGCATGTAGAATTTTGAGAAGCACAGCACGTTGAATTTTGATAATCGGTAGCAAGTAGAATTTTGAGAACCAGTAGCAAGTTAGAATTTTGATAATCGGTAGCAAGTAAAATTTTGAGAACAGTAGCACGTTGAATTTTGACAATCAGCAGCAAGTAGAATTTTGAAAATCAGCAGCAAGTAGAATTTTGATAATCAGCAGCAAGTAGAATTTTGATAATCGGCAGCAAGTAGAATTTTGATAATTAGCACAAGTAGAATTTTGATAATCAGCAGCAGTAGTTGAATTTTGAAATCAGCATCACGTTGAATTTTATAATCACAGCAAGTAGAATTTTGAAAATCAGCAGCAGCACGTTGAATTTTGATAATCGGTAGCAAGTAGAATTTTGACACCAGTAGCAAGTAGAATTTTGAGAAGCAGCAGTACGTTGAATTTTGATAATCGTAGCAAGTAGAATTTTGAGAACCAGTAGCAAGTAGAATTTTGAGAAGCAGCAGTAGGTACGTTGAATTTTGATAATCGGTAGCAAGTAGAATTTTGGAGAACCAGATATAGCAAGTAGAATTTTGAGAAGCAGCAGTAGTACGTTTGAATTTTGATAATCGTAGCAAGTAGAATTTTGAGAACGTAGCAAGTAGAATTTTGAGAAGCAGCAGCACGTTGAATTTTGATAATCGTAGCAAGTAGAATTTCGAGAACCAGTAGCAAGTAGAATTTTGAGAAGCAGCAGTACGTTAAATTTTGATAATCGGTAGCAAGTAGAATTTTGAGAAGCAGCAGCACGTTGAATTTTGATAATCGGTAGCAAGTTAGAATTTTGAGAACCAGTAGCAAGTTAGAATTTTGAGAAGCAGCAGTACGTTGAATTTTGATAATCGGTAGCAAGTAGAATTTTGAGAACAGCAGCACGTGATTTGATAATCGGTAGCAAGTAGAATTTTGAGAACTAGTAGCAAGTAGAATTTTGAGAAGCAGCAGCACGTTAAATTTTGATAATCGGTAGCAAGTAGAATTTTGAGAACCAGTAGCACGTTGAATTTTGATAATCAGCAACACGTTGAATTTTGAGTCAGCACATCAGTTTCGATACTCAGAATTTTCAAGTAGAAGCAAGTAGAATTTTGATAATCAGCAGCAAGTAGAATTTTGATAATCAGCAGCAAGTAGAATTTTGAAAATCAGCAGCACGTTGAATTTTGAGAAGCAGCAGCACGTTGAATTTTGATAATCAGCAGCACGTTGAATTTTGAGAAGCAGTAGGACGTTGAATTTTGAAAATAAGCAACAGTACGTTGAAATTTGGCATTTGTTGCAATTCAAGATGTAAATTATTTATTCTTTTTCTACGAGTATAACTACTTTTAATTTTGATGTGTTGTGAAGTTGTAATTGAAGAACTAAATTTTTTCTTTGAATTTTGTTTGATTTTATAAGTGGCATAAAAAAAGTTGTGAATAAATTTGGCCACTATTCAAACTATTATCTATGTACATGAATAACATGAATCATTTCTACCAAAATACATTGTTTCCATACATTGTTTGGTGCCATGCCGAAAGTCCCGGGTTCGATCCCTCGAGATGACAAAAAAATTATACTCTAAATTTGGTTACAGTTGTTTGTAAGGGATACCTTTCGGTGTGCTCATGTTGACCCAGCACCTACATAGGAAGCACTGTGTCACTTCTCGCCCATCAGAGGGGAGGCATACTACGGGATGGGCAGGCTACAACACAGACCACAAGCGTCTACAGTAGCTCCTGTTTCATGGCTACGAAATAAAAAATGCTGTGAACAACTCATCTTGAAAAAAATCACTAGAGGTACACACTACACAGGCCAGTTGATACTGGCAATCCAAAGTTGTCTTTGGTTTGGGAGTAGAGGTACTATCAGTAAGAATGCAGTGCACTTTCTAAAATCATTGAACTGCCACAAGTCACTCTTTCACGACATATTTTACAATCATCAGGGATAGTTGTAAAATAATCCACTATCACATCTGCTCCTCTCAACGTAGATCCTAAGAAAACATGAAGAATTAAGAATTTTTTTTTCTTAAAGCTTTGATTATTGATTGCTATGCTGAGTCCTTCTGGCATCTCTCTGTTAAGTGAGGATGATGGTGTGACGCTGCGCGGGAATTTAGGTGATATATAAATAGCGGAAGACGCCCGAGTTGTATAAAATATTTAATGGTGGATTATGGTTGGGTGGAAGAGCTCACTCCAGTGAGCTTTGTAGAGGTCTACGATCTATAATTTAATTATTGTTTTATTTACATTTAAATCAATATACCATTTCATATTCATTACCTTGAACAGAAATGCCCTCTGGAGTTCTCATCATAATGTCCCACACCTGATTGTAGAAGCGGGCGGGCACCCGACACCAACATCCCTCCAGGCGACGCAGCTGCAGAACTGTCAGTCTGGGAGGAGATGGACAAAACAGGTCAAAAATATGTATCTATTAAACCGCGTTTGTGCCATTTTTATTTTCATTTATTGTTATCATTTATTATTTTCTTCAAACTTATATCCTTAAAACCAGTTGTTCAGATGCCCCCTTTACATGGGGAGGCCTCAGATATTAATCTGATTTTGTACAAGATGCCATATACTATGTAACTATGTTGTGTGTAAATTTTTATTGTACAAATAAAGGCTTTTTACATTACATTACATAAACCGCGAACCCACTGCGTGCAACATTTTGTTGCTCAACATTTCATTGGCAGCATTACCCCCGAATCATTTTCTCACCGGCCGCACCTGGCATCTATGCGACAAAAGCGGAAGTGGGAGTGCCAGAACGAATTAACCTCTACTATGAGGGAGAGGTTATGCTGAACCCAAGTAGGTTTGGTTGAAAGCAAAGTAAGAATAGCACACATGACAGAGAAATATGGAAACGTAATATTAGAATTGTGGTTTAAAAAAGTTAAGTTTGTTTTATTTCGAAATAATAAAATAAATATGTGGTTTTTTTTGTGTTGAAGCACAAGGTCTCTTCACAATTTTTGTGGGTAGCGCAGCATTACTAAGAGCCGCCTTTTACATTTCGAATTATTCTATTACATTAATTTCCTTTTACTCTGGTAATGCCGCCACTGGTCGTTACTTATACAAGTAACTACTTATTTTTCCTCACGAGGTATGAGTGGACCCCGAACATCCAAGTACAGAGCAGAAAAATTCCTGCCCCGCTGGAGATCGAACCCAGGTCACCATCCGTGCAATGCCTAGCGCGCTAACTCACTCTGCCACGGTGACTATAAAAGTAATATGTAATTATGTATTTAAAAAAATATAATCAGTCAGTATACAGGGTGTCCCGTATACAGATGCAAATATTTTGAGGGTAGGTTCAGCCCACCGTGGACTATCATATGAGCGAAACTTGCAGTGGGGCATTTTGCTTCGTTAAAGAGTTATGGCCAAATCCCTGTTTTTCCCACAGGTCTAGAGGTCACTTGGATCGATGCACGTTTTTAAAGAAATGATAGCCAGTAAGTAATTTTTGACTTCATGTATGGATAGTCATGCATATTTCCCTTGAAATGCAGTTGGTTGCATAAAAAAATATTGAAAGACCAGAGAGATATTTAATCATAAGTTCAATACTTTTCTAAAATTTGATTTTTCCCTGTTCTCCCTTTCGTGAATTTAGAGTACTTCTACAATTGCAATTCTGCGTATCACTAGTTAAAAAAATACCCTATTATGTTTAGTTTTATAGAAAAGAAAGCTCATTTATATTACATGGAACGCAGTACACACAAAGCTCAAAAAACACTTCTGAATCATGATGGAAAATTCAAAGTTGGCTGAATTTTAACAGAATTGGCGCGTAATTTGAGGTATAAATACACTGCTCTGGGATGTTTAACAGAGGGAAATTGATCATTCACAGTGGTCGGTCGGTGTGTGAACTTTTATGTGAATGGGGTTACGGAATCACAAAGTTATCATGAGGAAAAATGAGAGAGGCTGCAACGAAAGCAGCAACCAGTGGTGTAATTATGGAAAAATAATACACATGGAGAAAGACTCTGCGCTACCAACGAAATGATTTTATTATGATTTTATTTTTAGAAGTAAAATTAAAAATATCATTTTTGTGTTTATCACAATCATGATATCAAAAACATAACAAATAGTGCCGAAAATTAACCTTGGGTAAAACTCGAACATTCAACCTTAAGGTTACTATTATTATTAAGACTTTATTTTTATTTTATAAAGAATTGGACCAAGCTTTATTTACATTTTTTTTTACAATGAACATGGTAACAATTTGTGAAATAAATATAAACAAAGACTGATCAAGGGTGATGATACAGTGATACATGTTTGTAGTTTATTGATAAACTACAAACATGATACATTCTGCAACACAGGACATGAAATGAAAAGAACCCAAAAGAATATGTAGCGAACCAAGGGCGAGGTTTAAAGCTTGTGGCTTTCTCTTCCACCGAACAAATCGATCGCCTTGTTATTTTAACTATTAGATTTGATTGATATAGTTGGTTAATAGAACTAATTGGAATCAGAAAATTTTCATTTGTAACTTGCAGTTGGCACAAAAATAGTCACACAGACCGCTTCAGGCATCGAGTGTTCTTCTAAAAGCAATAGCGCCCAGATTCAAATTTGAAAGATGTGTTTCTCTCCTTCTGGTGCCGTTTGATAAGGCGTATCTCATTCGTTCCTTCACGCGTCTGAAAGAACTTTGTATTTATTGAAACAAAATAGCAAAGGGTATTTTTTTACCTAGTGATACGCAGAATTGCAATTGTAGAAGTACTCTAAATTCACGAAAGGGAAAACAGGGAAAAATCGAATTTTAGAAAAATATTGAACTTATGATTAAATATCTCTCCGGTCTTTCAATATTTTTTCATGCAACCAACTGCATTTCAAGGGAAATATGCATGACTATCCATATATGAAGTCAAAAATTACTTACTGGCTACCATTTCTTTAAAAACGTGCATCGATCTAAGTGACCTCTAGACCTGTGGGAAAAACAGGGATTTGGCCATAACTCTTTAACGAAGCAAAATGTCCCACTGCAAGTTTCACTTAAATGATAGTCCACGGTGGGCTGAACCTACCCTCAAAATATTTGCATCTGTATACGGGACACCCTGTATACAAAAAAGTGAGAAGTTGTATTTGATGTACATTGTACATGAATATCGGAACATACCTGGACAGCAGTTTCGAACTTATTATTGCTCTCATCAGCAGGTAAGAGTTCTGAGTATCCATAACAATGCCATAAGCCCATCAACTAACCTCTCTATTTTTAATCAGTATAAACAAAAAAGTGAGAAGTTGATACTCTGGTATACTCACTGCTCCTCCTCCGCCCACTCTCTCACATTGAGAACCTTCCACAGGAGCTGTCGGATCTCGTAGGGACTATAGTTGTACATGGCGCTCACATCCTTGCCCAGGATCTCCAGGTACACTTTGAACGCCTCGATCACCCAACTGTAAAATAAATAAATGTAAGAAAATACACTGCCAATAATAATTATTCAACAATTTTGATCAATCTTTATTTATATTTTTTTTTATACAGGTGCAGTCAAAAGGTATAGTTAATGAAAGATAAACAAAGAATTGGGTGGAAGAGATTGCCACAGGCAATAACCCCGCCCTTTAGGTAGGACATTAACTTCATTCTCTTTTTTTTTCTTGTATATTTGTTTAATCTTTTTGTTTTTCTTTATATTTCATTGTATTCTACTGTATATATTTTTTGTTCTACCTAATAAAGCTTAAAAAAAAAGTTTGATCAAGGGTGGTGATAATGCCTTTGGCATTCTCTTCGATGGGACACAATAATGGACACTGATGGGGTCGGTAGCAAGAGAGGGCCGCTGGTTTTTCTTGGGAAATGGAAAGCCACACGTTGAAAGAGAGAAACTAAAATTGTGCACACACTCACTCGAGATTCGGGAGGATTCTGACGGTCCCGTGCCTTCGAGGAGGGATCAGAGCTGTTATCAGGAGAACCAAACTTTTGTAAGTTGGTTCCCGTTAGCCAGGCACGGGATTATTTCCTGGTGTGATTATATGATGAGGAAGGACCCGATAGACACAATGTAATAATATTAATTATAATAACACTGTTTAGTGGAAGGTAAACATCAGGCGAGGTTAATGCTCATAGCATTTTCTACCACCTAACCCTCATAGTCTCATTATTATTTGGTCACAAACTCAAGTTAATGAGGAAAAATTCACAATTACTTCCTCGTGAACGGTTCACATTGCATAGACTTGGCGTTAAAAGTCTATCGACTTTCCAATATCGATCTATTAAATACAATTTAAGTTTTGCTTACCAAAGTCTGGCTTATCTTTGCTGTAATTTTAAATTATAATTCGGCCCTAAAAAAGACTAAATCTTACTGTTCTCAAAATTATTAAGCGTCTATGATGTAAAAGACTCGAGTTTTTATTAGTGTGACTGTGATCAAGTATCGACCTCAGTTTTATATGATGAGGAAGGACGGAAGCGGAGTATTGATACGGAAGCGGATTTGTAACCTACCGAACCAGGTTCGGTAAAAAATTTAGCAGTGTGAGTTTGAGTAGTTGTGACAACATAAATATGATAACTTTTTTTATTGTAAGTTCGGGTATGAATGGACACTGGACAATTGGACATCCAAAATACAGAGTAGAAAATATCGACCCAGTTCGGATTCAAACCCGGGTCTCATTCATGCTAGTCCAGTGTGATACCCGCTGAGTACATGAGTATTTTTCAGCCTCCCTAATTAGACAATTTAATCTAAATAGCCACTTTATTGGTATGTTTATCAGTATCTAATGTATCATTACCACTTCGCCTAATTATTATCTACATTACCTATCGATATACAATATACGGTAGTAAAAAAACAACAGAAAAATAAACAAAAATAAAATACATGCAATTAGATATTCCTCTAGAGTTTTTCATACATCACTCATGTCAGTATCGAGTTTTAATACAGCCTTGTGTGTATTTGTATAATTCTTTGGTGTTAAAATGGTAAGAATATATAGTAATTTTCAAAAAAAAAATAGTTACAAAAAAGGTCCTTCGTAACGTTAGCAAGTCTTAAAGCACGTTTATCCATTGTTACATTAATCAACTTATTTTATTTAATCAAGACTGAGTTAATTTGAGTCAATTAACTTACGTATTTTTGATGCCATTAATAATATCATTAACTAATGCATTTTTTTTTTTTTTAAGATGAGTGTTTTACAGTCTTTTTTATTTCATAGCCATGAAACAGGAGCTACTGTAGACGCTTGTGGTCTGTGTTGTAGCCTGCCCATCACGTAGTATGCCTCCCCTCTGATGGGCATACTACAAGAAATAGACTTTATACAATACCAAAAATTAATAACAACTATGGCAAAACGATGTTCAATCATCAAGTACCAACAATAATAAATGAACTACCAGAAGAACTACGAAATATAGATAATAAGATAAAAATGAAAAGAGAAATACAAAATTATTACCTGGCAAACAACAATGAAATTTAAAAACCTATTGACTAATACCAACAACAAAGAAAAATAAATAAGAGATAAAAATAGAAGAAAAAAATATCCCTAAAAGTACAACAGTACTTACAGGGATTCTCATCACTAAAAGAGACGATTTAAGAAATGAAGAAATAAATCTTATAATAATAATAATAATAATAATTTAGGTGCTGGGTCAAAACGAGCGTACCGGAAGGTAAGCTCCCTTACAAACAACTGTAACCAAATTTTGAATACGAATAATTGTCGGCGTGGGAGGTCCGAACCCGGGACCTTCCGCATGACAAGCGAGTGCTTAACCACTGAGCTTTCGTGCGCTCTAACAAATTACTTACCAGGTGATAAGTAATTTGTCACATGTTTATGTAATTGATAAACGCACCTAACTTCTAATTATAACTAATTTGCGACCTTTCCTTATTTTTGTGTCATATTTTAACACTTTTCGTGGATATCTTAAATTCATTGCTATAAGTAATTTAATCAAGAGAGAATTTTAATCTAAAACTTGATTAATGTTATAAATAAACCTTTCTATAAAATATATCTATAAAAAAAATGTAAAAAAAAACTTGATTGGTCCTTTCATTATGAATATTTTTTCTGTTATTATTATTATTATTTTTAATTTCGCCATTATTAGTGACTATGGAATTCGGGTAATTGACTTTTTTCTTTTTCAGATTCAACTTCTCAAATCGGTGCTAGTCCTCGCATGCGTGGTGATGCAAAGCGTACTCTCTGAACCACCCTTCAGTATTCCTGTTAGCCTGAGCGGCCCAAGGACCTTACAAGTCAGAGGATATCCATCCCAAAAAGAAGATGCGTCCGCATACCCCAAGGCCCTGAAGATCAGAGCATTTTCGCTCCAGAAAATAGGTGCACCCGGACACCCCAAGGCCCTAAAGATCAGAGGATATCCGTCCCAACAAAAGAGTGAGTCCGAACACCCAAGGACCTTAGAGACGAGAGGATATCTGATCCAGAACATAGGTGCACCCGGATTCCCTAAAGCGCTAAAAATCCGAGGATACAGTGGGCCTTTTCAAATAATAATTTCTACCACGGACCAATTTCCAAAGACCTTGGAGACCAGAGCATATATCAGATTAGTCCCCTCTCTCACAGAAAGTGGAGACTCAACCGCTAACAATCTCTACAGAAGAGCTAGTGAAGAAGTGATGTTTAATGTGAAACCAAACCAAGGTAGACAGAACATAGACGCTAGCCAGTATAAAGGTCTGGGCCCCTCCCAGAAAGGCGCAGCCAATCTCTTCAGGAGAGATAAAAAAGAAGACGTGCTATTCTAAGTTTCGGGAGAGCAAGGAGGAGCAGTTGGTAATAATCTAAACATGGGCTATGCCCGTTAATTTGTTAAAATAAAATAATAATCTCGAGAGAAGAAATTTCAGAGTAATATTTGGACCTAATTAGAATCAGGCAGTATGAATAAGTGTCCATTGTTACTAATTTATTTTAAAAAAGTAGCAACCTCAGTCAGTAGCTTTATCAATAAGGCAACGGGGGACTTTAAACCTGGAAGTTGGTGGTTCGAGTCCCGGTTTCAGCGTAGATTTATTAAAGCGAGTTTGAGTAGTTGTGATATCAATAAAGTGATTAACACAACTATGATACAAAAATTAAATTTAATATATTATTTTAATAGAGAGCGGACAAGTACATATATAAAAACAACAAAACTAGAACAGATATACCATAATTAATTACTACATTTCCTCATGAAATGCAGACCGTTTTACCTCGGCAGTATGAACATTGAACATTGGTACATGAGCGAAATCCTATTTCATGCCTACGAAATCCTAAATGGGAAGTAATGTTTTTTTTTTTTTTTTAGCGTGGTCTTAGTTGGCCAAATTGGAAAAAAAACAATAAAAAGGAGAAGAAAAAAATATATAAACAATACACACATATGTCCTAACTAAAGGGCGGGGTTATTGCCTATGGCAATCTCTTTTTATTTATTTAGAAACTCTTTATTAGTAGAACATATACCTATATAGACAAATAATGGTAAAAATTAAATATAAAAATTGACAATATTAATAGTATAAAGAAGAGAAAAAAATAAACAAAATATATACATATGTCCTAACTAAAGGGCGGGGTTATTACCTACGCGTATCTTCGATATCCCCCAACCCTTTAGAAACTCACCCTACGCGTATCTTCAATATCCCCCGACCCTTTAAAACTCACCCTACGCGTATCTACAATATCCCCCAACCCTTTAGAACTCACCCTAGGCGTATCTTCAATATCCCCCGACCCTTTAAAACTCACCCTACGCGTATCTACAATATCCCCCAACCCTTTAGAACTCACCCTACGCGTATCTTCAATATCCCCCAACCCTTTAGAACTCACCCTACGCGTATCTTCAATATCCCCCAACCCTTTAGAACTCACCCTACGCGTATCTTCAATATCCCCCAACCCTTTAGAAACTCACCCTACGCGTATCTTCAATATCCCCCAACCCTTTAGAACTCACCCTACGCGTATCTTCAATATCCCGTTGAACATATCCGGACTGGTGGCAATGAGCCGCCCACAGTAGAGCACTATCTCTTGCTGCAGCACGGCTTGGATGACGTCATACGGCTGAATGGTGGAATAGATGATGGGACAATCTCTTCCACCCAACCCTTTCTCTTCCACCCAACCCTTAGGAACTCACCCTACGCGTATCTTCAATATCCCGTTGAACATATCCGGACTGGTGGCGATGAGTCTCCCGCAGTAGAGCACTATCTCCTGCTGCAGCACGGCTTGGATGACGTCATACGGCTGAATGGTGGAGTAGATGACCGAGGCAATCTCTTCCACCCAACCCTTTCTCTTTCACCCAACCCTTAGAAACTCACCCTACGCGTATCTTCAATATCCCGTTGAACATATCCGGACTGGTGGCGATGAGTCTGCCACAGTAGAGCACTATCTCCTGCTGCAGCACGGCTTGGATGACGTCATACGGCTGAATGGTGGAATAGATGACCGAGCGGATCTCGGAGGGACTCAGCGGTTTGTCGAACACGGTTTCCTTCTGACCGATCACTCCCACCGCTAGCTGAGAAATTGGAATAAATAAATAGATAGGAGATGAGACGCGCTGTTTCAGGTGGATTTTTGATGTGGGATCCCAGATAAAAAAATATTATTCTGTCCCGGTAGCTCAGTGGTAAGGGCACCACTCTGTAAATCCAGAGATTCCAGAGGTCGCGGGTTCGAAACCCAGCCGGGACATGACAAGTTATCCTCCAATTTGGGATTTTTACCACATAATAATACGTGTTCAGTGTTCACGCCATGTGACTCCAGTTTGAATTGCCTCCAAACTTTCCCCGCGCATATCAATCGATCTCTACGCCCCTAACTGTTAGAGATAACACTTCGATATCAGATGATAGGCATATCATATGTTCTTACAAAGAAAGCCACAGAAATTCGGTACGATAGATTGGGAACGACGATGCCTCGTTCAGATTGTTACAAACAGTGGTCAGGCAGGGTACGTCTTCGCTCCTTCCTCAATCTACCCCCTTTGATCCACTTCTAAAGGCGTACGTAAGTACTTGGTACAAGTACTCAAAGGTAAGACCATCCAATCTCATTTCGTAGTAGTAGATTATTTCTTCCTTTTGTCTTTCCGTGTAAATTTAATATTCTTAAATACCTTATAATACACCCCTTTGTAGTAGCGTTATTGAACCAGCGGCCTTTTCTTCGTTAAACCCCAGTAACTGGGAAACTTAGGTCTTTCGGCTTCAAAGCCCCAGTTACTACATTAATTCATGGTCCTTCGGGCCGGATGTTTTCTTTTTTCGTAGTAGTAAAACTATACCTATAGTTATTTACATTGTCGTGAGGGCGTGCACCTTCAACCATTCAGCTAGGCTAGGTAGCTTGTAAGGGAGATTAGGCTTCATAGTGCATCTTCCATGCTTTAAGTGACAGCTTTATCTGCTTATTAATTATTAAAATAGTATAATTAAAGTGCCTTTCGCTTCATTTAGCGTAAAATTGAACAAATTACCACTGCTTTTTGAGCGGAAGCCTTTGACCACGTTTTTCATAGTGCCTTGTTTCCCTTTGTCTTGAGCACATTTTATTAAAATGGCTGAAGGCAAGCTAACAGTTCTTATTGCCAAAAGAGATTCCCTCTTTAAAGTACTGCAAGAAGCAAATGACTTCGCTCAAAGCATGACTCAGGCAAATGAGAACACATTAAAAGGTCTCAGGCGCAAAATCAACATGCTAGACAGTGTCTATACATCGTTTTGTCAGGTAGTTGATGAAATCAATATGCTTCAAATTGAGATCAAGCCAGATTCCAAACCGAACTACCAAATGCTAGAGTCATTCACAACCATCTATGGTTATGTAAAAGATAAGTTCGATGAAGTAAACGGAAAATTGAAAAAATCCGATAGTAGTCAGGCTAATATTTCAACTATTAATGCTAGTTCCGAGGTCAAAGTAAAGTTACCCGCACTTGAGTTGCCTTCATTCAACGGAGAGTCATTTGCCGACTGGGTAATATTTTACGAGTCCTTTAAATCGATGATTCATGTTAGAACGGATCTTTCTAACGCCCAGAAAGTTCAATACCTAATATCCAGACTCTCTGGAAGGGCTCTTAGTTCTTGTGCCGGCATTCCTGCCACGCCTGAGAATTATAATATTATTTTTGATAATCTCGTTAAGAAATATAATGATAAAAGATGTCTTTCGAGCTCTTACTTAGATTCGATCATAAATTTCAAACCTCTCAAAATTGAGTCAGGGAATAGCCTTAGCATGTTTACTGACAAGTTCTGTGCTACTGTGTTGGCCCTTAAGGCCTTGAACATTGAAAATCTAGCTGATTATATCTTTGTCCATTTAGCTTGTAATAAACTTTGCCCAGAAACTGTAAAAACCTTCGAAATGTCACTTAAAAAAGATGAGTTGCCTACCTTTGACAAGTTACTTTCTTTTCTTCAAGAGCATGCCAAAATTCTGAACAGAGTTTCACCTAGCACTAGTAGTAGTAGTATAAATAATAGTGGTGGTATGGGTACCTCAGGCGTTAAGTCAGGTTTCCCACCAGTAAAAGCAAAGGGTCCACATACCTTTGTTGTAAATAGCACTTCTAGTGCATCTTGTGAGATATGTCACAATGACCATCCCATATTCAAATGCTCGAAGTTTTTAAAACTTTCTCCTCAAGATAGGTTCTGTAAAATTAAGCAATATTCTCTCTGTGTCAATTGTCTCTCAGGTGCCCATAAGGTTAATGAGTGTAAAAATAATTCCACGTGCTTTAATTGCAAAATTAAGCATAACACTTCGCTTTGCTTTAAAGATCATAAGTCTGACTGTACCAAATCAGGACCTCGGGAGTTAAAGGCTAAAGCTTCAGCAAATTCTCGTAGTAGTCAACACCTTGGTAATGTGGAGAATCATAATTCTCCCCCCTCTTCCTCGGTAGACAATACACCTTACGTTAATGCTCTGTGCTCTGATAACAATCAGATACCTATTGGTAACGGAGGTACAATTCTCTTGTCTACAGTTCAGGTTCGAATCCCGGATAGACACGGTGTTTACCATTCTTTTCGTTTTATATTAGACTCAGGTAGTCAAAGTAATTTGATATTGGAATCAGCTCGTAAGAAGTTAGGATTACCTCTAAACAAAGATGCTACCAAAACTATCAAGGGTCTAGGTATGGGTTCGAATCCCGTTCACGGGCAGGTGAATTTTACTTTCGCCTCTAGGTTGGATAACAGAGTTAAATATTCGATTCAAGCACTCGTAGTAGATAAAATAGTAGACAGGTTGCCTTCTCAACCTGTAGATATGTCTAACTTGCATTATTTGGAACAATTGCCTCTTGCTGATGATTTCATGAAACCAGACGTTGTGTCTGGCATTCTCGGTGCTCAAATTTTCCCTTCTCTGATATTAGGTCACCGAGTCACCAGTCCTAGTAATAGTGTTGTCGCTTTGAATACTGTACTGGGTTATGTGGTTATGGGTCAAGTACCTGTGAATTCTATAGATATAGAGGACAGTACATCAAATTCATTCTGTGCATTCCAGGAGCCTCATGTTGATAGTTTAATAAAACGTTTTTGGGAAATAGAGAATGTTTCAGCGCCGGCCATGTTAAATAGTGATGATAGAAAGTGTGAGGAACTGTACACATCTTCCGTTTACAGAAATGACAACGGTTCGTACACTGTTTCTCTTCCGTTTAAGAGCAGCCCAGATGAGTTGGGCGACTCTTATCATCTTGCCCGCAATAGGTTTTTCAGCCAGGAGAGAAAGCTCGAGTCTTATGCAGAGTTGCGGTCAGCTTATAATGACGTCGTCAAGGAGCACCTAGATGAAGGTTATTTGTGTGTCGCACCTGATCAATCTGATCGCTCAGGATTTTTCATTCCTCACCACATGGTAGCCCGGCCTGATAAGGCAAGTTCCAAGTTTAGATGTGTCTACGATGCTTCAATGCAGTCTTCAAGTACTAAATCATTAAATGATTTATTGTATGCAGGTCCCAAGCTGTACACGGATCTATTTGTAGTTTTATTAAATTTTCGTCTTTTTCCTATTGTTATGATAGCGGACATTAGAAAAATGTTTTTGCAAATTAAATTGAATCCTGATGATTGGAAATATCAGAAGATTCTCTGGAGGTTTCATCCACACGATGAGTTGTTGACTTACATGATGACCACGGTTACCTTCGGTTTAACTTGTTCACCGTTCCTTGCTTTACGTACGGTGCGACAGTTAGCTGAGGACGAGGCGCATAACTTTCCTTTTGCAGCTAGTAGGGTTCAGACCGACCTGTATATGGACGATCTAGTGACGAGCTTACTGAACTCTCGCCAGGCGTGTGATCTTTTTGAACAAATGGTGGGTTTGTTCAAGGCTGGGGGGTTCACTCTCACTAAGTGGGCGTCCAATTCAGAGGAGGTTTTGCAGAAGGTACCAGTTGCGGATAGATTATCGGAAATTATTCAGTGGGATGGCGACTCTTCTGTAAAAATATTAGGTTTGCAGTGGAGTTCCGACCAGGATATTTTTTATTTTAAGATAAACATTGACAAGAAACCATGTACTAAACGCAACATGTTGTCACTTGTTAGTCGATTATTTGATCCTCTGGGCCTTCTTGCTCCTGTCATCTTGTGGGCTAAGCAGCTTATTCAACAGTTGTGGTGTTTGGATTTATCGTGGGACGAAACTCCTCCTCCTAATATCGTAGAAAGTTGGGACACCTTCCAAGATCAGTTGCCTATGCTAGCTAACTTGTCATTCCCTCGACACCTATTCGTAGTAGAAAAATGCACGCTGCAATTATTCGGATTCGCCGATGCAAGCATTAAGGGGTATGGGGGCGTGATCTTCAGCAGAGTGACTTATCCTAGTGGAGAAGTCAAAATAAATTTGATTTGTGCTAAATCAAAAGTGGCACCGGTTAAGTCCCAATCTATTCCTCGTTTAGAATTATGTGCTGCGTTACTGCTCTCTCAGTTAATGCAGACAGTCGTAGATAGTTATAAACTTAGATTCACTGTTGAGAAAGTAATGTGCTTCTCAGATTCAACTGTAGTTTTGTCTTGGATTCATGCTTCCCCTCATTTATGGGAGACCTTCGTAGCTAATCGAGTCAGCAAAATACAAGAGAATGTGGATATCACTGCCTGGTGTAAAATATTGGGTTCTGAAAATCCAGCAGATTGTTTATCGCGGGGCTTAAAACCCTCCGAATTCTGTGCTACTTCTATTTGGTTCCAGGGGCCTCCGTGGTTAATCAAATCTGATGCGGATTGGCCTATAATTCATTTCAGTCAAGAGATCGACACCTCTGTACCAGAAAGGAAATGTGTTGTGCTGGTAGAGACTGAAAACTTAGTCGCAGAACATCCTTTAAAACAATTATTTCTCAGGTGCTCATCTTGGCTTAGATTACTACGAGTAGTTGCTTTCGTACTTCGGTTCTTAAAGAGACTTCCCAGGAGGAGTGATGGTTTGTTGGAATCTTCAGATTTAAATCAGGCAGAGATAGAAATAATAAAAGTAATTCAAAATGAACACTTCTCACTTGATATCGAAAAATTGAAAAATAGTTTACCTTGTAGTAAAGTTCTCGTCAAATTAAGTCCTTTCTTGGACAATGGAGTTATTCGTGTGGGCGGTCGTTTTAGAAACTCAGATCTGGGTTATGAGCAGCAACATCCAGTTGTTCTTCCTGCCAAGGTACATGTTGTAAAATTAATTGTTCAATACTACCATCGTACTAATCTTCACACCGGCCCTCACTTATTACTCTCTATACTTCGTAGAAAATATTGGATTTTAGGGGGCAGAAACTTCGTTAGAAAAATCGTGCAAGATTGCAATACTTGTTTTAGATTGTCTCCCAAGTCACAAAATCCATTTATGTCAGACTTACCAAAAGAAAGGGTCCTTAAGCAGGCTAAAGCATTTCTTAACATAGCACTAGACTTCATGGGACCCTTCTATATTACCATTTCTCGTAGACGTGGGCAGAAGAGTCAGAAGGCCTACATTTGTATCTTCGTATGTTTGGCAACAAAAGCTATTCATTTAGAGGTCGCTTCTGATCTATCTACTCCCACTTTCTTGGACGCATTCAAGCGTTTCTTGGCCCGACGTGGTCCTTGCCAAAGTGTCTTGTCAGACCACGGTACGAATTTCGTTGGTGCAAAAAACGCTCTTGATGAACTATACACATTATTAAACTCTCGCGAATATAAAGTTCGATTCAGTGAGGAGTTATCTGTTCGTAGGATAACCTGGCAGTTTACTCCTCCCACTGGAGCTCACTTCAATGGTATCTCGGAGGCTAATGTAAAGGCTGTCAATTCACATTTGTATAGGTGTGTAGGAACTCAAATACTTTCGCTTGAAGAGCTGTGTACTATTTCAGCACAAATAGAAGCTCTGTTGAATTCTCGTCCATTATGTGTCTTGAGTTCAGACCCTTCAGAACCGAGTGTCCTCACTCCTGCACATTTTTTGACCCAAATTCCATTAGAAAGCCTACCGGCCTCAGACGTAGTAGATGAAAATCCAAATCGACTTACTCGATATAAGTTATTGGATCAAATTATCCAAACATTTTGGAAACGTTGGAACTCCGAATATCTGCATGACTTACAGTCGCGTGAAAAATGGAACACTAGTTCCTCGCCTCTTAGTCCAGGACAAATAGTTTTAATAAAGCAGGACAATGTGCCACCCTTACATTGGTCACTTGCTAAAGTAGTAGAGACTTATCCTGGGAAGGACGGCGTTGCTCGCGTGGCTCTAGTTAAAACCCAAAAGGGTGAATTGAAGCGGCCAGTTAATAAACTGTGTCCCTTACCTTCGCAGTAGGTACTTACCTACTTATTGTTATGTTTCACATTATAATATGATGAGACTTGTAAATAAATTTTATTTTGCTTTATGGTGGTAGCACTTGTGATTTGTTCAGGCAAATTTCTATTTTTCTTTAGAGTACTTTGCTATGGCAATTGATTTATTTTGTAGTTTTGATAAGTTCATATTTTTATTTTGTTTTGTAGTTTTGCTCATGCAATTTCCTTTTTCTTTATATACATATAATCTTGTAGTTGTAGTTATCTATTGTTGCTAATTTACTGTAACTTTCTTTGTTCTTGATATTTTGCATTATTTGCTTTTAACCATTTTCATTTATTATTTGCATTGTTTTTAAATGGTTGAAAGTGCACTCTTTCAAGGCTGGGGGGATGTTCACGCCATGTGACTCCAGTTTGAATTGCCTCCAAACTTTCCCCGCGCATATCAATCGATCTCTACGCCCCTAACTGTTAGAGATAACACTTCGATATCAGATGATAGGCATATCATATGTTCTTACAAAGAAAGCCACAGAAATTCGGTACGATAGATTGGGAACGACGATGCCTCGTTCAGATTGTTACAAACAGTGGTCAGGCAGGGTACGTCTTCGCTCCTTCCTCAATCTACCCCCTTTGATCCACTTCTAAAGGCGTACGTAAGTACTTGGTACAAGTACTCAAAGGTAAGACCATCCAATCTCATTTCGTAGTAGTAGATTATTTCTTCCTTTTGTCTTTCCGTGTAAATTTAATATTCTTAAATACCTTATAATACACCCTTTGTAGTAGCGTTATTGAACCAGCGGCCTTTTCTTCGTTAAACCCCAGTAACTGGGAAACTTAGGTCTTTCGGCTTCAAAGCCCCAGTTACTACATTAATTCAATACGTCTTGGGCTAACTGCTGGAATAATACGACTTAATAGTCGTAATCGGGCAGTATAAATATGGCGATATTATTATTATTATTGTTGTTTTATTTACTTTTAAATAAACTATTTTCATGTGCAATCATCTGGGATCCCAAATCAAAAATCCACCTGAAACATCGTCTCAGCCTGGCGGTTCAGAGGGGGAATGCAGCAAGTATTCTTTCGGCTCTTCCCTCAGCTGAGTTTGTAGAAGTCTACAATGTATTTTTTTTTAAAAATAGTTTATTTATTTATTTTCTTTATAAAGAAACATTTATACAAAGGTACTTCTCCTGAGCTTTGAAGGGCTTCTTAGAAAAATCCAACAATAATAATAATAATAATAATTATAATTTTATTATTGTTTTATATACTTTGAAATAAACTATTTTCATGTGCAATCAATAGGAGATTGGAGTACATTTTTTTTTTGTATAACTGGTAAATTTGGTCATTCACAAGCACAGCAGTTATGAAGGGAGATATACTGTCCACTGTGTAGTGCAGAAGACTACTGGAATACTCAACTAACTATTCGACCAGTTCAATGTAGCTTAACTAATGGCTTACTTGTTTTCCATTGACAAGCACAGCCGTTATGAAGGGAGATATACTGTCCACTGTATAGTTCAGAAGACTACTGCAGTACCGAACTGCCCGCCAGTAACGCATGGTACCAGCTAGGTTGTACAGGGCAGTCAAATGTTGTTCCACAGTTCTGCCAAGACATTCGTAGTGGGGGCCTGAAATATTAGGACAAGAGAAATAAAGTAGAAATAGAGAAATAGGACAAGAGAAATAGAGAAATAAAGGATAGTTTTTGTTGATGTAACGGCATAGCATATAATAAATGCTAAGTTTGGTTACAGTTGTTTGTAAGGGATACAGATTAAAAGCTTGACTACACGATTAAAAGCTTGACTTTTCTATATCATTTTGTAATTTTTAAATATTTGGCATCTTTATGTACGAGTATTTATTAAATAATACACAGACATCATACAAGTAGACACATAGAAATATAGATAGTATGCGTTCCAAATTCTAACTTATGATAGATAATATATGTATAATAAAAGCTTGAACAAATATGAAAATTAGGAATAAGATGTAATTGAGTCACCCATTTATTATATGCCTATAATGTAGCCAATAATGGAATTGCCTTCTACTCACACTAAGATATTTGAATCTCTTGTTTTGTAAGTAAGTGATAGACTTTAAAACATTTAGAGAGCAGTCTAAGACTAGTTTCGTCCTTATTTGGACTCATCAGTTAGACATAGTTCTCTTTAGGGAAACAAGGGAATCAATTCAACATGTTTGCCATATGAATATATTGTTGGATGTTTGAAATTATATATTTATACTAGCCGTTTGCCCGTCCTTTGCAACGGGACTAAATTTCAAATTTACTAAGGCATGGCCGTACTGCTGGACAGCAATGTCTTTTTGAACTTTTTATAATTTTTCTGGACAAAGCGATAATGGTTTTGGGGGGGTCAATTCTGAGACATTTTTCGCTATCTCTTACCGTTTTGGCTAAACAACTCCGGACAAACAAACAAACATAGGTAGGTAGTCCTTTTTTCTGTTTTATATATAGAGATAATTTGTTACATATTTATAATTTGAATAATACATATAAAAGATATACATTCAAATTATATACTGAATATATAATTTGTTACACAGTGGATGTCGAATATGTTGAATTCAAACTGGCCTCACTCAGCGAGTCCCTACCTTCTCGCTTCAGCACCAGTCCGAACAGCTGACACTTGGAGAATATGCCGGGGGAAGACCTCAGGGCTTCTATGACGTCATACAAGGGTTTCCCATCAAACTGGTCTAGCTGACAGAAGTCTTCTGTGTAGGTGAGAGCCTTGGGCACGTCCGTCAGACTCTGGTAGCCTATGTAGTCGTGCTGGACCTGGTTGAGTTGGAAGAACTCGAGCGCCGAGGAGTCTACCATGTGCATGAAGTCGAGATGCTCTGGGGGAGAATTGAGAATTATCGATCATTCGGGCTGTCTCTCTTACACCCGCCGTATTTATGAACAGCTAATTTTGTCTGAGCACTGTCTCAAGCAAGGTATTGGCCAATAATATTAAAGGAAATCATGCTTCAGACCATGCTCAGACGGCGTTTTCTGTTCATAAATACGGCTGTTAGACTCAGAGGTACTAGAAAAAACTGTAAGGAGTCTTTATAGTTTTTCTGAGATAAGTAACCATAAGAAACCTTATGAAGATGGAGTTGGATTATTAGTGATCTACTGTTAATATGTATACCATTATTTCTTCTTCATAATGATGTCAGTCTGTGAATTGTGCAATAAATTAGCCTGACTAGAGGACTAGAAATAAAGCCTTGGGAATAAAAAAGTTATCATACCTATTTGTGTTAATGTTAAAACGTAGTCTGTTAATGTTAAAACGTAAAACGTAGTCTGTTAATGTTAAAACATAAAACGTAGTCTGTTAATGTTAAAACGTAGTCTGGTAGTCAAGTGGTTAACGCGCTAGTCTGGTAATCCAGGTAGCGTAGGGATCCGTCGGTTCGAATCCCACCCAGTGCCTGAATTTTTCCTCATTAATTTGAGCTTGTGACCACATAATAAGAAGACTCTGAGGGTTAGGTGGTAGAAAATGCTTTGAGCATTAACCTCACCTGGTGGTTACCTTCCACTAAAGAGTATTATTATTAATCACTTTCGTGATATCACAACTACTCACTCGCTTTACTAAATCTACGCTGAAACCGGGACTTGAACCACTGACCTATAGGTTACAAGCCCGCCGCGTTATCGATCATTATGTGGTCATATACTCAAATTAATGAGGAAAAATTCATGCATTGGTTAGGATCCAAACCGACGGATCCCTACACTACCTGGATTACCAGAATAGCGCCTTAACAACTTGACTACCAATGCATGTTAACATACCTAGAACGATTTTTAAAACCCTATTTTTTACATGATTATGTACATACCTCGTGCGATTTTTACAATCCCATTCTTTACTTACAAACCTAGTACGATTTTTACAAACCTATTTCTTACATACAAACCTACTACGATTCAGGAGACATGAGAGCGGGCATTTTTCTCACACAAAGATTGTCTCTAGCAATCCAGAGAGGTAACGTAGCAAGTGTTCTCTCTGGATTGCCAAAGTCAAAAACTTTGTGTGACTTTATTTGAATAGAGTGAACAAAATAAAATATAAATAGCTTCTTACTACGATTTTTACAGATCTAATTTTTAAATACCTAGCACAATTTTCAAAAACCTTTTTTTTTACATACATACATACCTTACTTAGTACGATTATTACAAACCTATTTTTTACATATCTATTACGATTTTTACAAACGTATGTTTACATACCTAGTACGACACTTACCTATGCATGAAGAGTTGATCAGGTTCTGAAGTCGCCCTATCCTCACTTTCATTCCGTCACAGTTTCCCCTATACTTACCTATGCATGAAGAGTTGATCAGGTTCTGAAGTCGCCCTATCCTCACTTTCATTCCCTCACAGTTTCTCCTATACTTACCTATGCATGAAGAGTTGATCAGGTTCTGAAGTCGTCCTATCCTCACTTTCATTCCATCACAGTTTCCCCTATACTTACCTATGCATGAAGAGTTGATCAGGTTCTGAAGTCGTCCTATCCTCACTTTCATTCCATCACAGTTTCCCCTATACTTACCTATGCATGAAGAGTTGATCAGGTTCAGAAGTCGTCCTATCCTCACTTTCATTCCATCACAGTTTCCCCTATACTTACCTATGCATGAAGAGTTGATCAGGTTCTGAAGTCGTCCTATCCTCACTTTCATTCCATCACAGTTTCCCCTATACTTACCTATGCATTAAGAGTTGATCAGGTTCTGAAGTCGTCCTATCCTCACTTTCATTCCATCACAGTTTCCCCTATACTTACCTATGCATGAAGAGTTGATCAGGTTCTGAAGTCGTCCTATCCTCACTTTCATTCCATCACAGTTTCCCATATACTTACCTATGCATGAAGAGTTGATCAGGTTCTGAAGTCTCCCTATCCTCACTTTCATTCCATCACAGTTTCCCTTCTTGAACATGGCCATCAGATCCAGCATCTCCTTGAACTGGGGGTCTCGCATGTGCTCCTCCCGGATCTGTGAGGGGAACCCAATATTAATAATAATAATATCGTTTTATTTATACTGCCCGATTAGGACTATTAAAGTCTCATTATTCCAGCAGTAAGCCCAAGACATATTATTATGTGGTAAAAATCCCAAATGGGAGGATAACTTGTCATGTCCCGGCTGGGTTTCGAACCCACGACCTCTGGAATCTCTGGATTCACAGAGTGCCGCCTTTACCACTGAGCTACCGGGACAGATTTTTTACCTCAGTAGCACGGAGTCAATAACAAAACCAAAGTTGTTCAGAAGGTTACTATTATCTGACCTGGTTGCAGGATTTTTCAGTGAAACCCTTACAATTAACACTGCGACCTAGTTAGATCTATTGTGACCAGTTGATTCTAATCGACTGTAACGTCCTGATTTGAAATAGATAGTCGGGACGGGGGTTTTACCCTCCATTCGCTGAGAATCGTACCAGCTACCCAAGTAAACCTCACCCAGCCTGGGTAGGGCCGAAAATACCAGCCTCACGTGTTTGGAGGGTACAGAATTTTCTTCGAAAAGTGTGCCCCAACCGGGAGTCGAACTCGAGACCTCTGGACAATGGACAGTAGTCATACCCGTTATGCCACGGAGGCTGGTACTCAGGAGTTATGAATCGTGCAGAAATACGATGAAAATTGAAATTTGAGCAAAAAATTTTTATTACAAAAACAAACACAATACTTCCAATTTCTAATATTAGAAATTCATCGGAAGTAAAATTATGAATATGTATTTTCTTCTCATTATTTAGTATTTTTATTTATTTGCTCATTATTCCTAATTCCGATATCTCAAAACTCGAAACGACGCTTCTGTCCCTTGAATTTTCAGATCGCGGGATTCTACTATGACAGATACTTATTTACTTACCGACCTCAGTAGCATGATCGATAAGGCGGCGGACTTGTAACCTGGAGGTCCGTGGTTCAAGTCCCGGTTTCGACGTGGATTTAGTAAAGCTTGAACTTTAGTTTGAGTAGTTGTGATATCACGAAAGTGATTTACACAAATATGATAACTTTTTTTTTACTTATTTACTCGTATACTGCCCGATTAGGACTACGCAGCATTGATGGGACGTTGAAAGTACCGGTTTTCGTAGGATAACCGAAGACAGGATTTTATAGAAACAAAGGAAATTATTTTGTAGGACCAAATTATAGTGCTGGGCTCAATAGCTTTATTTAGTTATGCTTTGTCCATATTAGATTAACAAGTAGTCAACAAGTAGAAATATGATGGTTGGTTGGAGATATGATGTAAGCATTAGTTCTCGTAATGTCGATGCTACCCACTAAAAATTGTGACATAATAACACAAATAACTATCTTTATTAGATTCACTATTATTAATAGTACTAAATTTCTGCTAACACTGCCGTGTGTATTTTTAACTATACAAAAAAAAGACGAAAAGAAATTTTTCTCTATTTTTCCAAATTATAATTTTTAACTTGAAAAAAAAAAAAAAACAACAACAAAAAAAAAAAAACAAAATCACAGTTCAGAAAGCTCACCAGCAGACACACGGTGGGTCGACCGGACAGCCGCCAGTAGCGACTCACAAACTGGAGTTCGGTCTTGATGTCGTCGATCAACAGGGCCATGTCGCGGTACAGGTAGAATTCGGACACCTCGAATATGAGGGGGTAGCACAGGACAGTCATTCCGCACACCCTGTACACCTGTGACATCACAAAAGTGATTAACACAAATTCAAAAACTTAACTTTAACTAACTTTAACCTCCGTGGCTCAGTGTTTAAGAGCATTAGTTACTGACCCGGTGGTTGCGGGTTCGAATGCCGGCCGGAGCTGAAATTTCTGACCAAAATTTTCCGACGTGTCCGGAATGGCATGGATGTAAAGGTAAAGTGCCCTGAAGTAATGCAAAAGCGGTTCCGGGGCACACTTACCTTTAAAAAAAAAAAAAAAAATTAAAAAAAAAATAACTAACTAACCATTCGTGGTTCTGTCTATTCAATATACAATATACATTGAATACAATAAATAAAGAGATGCTATATTAAACTGTTAACATAATGGGACTCCCTGTATCGAGCCGACAGTCTAAATAAAGCACTACTATACTATTCGTGCGTGTATTTGATCGCACATATAAATATGTGATTCAAGAAAGCTGGTTACAACAAGAAAAAAAATTTTGCCTCTTGATTGCGCCCACTGGCACAGGTAATAATTTCCAATGGGGGGTGTTCAGGATCAAAAACCGAACAGGAAAGTATACATTCCTTCCTTAAGCGCCCCCCATCTACAAACTCATTCAATTTAGCCACCAAAAATTCCTTGCAGGGTTTTCTTCGTTTTAAACATTAAAAAAATATATATATAGAAGACATCTACACTCTAGGTGCACAGGAAGTGTATCTAGAGGAATGACTGATGCTGTTTATAGCCTACTATTTATTTATTGTAAGGCTTTATTACACTTCTCAAAGTGAGAAGATATATGTAATAAACTTGATCAGGAAATCTGATGGCAGTGATTGTCTGATAGCCAAAATTGTCAGTACTTTAGCCGCATGTCAATGCGTTGCCCAGGGTGAACCACGAGGAGGCGTAAAACCACATTTCACACAACATTAAATAAAATATCAAGTTTATTTTCGGGGCTCAATTCGTCACAATGGGACATTACGTTGATTACATCGGATTTGACTAGATCAGCTGTTCGAAATTAATTTTTGTTTATTTTTTGCTGATAGAGGGGAGGGGGGTGTATAATCCCCTTTACGTACACTGGTGAGTTCGCCCTTCAGCTTTGGGTATTTTTGGGTTGGGTGGAAGAGATTGCCATAGGCAATAACCCCGCCCTTTAGTTAGGACATATGTTTATATATATTTTCTATTCTTTTTCATTTTTATTGTATATATTGTTTCCATTTTTTTTCATTGTTAAAATAATTATTTGTATGTACATTGTACATAATGTCCATTTATATCTAATAATAATAATCTTACCTTGCTAGTGCCCAGAGCTCCTATAGCTTTACGTCTTACCTTGCTAGTGCCCAGAGCTCCTATAGCTTTACGTCTTACCTTGCTAGTGCCCAGAGCTCCTATAGCTTTACGTCTTACCTTGCTGGTGCCCAGAGCTCCTATAGCTTTACGTCTTACCTTGCTAGTGCCCAGAGCTCCTATAGCTTTACGTCTTACCTTGCTAGTGCCCAGAGCTCCTATAGCTTTACGTCTTACCTTGCTAGTGCCCAGAGCTCCTATAGCTTTACGTCTTACCTTGCTAGTGCCCAGAGCTCCTATTTTTTTTATTTATATTATAGCATTTAATATACATTTTTGTATGTCTGCTAGGTACAGGTACATGATATATCAAGAGAGAGTTAAAAGATATAAAAATTACATTGATAAAATCAGGTGGTAGATAAAGGTAACTGATATATTTTCAGGACTAGTGGATAAAAAAAATAAAATATATAAAAAAAAGTAAAATAAAAATAAAAATGGTATAGAAAAACTTGCTATTAGATTGGATAAAGTAGGTACTTAGATATGATTAGATGTTATATTTGGACTGTGATTCTCCAGGCTATCCTGGAATTCATTTAGACTGTACGGAGCAAGGTTCAGTAGTCTATAGCTTTACGTCTTACCTTGCTAGTGCCCAGAGCTCCTATAGCTTTACGTCTCACCTTGCTAGTGCCCAGAGCTCCTATAGCTTTACGTCTTACCTTGCTAGTGCCCAGAGCTCCTATAGCTTTACGTCTTACCTTGCTAGTGCCCAGAGCTCCTATAGCTTTACGTCTTACCTTGCTAGTGCCCAGAGCTCCTATAGCTTTACGTCTTACCTTGCTAGTGCCCAGAGCTCCTATAGCTTTACGTCTTACCTTGCTAGTGCCCAGAGCTCCTATAGCTTTACGTCTTACCTTGCTAGTGACCAGAGCTCCTATAGCTTTACGTCTCACCTTGCTGGTGAACAGAGCTCCTATAGCTTTACGTCTTACCTTGCTAGTGCCCAGAGCCCAGAGCTCCTATAGCTTTACGTCTTACCTTGCTGGTGCCCAGAGCTCCTATGGCTTTACGTCTTACCTTGCTGGTGAACAGAGCTCCGATAGCTTTATTATTATTATACAATTCTTTATTAGATACAAAAGGACATTATGTACATATAAATAATAATTTTAACAGTGAAAAAATGAAAAAAAACAATATATACAATAAAAATGAAAAAGAATAGAAAATACATTTGAAAACATATGTCCTAACTAAAGGGCGGGGTTATTGCCTATGGCAATATCTTCCACCCAACCCTTTACGTCTTACCTTGCTGGTGCCCAGAGCTCCTATAGGTCGCGACGGTCTCCCACTGAGTCCCAACTTCTTGTTCACGCCCAGATGCTGGTACACCTTCACCAGCTCATTGGAGGACCAGATCTGGACCGGTTCCACCTCGTGAGGGGTCTGGGTTTGAATCCCGTACGTGGCCATCATCGCTTGCAGGCGCATGGACTCGGCCATGAGGACTATCTGTACCACCAGGTCCGTGGCAGCGGTGCCCTGGTGAGGAAAAATGAGGGATTAAAGTGTACGGTGTGTGAGTGGGATGAGTATAAGGGGAGCACGCAGCCTAGAACCATAGGCAATAACCATAGGCAAAAAGAGATTGCCATAGGCAATAACCGTAGACAAAAAGAGATTGCCATAGGCAATAACCCCGCTCTTTAGTTAGGACATTTGTTTTAAAATACTTTTCGATTCTTTTTCATTTTTACTGTATATATTGTTTCCATTTTTTTTTTTTTTTTTTTTTTTTTTTTTCATAGTTAAAATGATTATTTGTATTGTACATATATTCATTTATATCTAATAAAGTGTTGAATAATAATAATAATAATAGAGCCAAATTATAAAACAGGATTAATGTTGAGATAAACCAGCGCACTATAGCCCGAGATGAGGGACATTCTGGATTATCTCAACTCTGATCCTGATTTATAATTCGGCCCTAATGGTTCATTAAATCTCTTACTGAATTATTGTTATATTAAATAACTACCGCGTCTAAGTTCAAAGAATAACCTTGATAAAAAAATAACCACTTTATTAACTTTATTTAACTTTTTTGTATATTTTTTGTCATATGTTGTAAGTACGTAGTACAACATTGAATTTGTTGAAAATAAAGTATAATCGAAATTGTTTTATTTTAATTTTATTCAACCCAACAGGAAATCGACAACGGATTTTTTTTATTTATCTCTCCTGTAGTTAAATGTAGGTCGAAAATGAAAAAAAAAAAAAAAAAAAAAAAAAAAATGTATGAAATATAAAGACTATAGTTAAAACCAAAAATATGTACAACATTGAAAGTTCATTTTTGTTCATGTGATGCTACTGTGCGGTCCCCATATTGCTGTGTTAAAAAATAAGTGTTATTACATACCCAGTTCCATAGTTTCTGATGAACAGATTTAATCGTGAACTCACATTTCACAGCATTATATGAAAAAAGTATTCAATTTAATGGAGCTAAATTATTTAATGTTCTATGTATACCTATTCTACAATAGGTATACATCATAGTAAACTATGATGTATACCTATTGTATACCTTTCCGATTACCTATCGTTCATTTCAAAGTTTAATGCTATCAATCATCTGATCAGTTTGTTTTTGTTTATCAATTAGTCCAGTTGTTTTATTTTGTGTCAGTTTTCAAATTAATTTTCAAATTATGTCTACATCAAACTTAAAATTCATAACGAGTGAAAGAATCTTTTCACGCGCATCTGGCGAAGTGTTTTCAAGCACCTCATCCTAATATCCATTTATTTATTGACGCTTTATTAGGTATTCAGAGAATATCTTATCTTCAAATGAACAGTAGATCTGATAGAGTCAGAGCCAGATCAGGCAAAACAAAGAAATATTTCCTTATGAAGTCTACAGTTGAGCAATACAAGGAAGGTAAAATATCCAAATTTGATTACTTAGAAAGTGTTTCTTGGCACTATAGAAAATCCAAGAAGTGAGTATTTTATTTTTATTTTGTGTATTTTGTATTCATAACAAAAAAAAAATGTATTTTGTATTTAAAAATATTTTAAAAATAAAGATAAAAAACGTTTAAATTCAATTTTTGTCTTTTCTTTTCCATTTTCTTTATCGGAGGAATAGGACTATACCTTTTTGGCAGTTTTCGGAGCAATAGGTATGTACCTTTTTGATATCCGATTTCAATTTTTAACAGAAAGTCATTAAATCGGAGCAATAGGTAACCGCCCCGAAGGGGCTTGAAGAAAATAATGAAAAAAGATTTTTATTTATTAAAAGATTTAGTACGAAAAAAATCATTTTCTAATATAAAAGAATATCTGGATTATTTTAAATAAATAATCTATTTTTAATTGATCATAGCAGAACTTTTAATAAAAAAGATAATAATAACAATAATGTAGAAAAATTCGTATAAACATAACTTCAAAATAAATTCATTTTATATTTCCTTTAATTTTAACCGTTTCTTTTTTTCTTTTTCTGGCATATCATTCATATCACTACTGTCAAGACCATTCGTCAAATAAAATAAATAAATAAAAATAAAAAGTTATACATTTATAGTTCACGATAATATCTGTCCATTAGTGACTATGCTACTGGGGGTTAGTCTGTGATGGAGATTACTCAGAGGTTAGTTGTCCTGATTTCTGAAAACTCTAATAAAACAAGCATGCGTAAAACTCAGGTTAGAACGAAAATAACAAGCAAGTTCATAAATAAGGATATTTCGTGCTTTGTATTTTTATTTTTAAAGATGAGTGTTTCACAGCCTTTTTTATTTCGTAGCCATGAAACAAAAGCTACTGTAGACGATTGTGGTCTGTGTCGTAGCCTGCCTATCCCGTAGTATGCCTCCTCTCTGGTGGGCGAGAAGTGACACATTATTCAACCGGAGTGAGCAAGAAAGTGGACAGGACAAGAATACGTCACTCGCCTGCTCACTTCTATTGCTACCTCTCCTTCCCTGTCTTCTATTAGGGGAAGTAGATAGATAGGTAGATAGATAGATATGTAATCTAATAAATATGATAAAGAGTTCATAATAGTGACATACTCGTATCCATGAAAAATGTACACAGTCGAACCTGAACGTAAGAGAACTTAAAGAAGTGGATTTTTTTTCTCTTAAATTCACGTTTCTCTTTTAAAAAAATTTACAAGGTTTACATAACAAGTTTATTGGTACTCTATTAAAATGTAGACCTTTAGTGCACGGAAAGTAAGTCTTATAAAGATGTTGTTTTACCTTATACAGAGGTCGAATTCACCTGGAAATCGTTCTCTTATATGCAGGTTCTATTGTATCTTATTCTTAAAACTCCTTGATTTAAAAATAAATAAAAAATAGGTTAGTGAGGTTTTTAGTGAAATATACAAAGTTGACTCCGAAAAATCTGTTAGTAGAGGGGGTGAGTTCGAAAATAATTTGGGTACAACTTACACTTCCTGGTTTTGCCTGTAACCAAAAAAAGAAAGCACAAAGCAAAATTTCAAAGTGGGTACTTGAACACTTACGATTAATTCGTCTACGAGTGATTGCATTCCTTGTGAAAAGCAGCATAAACAAAGCAAAATAGAATCTAAGCGAAAAGTATTGACACAACTTCTATCTAAGCGAAAAGTACTGACAGGATTTCTAGATTTAACTAGAAACACGATAAGTTAGAAGTATATTAAGAAATGTCTCATATTGTTGCTTAAATATGTGCAATTAAGATTAAGGGTGGAATTAATAGACGTTTTTATAATACCTCTCTGGCGCTAAGTCTCGGATTGCGTACTGTCTAAGATAGGGAAAACCGATGTTAAGCAATGACATAAGTTATCGATGTTGTCTATTAATTTCGCCCTAAGATTAAGGGCGGAAATAATAGACGTTTTTATAATACCTCTGTGGCGCTAAGTCTAGGATTGCGAACTGTCTAAGATAGGGAAAACCGATACTAAACAATGACTTAAGTTATCGAATTCGTCTATTAATTTCGCCCTAAATTCCTGATATACTAATTTATTTATAATTATAAAGACTAGCTAGCCTAGTAATAAATATTGAATAATAATGATTTCACCTTATTTATACTGCCCTATTCAATGAGTCCCATTACTCCAGCAGTAAACCCAAAACGTATTATTATGTGGTCAAATTCCCGAACATAAGGATAACTTGTTATGTCAAGGCTGGGTTTCGAACCTGCGACCTCTGGATTACCAGACCGACTCCCTGAAAACGTCCCGGAAGCTGTTCTGTTGGTATTTCGGCCATACTCAGGCTAGGTTGAAGAAATAAATAAAGTTTTTATTGTAAATAATTGTGTACACAAAATTACAAAGTCCAAATAATACAAAATTACAGTGAGACTGTGTAGTTTGTCCAGCGAATGGTGGCACAACCTCCCAACAAAAAATTACTAAATAAGTCGATGGCGACGTATGAAAGCAAAATTCGGGCTCAGATAATTCAATGTAAGGACTACGAATTTCACCCTAAGTTAAGCGCACTAAATAAATCTGTTATTTTTTTTCTGAAAGCCATGTACACTATACATAGCATGCAGATCAACAATTCTAAGAGACTACAGAACTATTGTAGTTGTACATAGTTACAGGTAAGAACATTTTGTAAATAGTTATAGGTAAGAACATTAAAAACTAAAGAATGGAAAACTCCCGACATAAAGATATTGTGACTCTTTTTTACACGATTCAAAGCTTTACTCGAGACAGGCATAGAAGAAATAATTATGTTTTTAACTCTCTAGTGACCAGCAAAGAATATTTTTTATGTAAAAAAATTCTCTTGTGGCAAAAGTTTCTGCCAACAAATTAACTATCGCCTTATTTATACTGCTCGATTAGGACTAATGAGTCCAATTATTCCAGCAGTAAGCCCAAGACGTATTATTATGAGGTCAAAATTCCAAATGGGAGGATAACTTGTCATGTCCCGGCTGGGTTTCGAGAGCATCTGTATTACCAGACCGACACTTTGACCACTGAGCTAGCGGGAACAGTAGTGCTACAACCTTAAATATTTACCAAATTACCGGAGATTATTCAACATATAATAATATTCTTTAGAGCAAAGTAACCACCAGGCGAGGTTAATTTTCAAAGCATTTTCTACCATATACCACCAGGCGAGGTTAATTATCAAAGCATTTTCTATCACCTAACTTGCAGTCTTATTATTATGTGGTCACATCACTCAAATAAATGAGGAAAAATCCAAGCATTGGGTGGGATCCGATCCACAGATCATGGATCCATGTGCTCGAATCCTCTAGATTTTTTTAAGTTAAGTTAAAGTTATCATATTTGTGTTCATCACTTTCGTGATATCACAACTGCTCAAACTCGCTTTACTAAAACTACGCTGTAACCGGGACTTAAACCACCTACCTCCAGGTTACTGGTCCACTGCCTTATCGATCAAGCTAATGAGGTCGGTCGAATCCTCTAGATTGTTTACATTACAAGTCTAGAGCCGTAATCACATCCACTACCAATGCTTGGTAATCTTTTTTTTTTTTTAATTTGGGCTTAACGTCGCTTTCAACTGCATGGTCATGTCACTTGGTAATCTTGGTATTATACATGTTTTCTGTGTTTCAGAACTACAATTCCGGCCTTACCCAGGCTGGGTGAGGTTAATGTGGGTAGCTGGTACGATTCCCAGCGAATGGACGGTAAAACCCCGTCCTGTCTACCTCAAGTCACGACGTTAAAACCCAATAGAATCAATGGACATGAAAGGAGCCTAGACATTGGATCTGGGCGTCCATATGATCCTCTCACCACCGTGATTTAAGTATCAATTTTCGTCTCACTGGCAATAGGGCCGCCAAGGCTTTCCTCTTTCAGAGGATTTCTTTGGCGATCCAACGAGGTAATGCTACCTGCATGTTATATAACCAAATAGAATTAATGGACATGAAAGGAGCCTAGACATTGGATCTGGGCGTCCATATGATCCTCTCACCACCGTGATTTAAGTATCAATTTTCGTCTCACTGGCAACAGGGCCGCCAAGGCTTTCCTCTTTCAGAGGTTTTCTTTGGCGATCCAACGAGGTAATGCTACCTGCATGTTAGGTACATTACCTCATGCAAGTGGGATGGATCAAGTGTATCTCCTGTGATTTTAAAATTAATCAATTTAATAAATAAATAAAAAGCCTAATTATCAGTATCAATACCCATCTCACGGACACGGAATTATTATTATACTCACTTGAAAGGCGGAGTAGCGGCCGGCGCGCCGGGGCCGGTTGTAGGAGGGGAGGTAGCGGCGGATAGGATCCAGCTCATTGATGTGGAGCAGGTCTGCTGTGAGGAGCTGAGCGATGATGAACAGGGCCTGGTGAGGTGGGGTATCACTTTTATTAGTATTATTTAACACAATGCTCTTCACCACCGACCTGCGTGGCTCAGTGGTTTTTTTTTTTTTTTTTCTTCTTTTTTTTTTCATCTCTAAACAGGTTTGAGGGACACTGCATACAGACTAAAGACCTATATCCAGGCCCTCCCTACATCTTTGTTTAACCCTTATCTTGGCAGAGAATTTCAATTTTTAATTTATTATTGCATGGTTGGATGGAAGGATGATTATTGGATCAATTGGATGGTTGGATGGAAGAGCTCCATCCTGCCACTTTAAATAAAGCGTTTAAAAATTGAAATAATTTTAAATGTTCTGTGGAAGAAAAAATGCTTTAGGATTAATTTTTGGCCAATAGAGTAAAAAAAACTGATGGTATCCAAATATACACATTGCCAAGATAAGGGTTAAATTGTTCCAAAGTGAGATCGAGATCCAAATTTGCACTGTTACAATAATATTATTAAATATTATTAGAGAGGAGATGAGTGGTGATTCAAGGTACACAGGAGAATAGTTTCTTGGTATATGAAAATACTGAGTTAGTGGTCGTTCTCTCAGTGACAGTTGTAAATAGGGCACTTTAATCAGTAATATGGTTAAGAGCATTGGTTACTGACCCGGAGGTTCCGAGTTCGAATCCCGGCCGGAGCGGAAATTTCTGACCGACATTTTCCGTTTCCGGAATGGCACGGATGTAAAGGTAAAGTGCCCTGAAGTAATGCAAAAGCGGTTCCGGGGCACACTTATCTTCAAAAAAAAAAAAAAAAAAAAAACACTTTATTGGTCAACTACATGATACATTCAACAAAATAGGACATGAAAAAAAAAAAAATAACACAATAGAATATGTAGTGAACCAAGGGGCGAGGTTAAAGCCTGTGGTTTTCTCTTTCACCGAACCCCAATTTGTGACATAAGCACAATATTATTTTTGCTTATGTCACCCCTAGGGGTAATGGTTAGAATACAAAGAGAATACAAGTAAAAGTTTAAGGTTTACATACAAATAAACCCTGAACTTTTATATTTGAGAGAATTGAAATTGAATTTATTTATTTAAAGTGCATTTATTATTATTATCTGACCTGGTTGCAGGGTTTTCGGTGAAATACCATACAATTAACACTGCGACCTATTAAGATCTATTGTGACCAGGGAGAAAATCTATCATCCTATTTCCCAGTTCTGTATTTTACTTTTTTTAATAAAACAAAATCATTTGTTTTATTTTTCATATTTTTTTATGTATACAGAGGACCCATCCTAAGCCATTTTTATTTGGCTTCTAAGATTTTTATTTTATTTGATAGGGAGCGATTGACTGTTGCTTTGGCCTTGTTGGATATCTGTGATCCTTTGCAGAGTACATCTAGCCCGTTCCAGAAACACTCTCCACTCTCTAAATCTCCCTTTCAACTGCCACACGAAGCACTCTCATTGGTTAATTTGAACGCAATAAGTATAGACAATGATGAGGAGGTCTTGTCTATATTTAGGGAGCTCAGGTAGAAACTAATCGGATTATTCAAATTAATCTGATACTATAAATTATGTAATAATTTGTAACATTTTGTAATTCACTCGTAACATTTATTTTCTTCTTATTTTTTTTTATTTGTAGTAAGTTGTAACATTTGTATTGTTTTTATACCCCTACTCAGCTGCTATTGTTTATTTTGTATAATATGTACCTATGTCCAAATACTGTAAATAACAAGGCAACTTGTTTGCAATTAAAGTTTAAAAAAATAACCAATCCGATTGCGTTGTGTGACAGTTGTAACAGAGATTTTTTTTTTTTTTACACTTTATTAATAGGACATATTATATACAATACAAATAATTACAAATTAAAATACAATATAATATAAGAAAAAATAAATAAATATATACATAATATATGTCCTAAGTAAAGGGCGGGGTTTATTTGTAGTATGTAATATGGTCGGCTGGTTACCTGGTTGAGCAGGTAGAGGGGCTGGCTGCAGCCGGAGCCCTCATCGCTAGGCAGCCGCGGCTGCGAGCCAGGCTCCTGTCTCTCCGAGTCTATGAAGTCCTCGGGGACATAGAAGTACATGGGGATGCAGGGGTCTGCGGTGGAATAGAAGAGAAAATAATAGTAGTGTGCGTTGTCGAGTGAGTGAGTATTTATACATGGGGATGCAGGGGTCTGAGGTAGAATAGTAGAGAAAAGGATTCAATCCATGGTGAAGAGAGCCGGTGATGATGGGCTTGATTTGTTTCACATTTCAAGCATTAATTTGCTAAATTCTAGGTAGGTCTTATTTGCTAATATTTAGAGTTTAAGGTAAATTTCAAGTTATTCATAAGTTTTTTTCTTTTCTTTTTTGACATATAAAATCGCGTTTTGAATAAATGGACACGAAGTCCGTAAAATTAAAAAAAAAAAAATACTGCCGTAGTATTCACAATTGCCGAGTGAGTTAGAACGCTGATCATTGCACGCGTGGTGACCTGGGTTCGATCTCCGATTTCAAATTTTTCATATTCCTGGACATTATTTTTTTATTAAATGAAATAAAAACTAGTAAATAAATTACCCCCGTTGTCGTCCTTGGTCATCAAGCTCTTGAGAAGGTCCCTGTAGGTCTCAACCTGCTCCGGCAGGTTCTTGAACATGCCGTCGATGATCATGAAGATGTACATCAGGGGCCACTCGCACTCGATGTTCTCGAACTCCTGAGGAATGAAAGGGACAAACAATTGATACCTACTACAGAGTTACAGAATATAGTACTTCTACAGTCTCGAACTACTGAGGAGTGAAAGGGACAAACAAGAGATACCTATTACAATACGTAGTCTGGCTGGGGGACGTTAAACAGGGAGAAGACCAGTGTCCGGCTAGAGGACTATAAACAGAGAACAGACTAGCCAACCCTTACAAGCCAGGCTAGCTTGCAGTTTCCTAAGGGTTTAATGGCTTATAAAGAAAAGGCCAAGTCCTCATGAAGCGCACATAGAAAATAAATATGTGCTTCAGGACGAGCGAACTTTGAAATAAAGTTGGCTAGAGACCATCACTCACCCCTCCAGCTGTAGCCAAGCTGGCTACAACAACAATACGTAGTACATACCTACTACAGAGTTACAGAGTATAGTACTTTTACAGTCTCGAACTCCTGAGAAATGAAAGGGACAAACAAGAGATACCTATTACAATACGTAGTACCTAGCTACTACAGAGTTACAGAGTATAGTACTTCCATAGTCTCGAACTTTTCATGTCCCGCCTGAGTTTCGAGCCCGCAACCTCTAGATAACTAGATCAGCGCCTTGACACTGAGCTACCGGAACAGTACAGGGTGTATGTGCAGTATTATTACCTTTGTTTCGCCCACGTTGTAATATCTGCGGTTCCTGTCTTCCACAGCCGTCCTGTAGCCGTCTCTACCGAACCGCTTGAACCCATGTTGCCCCTTCAAGCGCCGCTCGACATTTGCTTTGGTCTTCATGTACAGGGTTTCCTCGTGTGTGGCGAACGCTGGGAACGAAATGGTCGGGATCAGCGCTGCGTCCACACCCTGTAATAGGAATACATGAAAACAGACCTCAGTGGCTTGATAAATAAAAGAATATTAAAAAAAAAAAAACATAAATTTTTCAAATGCTGGCTTGAATCCCAAGGGATAGGAACCCAGTTCCTATGTACAATTGTACATATTCATTTGTTCATGTTCATATTATTGTCTGTAAATTAATAAATATTAAAAAAAAAAGCTTGATCGATAAAGCGGTGGACTCGTAACCTGAAGGTCGTTGATTTGAGTCTCAACCACGCCCAAAATTTTGTAAGGCCAGCTTGAATAATGGGTTAAAACTTTTTTTAAAGACGAGTGTTTTCACAGCCTTTTTCATTTCGTAGCGTTGAGATAGCAGCTACTGTAGACGCTTGTGGTCTGTGTTGTAGCCTGCCCATCCAGTAGTATGCCTCCCTTCTGATTTACGAGAAGTGATACAATACTTCCTAATACAATACAGCGCACGATTAGCTCAGTGGTTAAGCACTCGCTTGCCATGCGGAAGGTCCCGGGTTCGATCCCCCGTGCCGACAAAAATTTGTATTCTTAATTTGGTTACAATTGTTTGTAAGGGATACCTTCCGGTGCGCTCGTGTTGACCCAGCACCTAAATGGGAAGTAGTGTGTCACTTCTCGCCCATCAGAGGGGAGGCATACTACGGGATGGGCAGGCTACAACACAGACCATAAGCGTCTACAGTAGCTCCTGTTTCATGGCTACGAAATAAAAAAGGCTGTGAAACACTCATCTTTAAAAAAAAAAAAAAAAAAAAAAAAAAAAAAAAAAAAAAAAAAAAAAAAAAAAAAATAGGAAGTATTTTTAACGCGCTATTCTGGTAATCCAGGTAGCGTAGGGATCCGTTGCGTTGGTTCGAATCCCACCCAGTGCATGAATTTTTCCTGATTAATTTGAGTTTGTGACCACATAATAATAAGACTCTGAGGGTTAGGTGGTAGAAAATGATTTGAGCATTAACCTCGCCCGGTGATTACCTTCCACTAAAGAGTATTATTATTATTACAGGAAAAATGAACACCCTCAATAACTTACTTTGGAGCTCGACTCCCGGGGCAGCAGGGTCTCGAATATGGACCTGTTTCTGTTGTGGGCGTCAATGTCGACATAGATGACAGACCAGGACGCGCCCTTCTCACCGAATAGATTGCACCCGTTCACTGCTTCCAGGGCGCTCTTGGCCATCCCTATGGAACTGGAACAAGAATATGAGAACGAAAAATTCAGTCGAAAAAGTTAAAAAAAAAAAAAAAAAAAAAAAAAAAAAACTAAAAAAAAAAACAAAAAGAGATCATAATTCTTATTTTCCGTGCATCATAATTATTTTCCGGAATGGATCCGCGATCCATTCCGAAAAATAATTATGATGTACCTATATTAAAACAAAAAGATCATGTTTAAAAAACAAACACAAAAAACCAATCAGTGTTTATAAAGTAGCCAGACAAATGAAATACCTTGAAAAAATATACCTATATATTTTTTGTGGTCAGTATTATATTTACTGTTTTTTTCTTCTCATTCTTACTATTATCTCGAAAGTCTTCGAATTAAAATTTTGCTCCTGCTCTTTTCAATTTATTAAAACTTTTTATAAGACAAGATGCCATTCCGAGTTGAAGGCCTTGTCAGGTGCGTGTGGGGACAAGTAAACCCTCCCCCAGCACCACCCAAACCAATAAACACACAAAAATGGATCATAAATAGACCAAAAATTATTTACACAGTAAAATACACAATCACATAAAACCTAATCAAAATTTTATCGTTACGCCAAAATTTCCAGTACATTAGTTTCAAGATTATACAACTGAGAGGATCACCAAAGAAGCACCTAACGGAAATGACCATCAGAAATTCTGGAGAAAAAAAAAGCCTCTGGAAGAAAAATAAGATCAAGAGACTATCCTAATGAAAATATGCGGGAAATTATGAAATTATTGTACCTGACATAGATGAAAACAGAATGAAGATAATTGAAGAACAACCAACCTGACGTATCAACAACATACGCAGAAGTTAAACTGCTGGAAAGATATAATGTATTGAAATTTTTCAACCCAGAAAATCCGCAAATAAAATTTTTAATTGTTACAAAAAACTCATACTGTTCTTCTTCCTTTATCATTTTTTTATTTTAGGATTAGGATCTAAGTCTTGTTAGAATGTTCCTTTCCTTTCTCTTAGCCATTATTTTGGATATAAGAATAAATAGGTGGGAAATATCCAGCATCACTCATCTGACTGAATTTGTTTATTTTTCTGACTGAGTTCTGAGGATTTACAGACATCTCCACTAAATCTCTGAATCGCACATTGCCTATCTCAATATTTTTCGGGCTACGGTTGTTCTGGACTTTTAAATTGTCATTCAGATTAATTTAATCTCTGTGTTATCTGATTAATCTTGGTTATGTACAGGGTAGCTCACTGTTTATAATCACCGATTTTCTTCTCGTCACGAGGAGAAAATCGGTTAGTGTACACACTTCTCTTCTACATAAAAATCTATTTAGATAGGCAATGTGCGAAGCACATATCTAGTGGAGATGTCGGTTTCACCATATCTTCGGATTTACCCAAGTTTAGTCAGATGGCTGCAACCTAGTTTCGGCCCGAGGCATGGCCCTATATTTAACTGTCCTAACCTTACTCTACACGATGAGGCATTGCCGTACATCGTTTCGGACCTAAATTCGGAGCCACCGAGTCAGAGAAGAGTTAGAGGGATTAACTTCATCTGAATGAAGACAATACCAAAATTGATGCAGCCCAAAATATATTCATATATGAAATGTGCGAATCACACATCTAGCGGAGATGTCAGTATCACTTAATTTTTGGATTTGCCCTGTATTTTAATTATTGTCTGACCTGACTGACCTCAGTAGCTTGATCGATAAGGCGGCGGACTTGTAACCTGGAGGTCGGTGGATCAAGTCCCGGTTTCAGCGTAAATTTAGTAAATCGAATTTGAGTAGTTGTTATATCATAAAAGTGATTAACACAAATATGATAACTTTTTTTAATTTATTGTCTGACCTGGTTTCAGGGTTTTTTCAGTGAAACCCTTACAATTGACACTGGGACCTAATTAGATATTGTGACCAGTTGATTCTATTTTGTTTTACCGTCCTGATTGAGATAGATAGACAGGACGGAGGTTTTACCCTCCAATTGCTGGGAATAGACCATCGGCTCGAGACAGGGAGTCCCATTACTCTAACAGTTGAACATAGCACCTCCTTGTTTATTGTATATTTTTATTAAAAAAAAAAATATTACCTTCTTTTTTTTAAAAAAAAAAAAGGCGGATGCCTTGAATGCATGTGTCACAGCAAAAGAAATCCTTTTACCTGGCGTGTATTTCCGGGTTCCCGTTGTTGTACTTCGACCCGCGCTCCCACATCCCATAGTCGGGCGTGCGGTACGCTCTCTCCACATAATAGACCAGGTTCTGAATGAATGCCACCTCGTCCTGGGTGTAGATAATCTGGAGACCTGACGCGATCATTTGAACCAGGAACAGAAGGTACAAAGAGACCACGTCAATCTAAGGAGATAAGATGAATATTTAAATATTACATAAGATAAAATAAAATAAGATAAGATAAGATAAGATAAGCTAAGATAATAAGTTGGTGTTTGTGAGTTGGGCACAGCGATACCTATATCATTGTGGTGAGAGAATTCTATGGACAACCAGATCCAATGTCTAGGCTCCTTTTTCCTATAAGATCCTAGACATCCTATAAGATAAGATAAAGTGAAGATAAGATAAGAAGTGCACTGGTAGTCAAGTGGTTAACGCGCTAGTTTGGTAATCCAGGTAGCGTAGGGATCCGTTGATTCGAATCCCACCCAGTGCATGAATTTTTCTTCATTAATTTGAGTTGTGACCACATAATAATAAGACTCTGAGGGTTAGGTGGTAGAAAATGCTTTAAGCATTAACCTCGCCTGGTGGTTACTTTCCACTATACAGTATGTCTCAGAAGTCCTAGCGGAGGCCCTGTAACTTTTGAACGGCTGGGAATTTTGAAATTCTGTTTTTTTCTAGACATAGGAAAAGGCCCATGGCAAATCTGATGGAGATGTTAAAATTCAGGTTCGACCCCCGGAAGTGACATTTTTTGATAAAAAATGGCCATTTCTCTCGAAATTTAAATGAGAAGGTATACTTTGGTTTTCATATTATTAATCTACCGGCATAAATAGGTAATTATAGCAAGTTTCATTTTTCTGCCATAACCAGGGGCGGAGGTATGGAGGCTGAAAGTTGAAAAATCAGATACCATATTGATTGGCAATGTGGGATCTATTGCTCACAAAATGATTTTTAAAATCGTTCTTTTAAGCACCAAAACAATGAAAACGCCAATATGTATCACCTTTAATCAGTGTCGAACTAAAAAATCATTATGTTGAAGATTATGATTTCGAGTTTACCTACTGCACAAATATCACAACTAAAATATTTACTATGTAGGTAATGAAGTAGGTAAGTATTACTTTTCAGTTTACAAGCTTCTGAGTTCGTTGACTTAATGAAAAAATATCAATATGCACTATTTAATTAATTTTATTAATAATGCATGTTTCCGTATGAATCCGGTTCGACTCTTAAGAATTGTCATGGTGAGAAGAAAAACTACGCTAAATGTGAATAAGAGCTTCATTATTATTATCATAAGAAACACAAAAAAATGATGGCCAAAAAAATAAATTTTAAAAACAATTTTAAATAAATTTAAAAAAAAAAACAAAAAAATATTAATTTCCATCGCTGATGAAAGTTAAGTGGAATGTAGTGTTGTCGACTTCCAACTTGGAGACCGAAGCTTCAAGTTGGAAAATATCACAATCTGATTATTTTTTTACTCCGCCACTGATTGAATGGTGATACAGATATTGGTGTTTTCATTGTTTTGTTACTTCAAAGACACTTCTTCTATCATTTTAAAACCCATTTTTAGTGCAATAGGTCCTAAATGGTCAATCAATGAGGTACCTGATTTTTCAACTTTCAGCCTACATAGCTCCGCCCCTGATTGTGACAGAAAAATGAAACTTTGTCTAATTACCTATTATGGCCGGTAGATTGATAATATGAAACCCAAAGTATACCTTCTCATTTAAATTTCGAGAGAAATGGCCATTTTTTATCAAAAAATGTCACTTCCGGGGGTCGAACCTGAATTTTAACTTCACCATCAGATTTGCCATGGGCCTTTTCCTATGTCTAGAAGAAAACAGAATTTCAAAATTCCCAGCCGTTCAAAAGTAACAGGGCCTCCGCTAGGACTTCTGAGACATACTGTATAGTGATATTATTAAGATCAATATTAGCTATGACAAGGTGGAATCCTGGAGTGCAGATAGTATAAAAACATGATCTTTATGTGTAAATGTTGAAGACAAATACCAAAAATGTAGAGGCAGTCCACATAACACCTTTGCCATTATTCATCCAGTGAATAAATTCCAGATCTACGCCACTTGTACCTGAGGCAAGACTCAGTGGAAGAAAATTCCAAAAACATATTGACAAGAGAATTTAATGAATGCTTCAACAACAACAAAAACAACATACCTGTAAATGTGAGTACTCCTCATCACTCAATACTTGGCATCCCTTGATCAGATGGAATTTACAGTGCAAGGCAAACTTGTTGCATTGGGTCTTCTTGAACTGCTCCAGCCTGTCAGCTTGCTTGATCCAGCACTCCAGGATACCTCGCATACACTTGACAGCTGACTGACCCAGCTCGTAAGATTTGCCTCGATCATCATCGATTCTCCTGGAGAATAAAATTCCGAAAAAAATATTGATTGTAAAAAGTAGTAGAAAATTGCATAAGAGAATCATCATTTACAACAATTAATTTTCCTTGGAATTTCTTGATTAAAATTGTTGATTAGATACAAGAAAAAGTATATTTATTCCTTGCATGCAATTGAGAATAGTTATATCTGGAAAAGAATAAAAAAACTTTCTTAAACATAGGATAGTGGTAAATTATCTAGGTTCTTAATAAATAGAACTTAAGAGAGGAACAATTAAATTTATGCTCTATAACGAGTTGCCACATATGTTTTTTTTTTTTTTTTTTTTTTTTTTGCTTTTTTTTGTAGTTCTTTGCAAAGTAGTATAATTCTTTTTCATGACTATAAGTGTTTGTTGATAATATTCAGGGTGTCTTTCATAATCACTTGGGTCAGGTCAGTCAATTTTTTTTTATGATGTTATGATTGCAAGAACTTCTTAAGGAATGGGGAAGCTGTTCCACGTACGCCAAACCAAAGACCAAACACTTCCCAACGCGGTATTTCATACTTTTCAATGAAATAAGGAACAGGAGGAACACACGAGTAGGAACACAGTATACTTGAGAATGTTCTTTACTAATAAACTTCAGTAGCTTAATTTTAAAGTCAGTGCCTGTATAGCATGGAGGTTGGTCATTTGAGTTCCAAGCACATCTTTAAGGACAATATAATATTTGTCTATAACAATCGAAATAGGTGAAATTTAGTCTTGTGGGTTTGAGTGATTCAAAGTTTGAGAGTGTGACCTATTGATTCATAATTACCTGTATGCTTGGTAGAGACTCCATATAGAGGCAGCACAGTAAATACTATCTCGCACATTGGCAATCACCTTCTCATTGGATAATGCTGGGAAAAGCCCTGTGATTGGACTTTGGTAATGCAAGAGCTGCCTTTTCACTGTAAACAAAAATATGCATAGATGTTTAGTGTTTTTCTTTTCTCACTTTTTAAAAGAAAAGTGTTTCTACATTGAAACTTTTCTAGGTTCGAAATTGTTAGCAATAATTTATTCTAGGATTAACTATAAATTATCTTTTATTTTCTACTCTCTTCCATTTTGTCATGATATTATTATTATAACCTCAACAGATTAAAGTCTGATTGTTGAAAAAATATTGAATGTGTTCTGGACATTGTGTAGAGTGAAAAGTCTCAATTTTTAAATCTAATAAGAACTCATTGACCAACATGAAAATAATTTCTTCTTACTTTTTTCCACAAATTAATTTGATTTCTATGAATGATAAATTGTATCTTACCTATTCCATAATAAACATCCAACTGTCGTACTGTTTCTTCATAGTTTGACACTTTCAAGTTGAGATCTACGTCCATTTCAAAAATGCTCTGACTCCGCATTACAAAGGTAGGTGCCTGGTTTAAGAAAAGAAAAATATTATTTTACACTGAAGAATAGTTCTTGTGTAAGAATATTAATGATTAGTTAAGGGTTCAGGGAATTTCAATTAATCCATGCTTTATTATGTGGCATGTAAATGCATTAAAATATAGTTGTAGCTTGTGATTGTCCTCAGTAGCTTGATTCATAAGGCACAAGACTTGTAACCTGGGATATGATTTGACCCTTGTATGGAAAATTACGAGAGTACTTGTGAATCGCCACTGCAATTAACACAAATATAACAACTTTTTTTAACTTTAGATGTGGTTTATGCATTGATTATTTCATGATTCCTAGATACTCATAACTAAACCTAAGCCTTCATGACTCACATATATGTATTTGTACAGTACTGACACATATGAATTACAACACTTTTATGTTTAAATAATATAAATATCATACAAAACTAAAACCAAAAATGTCTCCATGGAAGGTAATTAAAGTCAAGTACCTACTACACTGACTCAATTAAAAGTCCAACCACTTGCCATTTCAAAACATGCTCAGTGTACTGTCTACTTTAAAAGATATCATTGTAGATCATAATGAAATCAAGATCTTTGGAAACTTGTATTCTGAAGTAAAAAGTAGAGCGCACGAATAGCTCAGTGGTTAAGCGCTTGCTTGCCACGTGGAAGGTCCCGGGTTCAAACCCCCATGCTGACAAAAATTTGTATTCAAAATTTGGTTACAGTTGTTTGTAAGGGATACCTTCCGGTGCACTCATGTTGACCCAGCACCTTAATGGGAAGTATTGTGTCACTTCTTCCCCATCAGAGGGGAGGTAAACTATGGGATGGGCACTATGGGCAGGCTACAACACAGACCACAAGTGTCTACAGTAGCTCCTGTTTCATGGCTACGAAATAAAAAAGGCTGTGAAACACTCATCTTTTTAAAAAAACCAAAAAAAAAACCAAAAAAAAAAAGATGATTAAAATAAAAATACTTAAAGTATGTTTTTAAAACACCTGGAAAAATGCCATCTTCCATTATTCTTTCCTTGAGTTTTGATTACTATTCCTGGATGAATTTGTAACAAGAATTAATCCCTATACTGTTTCTTTATATTGAAAACAAAAATATTCTGAAATTGTTATCTACAACCAAAGTTACATCACTTATCAGATGCATGAAAATACACAGAGTTATATGGAAAAATGGCAAGTGGTTGTATTGGCAAGTCAAGTGTACATACTCAGAAAATTACCTTCTGTTAAATCATTTTTATTTTCTTAAGCTTAGATAATTTGGGCATGCAAGGACAACCAACAGCAGCAGCTAGTTGTGTGTGGTCTTGGTCTGTTGCTGAATTGATGGTTCCTAAATCTGTCCTATCAGATTTTTAACAAAAGTGTAGATTGTGAAGTAGGTTCATGCAATGATCATGCTATGGTGTTTTTAATAAGAAAATGAAAAGCACTAATGTTATCTTACAGGTCTATAAGTCATGTTGACCAATTTAGTCAAATTTTACTAATACAAGATCTTCAAAAATTGTTCACTCAAAATTATGAAAACTAAAAACTATGAAATTCAGGTTTATGCCTATGGCCTATGGGCAGAATTTTATAGCACTGCAGTCATGGGCAGAATTTTTTAACTTTCATCTGTTGAGAGTGTTTGAATGTTTATTGATAAAAGTTGCTCATGCTCAATCAAATGAAAGATTAATTTAAATAATTTCAAAGTCAAATGTAGGTGACCAATTTCCCATGGATTCAAATCAAATTTGTCAGTTACAATCAGATAGATAACACACATTACCTTGGTGAAATTTCATTTGTTACCCCATTATATTTTGTATTTTCTCTCTATAATCTTCAGGTAGCTAACTAATATTACAAAACCAACATTTATCTTATATCAATTCAGTAAGAATAATCAAAATAAATAAGATGATTTTATGATTTTTCGTGCTTCAAAAGTTTTCATTTTTCAAAAAATCAAAGCAGACCATCATTTTATTATCTGATAAGACATTTTAAAAAGCCCGCCAATTTCCATGAATTCCAACAGATTTCTATTAGAAAAACCCAGATTCAAGAAATCTGTGTTCACCATTACCGAGTGAGAAGCGCGTAGCCCACCAGGCTTGCACGCACGGAGACTTTAGCTGAGTTCGAATCCCAGCGGAGTCGGAATTTTCCGACACAGTACTTTAGATGTTCGGAATCATACCTCGTGAGGAAAAATGAGTAGCTGATTTGATGTGAGCACCAATCAGTGGCGGAGTTATTATAATTATGGGCATTCATCAGAGCCACATCAATAAATTATTATCTGCTACTAGAGTGTGACCTATGTACCGGACTTTTGTTGAACTAGAATCATTTCAGGATTCTCAACCTTACTTTGGGAGATGAGACAGGAGAACGGGGATAAATCTTGACACATGGTTCTAGTTCCACAACAAGAGAATGCAGATGCACTCCAGATTCTCCAGGGTAGTAGAACCAAGGTTCTCCTCTACAGAATAGTTTAATTCAATAGTAGGTATAAGGACATTTATTCTAACATTTTTCTTCTTTTTAAAAACTAACAGAAAATTAAAATTTATTTAAAACTATATGTACTTATAAATAAATAAAAAAATTACAGAGGGAGGGAACTGGAGGGAGAAAAAGTACCCTAGGCCTCTATGATTGCACAAGTTGCACTATTCCCTCTCTGTATCACAAGAGAAACAGGTTGATATAGATACATGAATTACATGATTTGGCAATTTTGTCCTGTATTAAATAGTAAATACCTCAAGTTTGCATAGATGAAACACTATCTCGTTGCAACACATAATTATGCCCTCTCTATTAATTATATCTTCATTTTGAAATTACGTTTCCTGTATTAGGTACAATAATTGAATTAAAGAAATAAAAACTCTCAGGTAGGTATTAGAATAATTAGTAAAATGAAATTTTATTTAAAATAAAAATATGCAATTTGAAAGTTAACAATAAATATAATAAAAATCAGTCTTGTTAGTAATAATAATACAGTACCTACCTGGCTAAACTAGTGCAGCCTAAGCTACAATTAGAATAGAAGTTTTTGTATTATATTTAAAACGTAAACAAATCGAATATAAATCAGTCTTGTTAGTAATTAGGTACCTACCTACTTAAATTATAGAAAATTTATTTATATCTAAAACTATATCCACATACCTAAATGTCATACTATTTCTTTTAGTATTAGTAGTTAGGTAATACTTTTATGTCAAAATTAAAAAAAAAAAAATATAATGTAATCTAAATGGTTAGTTTTGTGTCTACTTATGTATTTTCTTTAATAAATAGATATAATGTGGTTAGAATGTTCAACATCTGCAGAGCTCAGTTCTTGCTGAAGTCTGCTAGATTGTTTAGAGGAGTGTGGAAAATCATTGCTGTAAATTTCTTCATTGCATTCAATTATTTCTTGTTCTTCAAAAATAATTTCTTCAACATCTTGTTCCTCGGGAAGAAAGATCTGAAATTGGTTTGACTGTGACTCCTTGAATAGTTTATATCTCAGTGTTGGTGTGACTGCCTTCCTCAACTCTTCCACTGTGTTGACTAGAGCTTCTTGCTTGAGAATATCCAGTGGAGCAGAAGCACATTGTCTGGCAGCTTCTACCATCTGGGCTGTGGCTTCTGCCAAATGTTTAGCAGCAATCAAAAGGCGACGTTGGAGCACCAAGTCAGCTTCAATCTCAGCATCACCCTTAATTGCCTGAATAAGATGTGCTGTTTCTTGGCCAAGGATTTGTGCTTGTCTCACCATTTCTGAGGCATCGCCATTAGAAGTGAGCAGTTGATCTGAGCTGGACATCATCACTTCTACTGTATTTTCCATAGCTTGTGTAGGGTCCAAAGTTGACTTGATATGATTGAGTGTCTTGGTTACTTCAGCTGCTGCAATAAGAAGGTCTTTATTGAGATTTTCATCAGTACATGTATGATTACACAAGGTTACAAGACTTTCCACTGTATTTGCTACCTCATTGACAGCAGTTATTAATTGTTGCTGACATGCTGGGTCTTCTACTGTGGGAGCTACTACCTTTGTACAAGCTACTAGCTGTGATGTGGCCAGTGCACACTTGGTAGCAGAGGTAATAACAGTTGTCTGATGGTTTGGATGAAGAGTAGATGCTACAGATTTGGCTTTCAGCACTAGAGCTGCCATTGTATTTGCTACAGATTTGGCTAGGCTGAGCAGATAATTTTCTCTTTCATGGGTTTGAAATTCCCCTATCTCTGTTAGAATGTAAGAGGAAGCCTCTCCTAAACAGGTTGCAGCATTGAGGAGATTCTGTTGAGACTGGTTAGAAATTGGCTGAGCTGCTTTCAATAAATCACCGAAGGCTAAACAGAGGTTCTTGGCAGCAACCAGTATTTTTTCACCATCAGGCGTAAGAGCTGCCAACATTCTCACTCCTCTACATATAATGGGTAAAGTCTGTGATATAGTCATAATGGCAGAGTCTACACCAGAGTAATCTGTGCATTCCTCAGAAGTCATAGTCACTACTTGGGCAGTGGCAGCATTTATGGCAGCAATCTGAGAACCAACCTGATTCTTATTATCATCTATTGTTGTCTCTTTCCATTTTAACATGGCAGTGTCATTGCCAAGATCTGGAATGATAACTTTGGAAATGAGCTCTTTTTCCACAGTACTGATAACTTCATAGCCTTCTGTTATAGTAGACAGTAAAGCTTTTTGGGATCCACTTAGAATATTTGAGACATGGCTTTGTTGTGTTGTGGTAGGGGAGTGGGCAATATTAATTTGCTCACTGACTGTAGTATACTGTGCACTACCTACATGTCCAACTCCATATGGACGGGCACCATCATTTCCACTTTGGAAGATTTCAGGCTCAACCACAGATTTTGTGTTCTTATTAACCACTCTATTAAATTCATTTTGGAAAATTGTAGCCCTGAGAGGGGACACACTATCTTCAATCATAGTACACCCATCATTGCCCTCAATACCAAAATGGTCCTTTGACAATTTCTTTTTTAAAATAATATCAATATAACCTGCAATAAGCTGTTGAATTTGTTCTGCTTCTGTAGTCTGCACTGAATAATACTGGTCAGAGTAATCTCCAAAATCTAGGGTAAACACATTAGATGAAGCTCCCCAGCGTTTCACAGTTGTGAGAGGCCATGTTTTTATGATTTCTTTTGTGTGCTCATCTAGACGAAGTACAGAGTCTTTAGTAACCCCCAGGAGCCGAGGCACTAATTTATTCTTACCTTTCATTTTTTCCTTCACCAAGAAGAATGTTACACCATAGGTTGGTAAACTTCGGCAGGTCTTGGTGTAGAGAACCTTGGCATCTAGTTCTGATAGACCAATGTGACTTTGTTGTTCACTCAAAATTTTCTTTTCTATACCTTTTACTTTAATATAGGACTTGGGCAGAAAATCCCTCACATCAAACAAGGGATGTTTGGTTGGATTGTAGTCTCCAAACTGAATGTGTGTCTGTATTCCAGCAAGCTGGCAGGCTAACTCTTGTGTGACAGGGTGTATGCCATCTAGAACTGCATCTCGAGCCTGCACATAGAGCAAGTTTAGCTGTACAGGGTCATAACGGTCAATGTTGCCGTCTGAGAAAAAGTACTTTCGCCTTAGTAGTACTGGTTCACTTTCATCTATACCTTGCTCTAGAAAAGTTTTGGAAACATCAATCCAGTTTATTTCATCATCTGTTTTCAGCTTTTTACGAAGCAGCTCCATCTTTTGATCCTTTTCCTTTTCATCCTTTTTCCATCTCAATGTTAAAGTTCCAAAGTTTGGTTTGATTTCAAAGTCTTTTTCAGGATTTTCTCTGACAAGACCATACTCATCATAATTTGCAATTCCAATTTTTGAACAAATAACAACCATCATGTTAGCAACAGGTTGACTGTCATCAACTAGAAGTGTTTTCAGAGTGCCATCAAGCAAAAAAACTTTCAAGGTTCTCATTTTGTGACGGTACTCTACCTCTTCCCCATTTTTCAAATTGTAATATTCCAAATTTCTACCAGGTTCTAACCAGATACCATTTTTGGTATCACCGTGTGACAGGAACAGGCCATAATCTTTCACTTCACCATAATTAGCTTCTGCAATTTTATCTCTAATAATTTTGCAAGATTCATGCACAGTAGTAGATGGGTCAAATTGCATTGTTTTGGTGACATTTCTGTCCACAAGATAAATCTTAAGTGATAGTGTAGACATGATTCCCTGAGAGTACCTATCTTATCAAAAACTAGAGTGGAATGTAATTAAAACTTAAGATCTGTTAGAAGAACACACACTTTTGCTCCATAAGACATAGGTACGTTACCTATAAGAGATAAATCCTTCCTCAACTGGGACACTGGAGAGTAAATGTTTCCATTCTCAGATTTATTTGACTTTTTTTGAGATCTAGCTTTCCTGGTTAAAGCTTTCTATTTTGTTTCAACACTTTCTTGATTATTATTTCTTCCAGTTGGTACTTGGTGGGTTGTGAAGTTGATGTAGGTAGTTTTTTTTTCCACTGATATAGGTGGGTGGATGGTCTGATATTTCAACAGAATCCTTCCTTCAGGAATCAAACAAAAACCGCGACTATAGACTACAAGTACCTGGCACACAGTAAATAACAATTAAATTGTAATTTATGTGTGATAGAAAGTAGTAAAGCCTAAATAGGTCATGTTTTACAATTAACTTTCTTATCACAACTATCCACTATCCAGACGGGCCTTGCCCTTTGGGGCAAATCCCAATGAAGCAAACGTAAATAAACAATATTTTTTCATGCTTCTCAAAATTTGTACAGATGACCGCGAAAGGTAGAATTCGTGATAGCTTTTGTTTATTTTTTCCTACATGCAGTACATGCTTTTGTTGTTTGGTTAGAAACTAGGAAAAGGATAAAAATGTAATCTTCATATTCTGTAAGTATTCTGAAAACAAAGTTTTAGATTGCAAATGAAAAAATCCAACCCAACCCAATCTAGGTGAGATTAATACAATAAAATTCTCTGTTTATCCTACTAGGATGAGACTAAAGAGTCCCTTTACTCTCCAAGTAGAATTGTTGGGATTAGGAAGGGCATTCAGTGGGTAAATATGTGCTACAACCAACCAACCATGAAATTGAACAATGCCAACATAAGGAGAAAGTAATGTGTCATAAATGTATTTTGAATATTCCAGCTTGCAATCTCATTTATCCTACTGGTGATATAGCTGGTGCATGTATTGCTAAGGTCCAAGAAGCTTCTATTAAGAGGTTGGTGGGTACATGAATATAGAATTCAGTTTTCAAAACCCAAACCATTATTTAGCCCTGTTATGTCAGACTGGTATTCAGGTCATTATTGACCCGTATTTAAATAAGCCGGAAAACTAATGTTTCAAAAGATTTCTTAAGACATTTTTCTATTACCAATAGCAAGACACTCTGTTATTGTATTTGGAGACAAAACAATGAAATACCACTGAGCTTTCTTCCCAATAAAAACATGAGATGGATTGTCAGCATGTCTCTATGATGTAGTTAAATGTGTTTTTTTTTCAGATTGTAGCTACTACCAAAAAAGTGATCAGAACCCATAAACTAAAAAAAGCTGGAAAATCATCAGATTAAGGCCAATACTCAGATGGTCTCTCATCTAAGTTCTGCTATTTATGCTCATTAAAGCTATATATTAAAGAACTACAAAAACTCAAAGAAGAAAAATTGTTAACTGCAGTTGTTGTGGTGTCACACCAGTTTATTTCTCATTATTGTTTGTATTTTGTAACTGTTTACAGCTAGCTAAGGAATGGTATTTTTGAAGAGACTCTCTTACTTGTGGTTTTGAAAGCTTCATTATTTTGTGGTCACTAGTACAGTCCACTCTAAATAATTCCAACTCTTTATAAATAAAAAGTTTTTTTATGTCCTTCCAACTTGGAAATATCAAGAGTTAACTGTACTTAAAGCAGGGGCTGAACAAAGTCTCACCAAGGTCCAAGTTATTGGGAAACTACTTAATAGTATAGTATAGTATAGTAGTGCTTTATTTAGACTGTCGGCTCGAGACAGGAAGTCCCATTACGCTAACAGTTTAATATGTCAAGAAACTCTAAAACCCTTTTACCTCTATGTCTTTGGGGCTATGTTTTAGAAATAGAGAAAAAATATACCCACAGTACCCCATTAAGGTTGATTCACACACACCTGTGACATGACAGTGGCACGTCTATGACGTGATCCCTCCGGCAAGGAAAATCAGATTCTTGTAGGAATTTGAAGGGCCCTATTCCCACTCGCCCGGCAGGTGACCATGACAGTGCAAATAGTGCTTGTACTGTGATCTGGCACATTAATAACGGACAATATTTTTCACGGCCGGTGATTTTGATTTTACCAGTGTTTCTCTGCAAATACCAGTGTTTTCATGCAAGTGCACTGCCACTGCATGGTTGGAGCACTGACCAGTGTGAATAGCAATCACTGTGTTCACAGCCGGGATAATTACATTCTGGTTATGGAATTGCCATGTCACAGGTGTGTGTGAATCAACTTTTAAGGTTGCTTTTAAATCTTAACTCGCAAGTACTTGCACCAAAAAATATCATTCTCAGCTCTAACTCAATCATGTTTGGATCATTCCTTACAGAGGGTATCAAATTTTACAACAGCCTCCTATTGATCTAAAATCCCTCCACCTGAAATTCTTTAAAAGAAAAACTTTTGATCTTATGTTGTATTCTTTTTCGGAATTTCAGTGTGACCTGGCTACCATACAGTCTTATCACTATACCTCACCACTGTTTTTTTATTTATATAAATGTATGTATCATTCTCATCAATTAGTCAACATTTTCCTCTGTCTTTCTACCTTGTCATCCTTCTGCTATATCTCAATTCTTAGCATTTTTCTCCTCTTTTTATTATTTGTTTTTAAAATAAGTAAATATAAATATCTAAGTTAGTTTCAAGACTAGAATAAGAAATTGTGTACATGGTAATGTAATTAAACAATAAAAATAAAATATTATTATTATAAAAAAGTTGGCATTAAAGTACAGCACTCACATTATCAACCTTTATTTTTGTTTTTTCTTTTTGTTGGTCTTCTTAATTATTTTGTTATAAATTGTTGAGTTATTTGTTTTGTTAAAAAAATTAAGTATGAATAAATAAAGACAGAAATAAAGGATTTTTTACATTAAAAAAGTAAATGTAAAAAATGTTTTCTTTTTCAAACATTAAGCTTAGAGTAAGTTCAGAAAGAGGTTGAAATTAATCAAACATTTAGTTTGACTAGGACGTAAATCCAGTCTGGATGAATTGTTTTCTTTATTAAGTCAAAATCAAAGATTTATTTTAAGTCTCTATTTCACATCAAAATCAAGTCTGTATTATGATAGTAAATTTCTTATTGATAAAAAGCATTATCATATTTTAGTGTCTTTTAATTTTATTAACTTCATATGATTAGGTAAATTGTTTATTTTGTTGCACAAATCTTATTGATCTTGTGGTAGGACTTTATGTAGGACATTATTGTTATTTTCTTTTTTTACTTATTTATTTTGTCATTTGTTTGTTTTTTCTTAATTTTATACTGTTACCATTGTACTCTGTCCTAATAAAGCATAATAAAAAAAAAGTCATCACATCTGATTTAGACAAATCTTTGTATGTATACACGTATATTAGTGTTTTACATAGGCCATTTGTAATTATTTTTAAATAAATTATGATTTAACTTTCTAATATTAGAAATTGGAAGTATTGTGTTAGCCCCTCCCCCCCTAGCCATAATCCTGGCTATGCCCATGAGCTGTGTTATTGTGTGGTCACTAATATACCTTTAATTATTAGTTTTAGGGATCATGATTTTAATCAAGTACTCAGGTCCTTGAGTATCAAACAAAAAATTACTCAATTAGAGAAAATCAGAAAATTACTCAATTAGTGAAAATTACTTGATTATTTGAGCATTCAAGGCTGGTGGTGGTAAGGTTCAATAGAGGTATAGTTGCCATGGATACAAAAGAAACTTTTAAATTTTTCAACCCTTCACAAAGAAAATGTAAAGCCAGTATCAGTGGAATACACCAGTTCTTGAACTGTCATTGAAGTGTGTTATGGTTGTTTTTGTTGTTGAAAACAGTTATTTTTCTTGAAGAATAAATTTAATATAATTATCTTGAAAGCTGTTGGGAAGTTTTTCAAAGTAGGATAAATTATCAAATTTTATTTGCTTCAATTTCAGTAGGTACATATAATGATATTAAAATAATGAATAATTCTTGAGATATGAGTGAGAATTCAAGAATAGGACCTACTTTTACCCCCTTTCAATGTCATGTCAGGACTGTAGTATGTTTACTAGCTCACCCCTTTCCTAAACAAGTACCAGAAGTAATTGGCTCTGTCACCTATCACGCACTTACAACTTATTCCTGTACTGGCCTACAACCTAATGCCTGTTGAAAGTTAAATAACTAAGCAAATATAACAGTATTGAGCTCTCATGAAATGAAAGTTATTTATTTTAAACAAAAATTTCTTCTTTCTCTTTATGAACTGGGAGGGATCCTAACATGGAGGTTGCATTATTATTATACAATGCTTTGTTAGGTGTAAATGGACATTATGTACATACAAATAAATATTTTAACAATTAAAAAAAATGGAAACAATATATATAAATATACAATAAAAAATGAAAAAGAATAGAAAATATATAAAAACAAGTCCTAACTAAGGGGCGGGGTTATTACCTATGGCAAACTCTTCCACCCAACCCTTTTGTCTCTCTGCATTGAGACAATCTTCAGCGGAGATACCATCCAGCTGTAGCTGTTGTGGTGCCTGTTATATTTTTTAGTCACTCACATATGGTTTTTATGAATCTTGATTTCTTTGCACCATGGGCCATTGCACAAAGAAGCACTAATTCTACTAATAAAATTTGGAGATAAATTACAATGGCTGAGAATCCACATCAAAATAATGTAGATTTTTCTAAAATGTATCCCTGCAAAATGTAGATTTTTCTATATAATTATATATATCTTCAGGAACATTTTTTAGACTGTATTAATTACAAGTGGGCTGTCGCCCGCTTTGTGGGCCGAGGCATGGCCATGAAAGCAAAAAATCCTTTTTCGCCAATGGCAGGTGTTGTAGTGGGAGTTTCGAAAAATCCCATCTTATTGCACATCTAGACTATAATACAAAGCTACCTACCAAATTTCAGCTTCCTAGGACTTACGGTTTGGGCTGTAGAGCGATGATCAGTCAGTGAGTGGTCAGTGACTTTGACATTTATATATTAAGATTAACAAGGATATTATTGATCAGATTGCCCTTTGATGCACAAGGTTTGGCAATTGATTTAAATAGTAAGGTGTTGTACACAAAAGGTGAAGTGACTGAGAATTTTCTATTAGCAAATTTGAAGCACAGTGTACCCATGATGTACTATCAGTCTAGCTGGGGGATGTTAAACAGGGAGAAGACTAGTATCTTGCTTGAGGACTATAAACAGAGAACTGACTAGCCAACCCTTTCAAGCCAGGCTAGCTTGCAGTTCCTACCTATAGGTTTTTGTAAAGAAAAAGTCCAAGTCTACAAGATGGTTGATCAGATCACACATAGAATTATGTGGTTAAGAACTAGCAAACTTTGAAATGATACCATCATTCCCCCCTTCATCTGTATCAAAGCGGGCCGAAGTGCCAGCATCACGAAGTCTTCACCTCGCTGGACGTTGCTTAACTTTGGTGATCCTACGAGTACTGGTGTATTTGTCTTCTTTTAATGATTTTTTTTCTCAAAATTTCCCGCTTTAGAATATTCTTCTCTGTATTACTCCTGGAATAAAAAATATAAGCAATAAGCATTACATTTCTTTCTCGCCAAAATGCATTCAACCTTCCTGTTACGCAATGCGCTAAACACTTTACACGATTAACGAGTTAAAAACAATACTTTCTATACATAAATATACTTTTTAGGTAATGAATAGTGGGCAGTAAAGCTTTACATTTCGCTAGCCTTCTTTACACTACAAGTCTACACGTATAAATAAAAATATTCATAGAACAATTCATTAATGTGTAGATAGCTATGATTTAGGTTGGGAGAAGGCAACTTGAGGTGGGAATCAAGCCGAGATTGACCAAATCTTTTTTGTCTAATAGCCAAAATAATACATATACCTACTAAAAGTAATACAATTCAAAATTTTACTATCTGAGTGGCTGTGGCTCATGACCTGCACCATGAAAACAGGAGAAAACATATTTTTAAGAAAGCAACAATTATCATCTTTGGAAGATTTAAGTAGAGACAGCTGTTATTTATGTTATTATTTTTATGTCACAAGATGTAGTGGGTAACATCGACATTACGAGAACTACCTATTGCTAATATCTCCAACCAACCGTCATATTTATTCCAAGCAATCAATCTCGTAATGCCGCCACTGATTGTTGTGGACTTGTCCTCACGAGACTATTTATAGTCTCTAGGGTGGACAGAGTAGGTACAGGGCCGAAAATGTTTCTAACCCGAGTCACCTGGAGTGCAAGCCGAGCATGCTATTTTGGCCAAGGTGACTATTTAGGAAGCAATTATATTGTTGAGTCTTTCAATTTGTATGGAAGATCGACATATGTACGAAACAGTTGATTGTTAGAGGTCTCGTGACCAACCCCTCGACAAAACCAACCCTATTATTTTGTTATGATAACTTTATCTCAAAGATAAGAGCACTCCGCTTAACATGTGGTAGGTCCCGGGTTTGATCCCCAGAATCTACAAAAAAATTGTATTCATAATAACTAGGTACTTTTTTGCATAAGAGACCATCCGATCCACTCGTCAACAGCACATAAATTAAATACAATACTCGATTTATTCTGCAAGAATGAGACTGAAGAGTCCCTTTACTCTCACAGTCTAAAGGGAAGTATTGTGTCTCTTCTCGTCCATCAGTCGGGAGGCATACCTACTATGGAGTGGTCAGGCTACAACATAGACCTCAAACGTATGCAGTCAGGAGCTACTCTTCTCACTCTTTATAGCAATGAAATAAAAAAAAAATACGCTGGGGAAACTTTCAAAGCAACCTGTAGCGTGCGGCCACTCAAGCCAGAATGCAACTGATCTAATCAGTGATGGAGAAAGGCTTGCGATTTTGAGAAAACAATAGGTAGTAATCATAAAATCAATCACGGAGCAAGGTCGCACGCCGCAGGTTGCTTTGGAAGTTGCCTCAGTGTAAATGCTTTTTAATAATCTTAACATTGAAGGCTGGTTTCACCAGCGTCAGTTGAATGCACCAGTTCTCGTAGAAGCACCGAAGTTAAGCAACACCTAGCGAGGTGAAGACTTCGTGATACTAGCATTCCGGCCCAATCCAGGCTGGGTGAGCTTAATGAGGGTAGCAGGTTTGTAAGTTTCCAGCGAATGGAAGTACTCTTATACAGGGTGAGTTATTTTAACTCTTTGACTGCCAGAGCTAATCTTGACATGTTTCCTACCCGGCCAAACCAAATACGTGTACACTTCCCCTAAGTGTACTGGCACAACTCGAGTTGTGCCATGGCCGGGTGGGAAAGTGTACTGGCACAACTCGAGTTGTGCCATGGCAGTCAAAGAGTTAAGTTATGCAGTGATTTCCTTGGCCTCTGTTAGTATTCCTGAAATTGTATTCAGAGAGCATTTTCATTGCTCATGGTGACATCAAACTGATTAATCCAGAAAATCTCTGAATAAAACTACACTGAGAAAAATAAATGAACTTTTTCCAGTTTGAAGAATTTGTGTGTTTTGGCAAGAATTCTACACTTCCTTTCATCAAAAACTTCACTACTCAAATTTCCAATGACTATAACACAGGCATCGACCGGCGAATTGGTATCAGGACATTCTATTTTCATCAATAAAATTGATAGTATTGTAGAGAAAAAGAAATGAAAAACAGAAAAGTGAAGAAAAAAAATATCACAAAAAGTAAACAAAATAACAATAAAGGTAGAAATCGCGAAGGACAATATGTAAAATATTGATAAACTACACATTTTAACAGTTTGAGAAACCCTGGCGGCCATCTTTCTTTTTGATCCAATGGTATTTGCCCCAAAGATCCTCACTCATCCAGACACTGCAGATTGCAGAAGATTACCAAATAATTTGTTCACGAATTCTACACCGATACACAACAGATGTTTTTACTTTTATGCACACAGATTTCTAAAAAAAAAACCGCGTAAAACTTTGAAATACACCCGGGATATTTTTGAAAAAAACAGTGAAAGACTGAATGCAGCCTTTGTATTATTTGCTTGCCTGTCTGTCAATTTTACATCTGAATGGTATTTACATTTACATATTAATAGGTATCAAGAATTAAAGAGGACCAACTATATATTATTCTTTTAAATTTGTTACCTTTATCTCTCCATTGCCACTTGCGTTTTGGATAGTGCATTTTCAGTTGTCCCTGTTATCATCTGCTATGTCTACAACAGCATCAAAACCAAATTTACCTTGGTAAGTAACTACCTATATTAGTTCTATGAACTGTAGACCTCACTTAAATTCAATTTTTTTCAAGAGAAACTTTGCTGATTAATAATACTAATATCATTTTCATATTTCACTAAAACGGCTGCCATGCAAGCCAGGGGGGCTTAATGTGGGCTAAAAACAATAAGTCATATTCTAGGATCCTGATTAGCATGTAAACTAAAATAAAAGCATCTGTTTGGGATTTATGGTTGAATAGAGAGACAAACAAATGCCCAATCATCCAGTACAGAACCTCACATAATGGGGTTACTTTGCTCCCTCACTGTGTTTAGTCAATAATACTTACTGATATAAGGAAAATATCTACAAAAGACTAGCTAAAACAATGGCATTGTGATCTAATACAAAAGGTAAAAGCCAAATGTAAGATGGAAATTGAGTGTTCTTTTACACTTAATTAGAAAGATGGTGTCTGGCTGATGGGCACAGGGTAAAGACCATTGTCTTGCTAGAGGATTATAAACAGAGAACAGACCAGCCAACCCTAACAAGCCAGGTTAGCTTGCAGTTCCCCGAGGGTTCAATAGCTTAAAAAAGAAAAAGCCCAATTTCTTGTGATGATCTCACATAAATTTATGTGCTTCAGAAAGTGCCAACTTTTTAACTAAAGTTGGATAGAGACCATCACTCCCTCAGCTGTAGCCAAGCTGGCTAAAACAACAACAACAATAACATGTAGATCAGGCATGTCAAACTGGCGGCCCGCGGGCCGCATGTGGCCCGCCTGGTCAATTTGTGCGGCCCGCTGCAAGCGTTAGGGTAAAATACAATACTTCCTTATTATAAGATAAGGAAAGTTAAAAAAAAAAAAAAAAAAAATGAAAGAAAAGTTTCATGAAGTAGGGGTCCCAAAAATTTATACTAATCAGACGAGAAGTACAAAGAGCTTACGAGTTTTGTAGCTCAAATCTTGTGTTACTTTGGTAGTTCATAATTATATATTTGAACAGCTGTTTTCTAAAATGTTTTCGAAACTGACTAAAACCGAGCAGAGGAAAAGATTAACAGACTAAAACTTGTCAAACGCTCTCAAAGTTAGTGTAAAAAGCACTTTTGTACCTAACATTAAGTACCTCGTTGCAGAAAAGCGTTGCCAAGCATCTGGCCAAAAATAAGCCGGTTCATAAGGATTTCTTATTGGTTTTTTAATAATTATAGGTACTTTTTGTGTAGGTATTTTGTGTATTATTTCAAACCAATAAAACTTCTATTTTAAAAAACAAATTTAAAACTCTGATTTTTTTTTTTCATTTTATGTCAGGATCTTTTTTTTGTGAGAGGGGGAGGGGTTGAGTACCTGCGGCCCGCCAATGATCAGCACAACTGAAAAATGGCCCTTCATACATTTTGAGTTTGACATGCCTGTACATTGTAGATGAACAAAACCTCTTAGCATTATAGGTCATTAGAGCAAGAACAAGGTAGAAAGAAAAATTAACAAATTAATATACCATAATACACAAATTTAAGTTTTATTTTAATAGACTATTAGTGATCATAGAAGAAAAACAAATTTTGTACTATTTTCTTGTAATATTATTTAATTGTATTCTCTTTATTTTTTATTGAATAAAAAAAGGATTTTTTCCATTTCTTTGAAATGATCATCTCATTGAAAAGTATTTTTTTTTTTTTTTTCAGGGTAGAGAAATATAGACCCAGCACTTTGGATGAACTTGTTTCCCACCAAGACATCATATCCACAAGTAAGATATTTTCTGTCCCCTTCCAAAATGAAGAACATGTAAGGCTGACATTTCTGGCTCAACCTAGGCTAAGTGAGGTTAATGTGGGTAGCTGCACAATTCCCCAGTGATTCAAGGGTAAAATTAAGATGTTTAACACATATGAGACGGGTCCTATTTTCTATAGTTTGTACGCTGGGACGGCTTCAAATTAGGGTATGTGTTACAGATATGACAACAACAAAAAAAAAATTGGGACAAAAATATATTAATAATAGCATTGTCTGTGCCCACCGGTGGGTCACGTTACAAGGGAAATTGAAAAAAAACGTGACCCACCGGTGGGCATGCCATCTCATACGTGTTAAGCAAATAGAACTAGTGAATGTAAAAGGAGTCTAGTTGTGTGAACGAATTGTATAATGATAAGGTTAAAGTGCTTACTAGGAAAAAAAAAAGTAGCTTGAGTGCTTGAGCGCGTAATTAGCTCAGTGGTTAAGCACTCGCTTGCCATGCAGAAGGTCCTGGGTTCGATCTCCCAGTTGTTTGTAAGGGATACCTTCCGGTGTCACTTCTTGCCCAACAAAGGGGAGGCATAGTACGGGTTGGGTAGGTTACAACACAGGCCACAAGCGTCTACAGTAGCTCCTGTTTCATGGCTACGAATAAAAAAGGCTGTGAAACACTCATCTTTTTTTTTTTTTTTAAAAAAAAAAGGTGCCTACACGTTCAATTTGGACATCCATACAATCCTTTTCATTATAATGAATATTTAGGTATTCAAATCTTCACATTTTGGGGAGTTGAACATAGGTCATCTGTGTGCAAGCAGGGTGTGCTACCCACTTGGCCATGATGACTTCTTGTATTAATTTTTTTTGTTGATTTTAGTCAACAGATTCATAGAGGAGAATGAGCTGCCACATCTACTGTTCTATGGTCCTCCTGGTACGGGAAAAACCACAACAATCCTGGCCTGTGCCAGGAAACTATACACCAAAGCTCAGTTCAATGCCATGGTAAGGAAAGTCCCCATATAAAAACCAAGGCTTCAAAATTTAATACTTTTTTCAAAATTTAATACTTCTTTGATGGTGACTTCGAACCTGGCACCTTCCGAATGGCAAGCGAGTGCTTAACCACTGAGCTAATCGCCCGCTCGCAGACAGTACGCAAAATCTAAAATTAGCTCCACAGACGTATTACAAAAATGTATATTAATTTCGCCCTTAATGTTTTCAATGTCTACTTTTTAGTGTTTTTAATGTAAAAATGTACCTAACCCGTAAATTTGTAGTCAAATAACATAGTTCACCAAAATATACATATTTATTTGTTATCATTATGAATGTTGATTTTGCCATAGATGTTCAAGACAGAAAAAGCTGCAAACTGTTTAGGTAAGAAATGAAAATGGAAAAAAGAGTCAAGATCAGTTCATGTAAGAATAGTGAATACATGGTTACAATATTTAAATTTATTGACAGTAATAACAAATCATCAGTTATTATTTAATAAATTTCAATGCAGTTCATACTGATCCTGAATAAAACATTCATATCTATATAAATAAATGAAAAAATGCAATACTCGTATATTAATAATAATACATTTTGCTGAAAAAGTCACCATGAAAAAAATAAATACGTGATTACCTTGATAACTTACCTAGAATTTTGATGTTTACTTGAGAATTTGGATGGTGACTTGATGTTTGACACTTCGGATTTACACGTTAATTTTGGACGTCAAATTTTGAGTTTCTGGAATTTCCATGGTACTTTACAATTTTGATACTCTGGAAATTTGGATTTGGCACATCAGATTTTGAGCTTCTGGAATTTCCATGGTACTTTACAATTTTGACACTTTGGAAATTTTGATTTACACTTTAATTTTGCACATCCGATTTTGAGCTTCTGGAATTTTCATGGTACTTTGCAATTTTGACACTTTGGAAATTTTGATTTACATGTTAATTTTGCACATCGAATTTTGAGTTTCTGGAATTTCCATGGTACTTTACAATTTTGATACTCTGGAAATTTGGATTTACACGTTAATTTGGCACATCAGATTTTGAGCTTCTGGAATTTCCATGGTACTTTACAATTTTGACACTTTGGAAATTTTGATTTACACTTTAATTTTGCACATCCGATTTTGAGCTTCTGGAATTTTCATGGTACTTTGCAATTTTGACACTTTGGAAATTTTGATTTACATGTTAATTTTGCACATCGAATTTTGAGTTTCTGGAATTTCCATGGTACTTTACAATTTTGACACTTTGGAAATTTTGATTTACATGTTAATTTTGCACATCGAATTTTGAGCTTCTGGAATTTCCATGGCACTTTACAATTTTGACACTTTGGTACATGTTAATTTGGCACATCGGATTTTGAGTTTCTGGAATTTCCATGGTACTTTACAATTTTGACACTTTGGAAATTTTGATTTACACGTTAATTTTGCACATCCGATTTTGAGCTTCTGGAATTTTCATGGTACTTAACAATTTTGACACTTTGGAAATTTTGATTTACACATTAATTTTGCACATCCGATTTTGAGCTTCTGGAATTTCCATGGTACTTTACAATTTTGACACTTAGGAAATTTTGATTTACATGTTAATTTTGCACATCGGATTTTGAGCTTCTGGAATTTCCATGGTACTTTACAATTTTGATACTCTGGAAATTTGGATTTACATTTTAATTTTGCACATCCGATTTTGAGCTTCTAGAATTTCCTTGGTACTAAGACACTTTGGAAATTTGGATTTACACTTTAATTTTGGACATCAAATTTTGAACTCCTGGAATTTCCATGGTGCTTTACAATTTTGACACTAAATCAGGACCTGAAAAAAAGCAATATTATATTTTAAGTATACATATAAGAAATTCATTCAGAATCCACCCAATGCGTAGAAAGGAAAAAAAATCAACAATGCTTTCTTATCAAAAATTGTATTGGTTTTAGTAATATGGTTCTAATTCCTACAATAGCGAGCGTAAAAATGGTGACTTTTTAGCTGTAAATTAAAATGGTAAAGAAATGATTTAGTAACCGCAGAATGTTTTAATCAGGAATCTAAGGAACTGCATTACAAAAAAATCAAACAGTAAACTTTTTTTTTCTATTATTGTTTCTTGATTGGATATTTCTGTCCAGCTTTTCAAATCAGATGATTTCTTGACTCCGCTGGTGCTCGTACTTCTTTAGACTTCTTTAGTTCTTTGCGATCGTGGGGCATGTATTGTATCTAATGGTAGTAGAAGGCGTCCAAACAGCCCAGATCCAATGTCAAGTTTTTCTCACGGTGGTGGGGGTTTTGTATGGACGCTCAGATCCAATATCTAGTCTTCTTACAAGTCTTGAGTCTAGATAATTTTCTTTTTCTCCTCAGAAGTTAGACTTAGCTTATAGGAGATGTATTGTTTATAATATTATTCTTGTACAAATAAATAAAAGTATTCAATTCAATTCAATTCTTGTCTGGAATCTGGAATAGAAAGAAAGCTAGCCAGCACTGAAGCGTTCATATCTTTTGCGGCTTCATTTCCTGTCCGGAAAAAATATTAAGGAAGATTTTATATTTTATTTTATTCCCTGAAATTATCCGCAGCTTTTTTTCTTCTTTTTTTGTAGACAAGTTACTTGAAGTTATCTTAGATAGTTGAAAAAAGCCAAATATGTGTATTTTTAAGACAGCATTAGGAATTTGTGTCTTCCGAATAGCCAAGTCATTTTTTTTTTAATAATAAAGATTAAAATCATATATTTATACAGCCCGATTTCATGAGTCCGATTATTCCAGCAGTAAGCCAAAGATGATGTGGTCAAAATCCTAAATGGGATTATGGGAGGATAACTTTTCATGTCCCGTCCGAGTTTCAAACCCGCACCCCTGAATTACCAAGCCTGACCAGGATTTTTCTAAAAAAAAAATATGCTTTTAAATTTCTTCGTCTTTTCAACTGGTCTCGAAACCTATCGACTTCTGAAAGGCATTTGAAAATCGAAGTTTCGCATTATAAAACCACCTAGACTGGTACAGAAATACCTCATCGTGGTTTTGAACCTCTGTCCTCAGAATCAAAAGACTCACGACCCATGAACCATACTCCTTGGCCTTGAATCTTCATGGTGGTATTTGTCCTTAAATCTTCACGGTGGTATTTGTCCTTAAATCTTTGGTATTTGTCCTTAAATCTTCACGGTGGTATTTGTCCTTAAATCTTCACGGTGGTATTTGTCCTTAAATCTTCACGGTGGTATTTGTCCTTGGCCTTGAATCTTCTCACTGACTGAGTATCTGTTTCTTCTTGGGGCGCCGGTGTGTCATCTTACCAGAAATTTTGATCGCATTAATTTTATGTACTTTAAATTTTGTGTGAATTTTGTAAATGAATATTGTGCACGATTTTTTTTTTTTTATATATATTTTTTTAAAACTTAATCTGGCCCAAAAATATTATTTATTTGTTTTTAGTCGATATGTAAAACTCATTGGCTAATGTCCAGCCAATGAGTACGTAGGAACTTATCAATTCTTGCCTGCACTTTTTTATGATTTACTTCCAAGAATATTTAATACTGTGCCGGTGTGAACCTTTGTAATGTAACGTGTAACATACAAGGAGAGCGTGTTAAATGTAAAAAAATTCGCCATTGTTGACGAGCACAGCAGTCAGAGAAGCATATGAATGGTACAGTAACACGCTCACGTAACATGTTCTATTCTATTACATTCTCTTCTCTTCTCCGATCTTCTTCTCTTCTCTTAATACTTTTAATCTTGTATTACTATAAAGAATATCTAATATTAAATATTGGAATTGTGTTCATTTTTGTAATAATAAAGAAAAAAGATTGTTTTTAATTCCAACCTTAGTCAGGCTAGGTTGATGTAAGTAGCAGTTACCTTAAACCCCATTGTTATGTGACATCTGACCACAGTAGTTGATAGTATCATTGATCCGAAATTCCATAAAAATCACCAATTTTTTACTTTCCTTACTCTGTAGAAAGTAATATCATCACCATTTTTTAATGAACACGTTTTCTTTATAGACGAAAAATTAATGGGATTTTTTTTTTTAATACCTCAATTTTTTTAGGGACCTTCATTTCATAGCTTTGACCTTCTCCCTGATAGTTTTCCTTCTTTTCTCAAATTACAATATTTAAAAAAATCTCTCTCTAATTCTCAGGTACTAGAACTGAATGCCTCTGATGACAGAGGTATTGGCATAGTGAGGGATCAGATTTTTCAGTTTGCCTCGACCAAAACCATTCACAAGAGTACGTACAAGTTAATTATTCTGGACGAAGCAGATGCCATGACAAACGATGCACAGAATGCCTTGAGAAGAAGTAAGTTTGTTTTACTTAAATAGAAATTAATTTTTTAGCTAACTCTTTCTATCAGTGACCATGGTCAAGTGAAATAGTGCAGCTGACCCAGGTTCAATTCCCAGCTAGGTAATATTTTGTACTTAAAATGTCCTCTCATGAGTCATGAGGCAAAACGAGATCTTACTTGTATAAGTAATCACCTCTGGTGGCATTAACAGGGCATAAATAAATGAATGCAAAGGATTAGAAAAGTAAAGGAGGGTCTTAGTTACTCTTAGCCAAAAAAAAAATATCTTTTCATCATAGGGTGGCGTCATCGTGAACGATAGTAGCCAGACAGTGGAGGAATGACTCATCACTTCTACCACTGTCTTTACAAGGAGGCTAATAATTGACAAGGGCCCCCAGAACCAAGCCAATGCTGGTCTACTCCCTGTTTATAGTCCCCCGGCCAGACTGCTGGTCTACTCCCTGTTTATAGACCCCAGCCAGACTTTTACATAATTTAATTAATCAATTATTTTCTCTACTATTTTCTCAGTCATAGAAAAGTTCACCACCAATGTGCGGTTCTGCATAATCTGCAACTACCTAAGTAAGATCACCCCTGCAATCCAGTCACGATGCACTCGCTTCAGATTTGGCCCCCTGGATTCATCCCTGATTATGTCCAGACTGGATTACGTTATCGAACAGGAAAAGTACTTGCTACTTCTATTTTTAATTATATACCTAGGAAACATTATAATTTTACTTTTTTTTAAACTCCACAAGTGTATTTATTTTATTTTAAAACATACAATTTACAAATTGTAAAAAATTTCCTCCATGCTAGAGGAATATAATTTTACTTGAAATTAGAAAATCTTATGGACATCCATTCTACTCGTAGTATATTGAGAAAAAAAATCTGTTGAAAAAATCTGGTTCGCAAGAAATTCGAACCTGCAACTTTTGGACCAAGAGACTGACCTCGGACCTGATCAACATTACCAGGGTTCGGAGCTGGGTGGGAAATACACAAAAAGGAGAAAATAAGGGTTGGGTGGAAGAGATTTCCATAGTCAATAACCCCAATAAAAAACCCAGCAATAACCCATAACCCATTTTTCATTTTTATGTTTCCATTTTTTTTTTTTTTTTTCATTGTTAAAATAATTATATGTACTGTACAATTGTACATACCTATGTCCCTTTATATCTAATAAAGTGTTGAATAATAATAATAATCAACTCTTCACCACAGTTGACCATTCATATTGTCCTACTTTGTCTAAAATTATTGGCCCTCATGAAAGCCCAACCATAGATACCTTAACTGAAGAAGATTAACTGTGTAGTGTAGTCACATGATTTGGAAAAGAACTCCTTGCTATCCACTTGTAAGAAAAAATCAAGAACTATTTTTTTACATCAATGAATGATGATCGTAATAATGTTCTTTATAAATTCATTTTTTCCCCTTTTTGTGTATTCCCTGGGATTTCCCACCCAGCTCCGAACTCTGGTAATGCTTACTAATCTATGGTTAAAACCCATTAATTATTATAATAAGCTGGTTGAAATCCCACAAGAGAAGCCCCAATTATCACATTGGCCTGTATTAGAATGGAATGAAGAAAGAAAACGGAAAACTCATTAAGAAAAAAAGAAAATATGTGTATAAAAAAAGATGTACTCTTTATGAGAAAAATGTGTTTCTTTGTGTTATTATATCACAATTTTAGTGGGTAGCGAAGAATTATAGGACTTTTCCATAGCTTTAATATCCCAATATCTTTATTTTTGCCTATAATTCTACCACCGGTCGCTGCTAACATTAAAGCAGCTACTCATTTTCCCTCACGAGGTATGAGTGGACCCCGAACACCCAAGTACAGAGCATAAAAAATCCTGCCCCGCTGGGGATCGAACCCAGGTCACCGTGCGTGCAATGCCCAGCGCGCTAACTCACTCAGCCTCGGTGACTACTTGTACTTTTTATGTATTGATTGATATGCTGTGTTTTAAAGCAACCTTCAAATATGTGGGCAGCACCGTTTTACAATAAAACTGTATCCCGCTTTTGTTTTTTCATCACCTACTATAGGTCAACGATTTTTAAGCTTTAGTGTTAGTTTTACGTTTTAGATAGGTTAAGGACACTTGTAAAATGGGTATGTCCCGTCAACTTATAAATAATAATAATAATATTGTGACCACACAATATGTTTTACTTCCTCAGAGTGAACGTGACTCCGGACGGGAAGAAAGCCATCATCGATCTCTCGGGCGGGGACATGCGGAAGGTCCTGAACATTCTCCAGAGCGCCGCCACTGCTCACGCCGACGAGGTGAACGAGGACACGGTGTACACCAGTGTCGGATACCCCACCAAGACGGAGATCACCAACATTCTGCGGTGGCTGCTCAACGACTCGATGGACACGTGTTATAAACGTGAGTTGGTTTTATTGATATTTTGCTTGAATTTATTAATTTAATAAATTAATTTAATATCCGTGCTCTCGGCATAGTTGGGGTTGCGATTAGAAAATTCTTTTCATCATGTTTTTTTTTTTTTTTTTTTTTTTTTTTTTTTTTTTAAACAAAAAATGGGCTTAACCCCGTAAGTTTGTGTAAAAAAAAAATATTTTTATTACTGAACGAATTTGATGATTTTTTTTATATATACATATAGAGTAAAGTAAACAATAATTACATACATGGTAACAACCGGTAGTGGGGTATACTTTAATTTTATAGTATTTTTAATTATTTATTTACATTTTATTTTTTTCTACAAAACAATCAATAATAATAAATTAATAACAATAAATTTTTAAAAAAAAACTTGAAAAATATGTGCAGGCAATCTCTGCCATTTAACCCCGACATTAATAAACATATAGGTAAGACATTATTAACAAATAAGAAGATACATACAATATTTTACTTTCAAGAGATTTTTTTAATGTTAAAAATAGGCATTTCTTTCTAAAAAAAAAGTACTCGTAAAAAAATACTATAAAAAATAAATCGAAAATCCATTGTATATTGAGGTTGTAATTTTTGTTTCAGAAATCCAAGAAGTCAAAATTGATAAAGGCCTAGCCTTGACTGATATTCTAACCGAGGTGTCCCTCCTTGTGCACAGACGTAAGTTCCTAAAGAATTTATAATTTTTATTAAGATGAGTGTTTCACAGACTATTCTATTTCGTAGTCATGAAATAGCAGCTACTGAAGAAGTGTTGGCTGGAAGAAATTGCCAAAGGCAATAACCCCGCCCTTTAGTTAGGACATATATTATGTATAATTATATTTATTTTTTTTCTCTTTATACTTCTCTTATATTGTATATTAATTTGTAATTATCTGTGTTGTATATAATATGTCCAAAAGTGTAAAAAAAAAGAAAAAAAAGTGTAGACGCTCTGGTTCTGTGTTGTAGCTTATCTATCCCGTAGTATACCTCCCCTCTAATGTGCGAGAAGTGACACAATACTTCCCATTGAGGTGCTGGGTCAACACGAGCGCACCGGAAGGTGTCCTTAAGAACAACTATAACCAAATTTTTAATACAACTTTTTGTTGATTCTGGAATTTGAACCCTAGGGGAAATAAAATACGTTATTCCGCTCGTCATGCTGACTATTCCCCGGCCGCACTTAAGCTGCGTGAGGTTAATTAGAGTAGCTGGTTTGTGAGGTTCCAGCAAATGGAATGTGAAACCCCCGTTAAGATATGATCATATTGATCATGCAGTGGAAAGCAACGTTAAATCCCCCGACCCCCCTTAAAAAATAAAAAGTAAAAAAAAAAAGATTATCAAGTTTCCGTCTTTTCTCCGTAGACTTAGAAAGTAGATAACGATCTCTGGTCGAGAACTGAAGAACCCCTTCTGCATAGGAAATAGCATACACTGCCTCAATAGAAAATGGCGAACACAATGCTAATAGTGTATGGTGTCCGCCATTTTCTATTGAGGAAGTGCTTCACTTAAAATGCTCAGAGATCATTGTCGGTTCTTTAATAATAAAAACAACAACAATAACATTCTTTAGTGGAAGGTAACCACCAGGTGAGGTTAATGCTCTAAGCATTTTCTACCACCTAACCCTCAGTCTTATGGTCACAGACTCAAATTAATGTGGAAAAATAAGCATTTTCTATCACCTGACCCTCAGTCTTATTACTATGTGGTCACAAACTCAAATTAACAAGGATAAATTCATGAACTGAGTGGGATTCGAATCAACGGATCCCTACGCTACCTGGATTACCAGACTAGCGCTTTCACCTTGATTACCAGTGCAGTTTTTTTTTTTTTTTTTTTTTTTTTTTTTATCTATTAATTGTTGTTAAATCTATGCTTTTCTCTTCCAGTGGAGATCCCCGAATCCATGCTAGTAGACCTGGTCCTGAAGATGTCGGACATAGAGTATCGCCTGGCCGCAGGGACCAGTGAGAAGATTCAGCTGAGTGCCCTCATAGCCGCTTTCTACTCTGCCAGGGAGAAGCTTGAGGCCCCTCCTGAGTAGATAAACTAGTTCTATGTGGTCAAAAGTGATACATATTCATCATCATAGGTTGGCGTCATCGTGAACGATGGTAGCCAGACAGTGGAGGAATGACTCAGCACTTCTGCCACTGTCTGTACAAGGAGGCTAATAATTGACAAGGGCCCTCAGAACCAAACCAATGTTGGTCTACTCCCTGTTTATAGTCCCTCAGCCAGACTGCTGGTGTACTCCCTGTTTAAAGTCCCCCAGCCAGATGAAAATAATACACTTCTCTTAAATCTTCACTTGACTTGAATTAAGTCAAGTTCTTCTTTTACTTCAAACAAAATACTTATTGGAGTTGAACCTTAAACCTAAAGCTAAGATACCACTGAGTGCAACATTTTGTTGCTCATGAGATCAAACCCCACTGACTTCACAACGCTTTGCAACAATTTCGATTTAAAATTCAAGACAAAACGTTGCGCAGCGATGTGCAACAAAATCTTGCACTCGGTGAAATCCCGGCTTTACTCTGTTCGGTTAGTAAAGATATTTTTCCCCCAGTAGCATAGTAATTTATCTTGAACTTAACGAACAACTTCATACACTATCAAATGGTTAATTAAGTTCAAAATAAAATGAAAATTTGTTTAACCTTCTCAATCAGTTTGACCGACCGTTGATTGTGGATGCCCTTATCAATCAATTCTAAAGGAAAACCAGTGAGGATTTCTCAGATCTACACATTTTTTATAACCTGAAAAAAAAAACTTGGAAATATTTTTTAAGAAGAAAAAGCTGATTTCAAAATGTTCATAATTAAATATTTACTATAATTACATTCCAGTATATTGCTGGATTTTAACTTTAAATAAATTAAAACAAGTGTACAAGAAAATGAAATTTGAGAAATATTTTTTTTAATGAATAAATAATTTAGGTAATCTTTGTACATTTACATTGTAAATACAAGCTCTGATTGAATTACCGTCGATTCAAAACAAACCTAATCTTCTTATTGATTATCCAAGTACAGAATGTTATCCTGATTTTATAGAGAACCAGCCGCTACACCGTTCTACGCAAGGCAGGTAAATTTTAAATAGATAAATGTGTATTCTTTGTGTTATTATATCACAATTTTAGCAGGTAGCACAGAATTATAGGACTTTTCCTTTTCTTATAAATTCTTGTGTACTTATTATAGACTTGTTGCAGTTCCACAAGAGAAGCACCAATTATCACACCGACCTTTATTTAGATCAATTGTGACCAGTTAATTCTATTTGGTTTTAACGTCCTGATTTGAAGTAGTCTGATTTGAAAAGTTGAGCTACCCTGTTATTCACGAGGTATGAGTGGATCGCGGATATCCAAGTTAAGAGCAGAAAAAATCTGCGCTACTGGGAATCAAACCCAGATCACCTTGCGTGCAAGCCACTTGGTCACGGTGACTACTTGAAAGAAGTAAGGTGCACCAAACAAGCACAAGATAGTCTTTTTATTTCATAGCCATGAAACAGGAGCTACTGTAGTTGTAACTTGCCCATCCTGTAGTATGTCTCCCCTCTGATGTGCAAGAAAAGATACAATACTTCCCATTTAGTTATGTATTTAATATTTTATATAAAACTAGGATTCTTTAAATTTTCACTCACCGACTCGAGTTTCGCCTACAAGCCTAGGCGAAACTCAAATGGTGATAAGAACGGTTCAGAGCCATAAATTAATATGGGCAGTAAAATATGATCGTCGCAAGCGACGCCCCGCACCTGGGTTGCCCCTTAAAGCGGTAATAACTGCATCATCATGTGGCCACTTCTTATCTGCCGTTATGTACACGTTAGCCCGTTCTCGTATTCGCTTTTCTGAAACTGCCCATCCGCGTTTTTGTGTACATTTGGCAACGGATCTGCGTCATCGGGCAGCTCAGTAGGTGGATTGCCGTTCTATTTTCCTAACCCGGTCGTTCTCGTCTTACTTTCCTAACCCTGGTCTTGCTCGTCATGGCGGGCAAACAAGTATATCTGCTCCAACGCTCGACTTTGTGCAATTTGCTCAAGACTGGCGGGCCATGGTAATCCGGATTGCGTGCATGAGTTTTTTAGGATGTCGCGCTGTCGCGCGAACCTATCGCACTCAAAGATCCGATGGCTTGGGTCGTCTGTCACGTTGCAAATGAGACATTTCCCTTCACCCACGTGCAGAATTCTTTCCTGATATTCAGCAAAGAATCCATGTCCCGTGAGTACCTCAGTACTCTGCCTCGTCAGTTTTAGTCGTATAGCCAGTCGGCTTTCTAGCGTGGGGAAGAATTTCCTTGTATGCCTACCTCGTTGGTCATCTCGCCATCGCCTAGCCCATTCCGTCTTGGTATCGGTCCTGAGGCGGATTTTCAGGGCTTTCATACCGTAGCGGGCCAGGTCCTCAGTTCTGTACTCGGTCTCAATGTGCTTGACCGGCTCGACATTGTTTCGTAGGCACTGGATGACAATATGCTCCGAGGCAACGAGGTCCAGGGGGGGCTCGCCCGCGAGCAGCTGCGCGACCGGGTGACTGACAGAAAACTTGCAGCCACCCACGCCGATACAGCAATGCCGTTGAAGCGAGAGTAATCCCCGTCTGGTCTTGTCCCTGCGTAGCGCATCGCCCCATATGCCCACTCCGTACAGAACTTTTGGAACCGTGGCACCGCGGTAGATGTTGACCATGCCGTCAGGCGGGTCACCCCAATTCAACTCTACATGTCTTCTTAACGCCCAGAAACTTTTCCGTGCAGCTTTACATACCGTTTGTACATGAGTATCAAAGGTAAGTTTCTCATCCCACCAGACACCGAGGTATTTGGTGGTGCGGGCACGCTTGATGGTTCCTCGACTAAAGCGTACGGTCGGATCTCGTTTCAGCGTATCATTGAAGAGAATGTAGCAGCATTTTGCAATGCTGAGATTGATCCGGTTCTCAGTTAACCAGGTCTGGACAATTTCCATTGCCACAGACGCCCGCTCTTCAATTTCGATTCTGGTGTTACCAGTCACCAGTAAAGCTACGTCATCCGCATAAGCTTGAATTTCACATCCGGCCGGGAAAGTCTGACCCAGGAGCTCGTCCATCACAAAATTCCAACAGTCAGGGCCAAGTATTGAGCCTTTAGTTTTATATAAAATATTAAATATAACATTATTGGATTTCTAATGTGAACCTTATAACAAATACTGCCCATTTAGGTGCTGGGCCAACACGACCGCACCGGAAGGTATCCCTCACAAACAATTGTAACCAAATTTAGAATACAATTCTTTGTCAGCTCGGGGGATTGAACCCGGAACCTTCCGCATGGCAAGCGAGTGCTTAACCACTGGGCTAGAAATAGAGCAATCAAAAAATTTCATATCTGTTGAGTGATGTGGAGATCATGAGTTGGGCGACTTAGTTTTTGTCACTCACATCTTCAAAGAGTGGACTGTTGTCACTTTCGATGTCCTTGTCTGAAATCAAACAAATTTGAAACATGTTCAAACATCGAAATAAAAAAATATAAAAAAAAGCCATAATAATTGACAAGGGACCCCAGAACCAAGCCAATGTTGGTCTACTCGTCTACTCCCTGTTTATAGTCGTCCCCCAGCCATACTTTACAAGGTGTTATTAAAAAATAAAACATGATTTCTTAGAAGCTCCTTAGAAGCCCACATTTTTTTTGTATTAGCTTAGGGAAAGTGTTGCTTTGTAAACTATATGTATTTGTATATTGATTCTAAATAAAACAATTTATCACAATTATCTCAAAAAAATCTTTTAATCGAGAACTTACCTGAAACTACATAGTTGCTCAGCCAATCAGCAAGTTGAGATCCTGGTGAGAAAATACAAATACATATTTCAACATAAATATCATACCAGTTAATAACAATTTCCCCAAAAAACAACATATATTATTTAAAATAATTTTAACATATAATTCGAAATTTTGACACACTTTAATAAATTTATATAAAAAAAAAACAATTTTATTAATCTAAACCAGCCAGATCAGACAACGCAACAACAGTTCTTCCGTTTTCTCATTTCAAACAACACTCAAAAAATAGTCCCGGAGAAATTCATGCATTTGCTGGGGATTGAACCAACAGGGCTATTTGGTTTAGAATTACCAGACGAGCACGTTGACAAATACATTTCAACGAGGTATTTCTAAGATCACTTGATTTATTTTTTGTGTGTGAATCACAATTTTATTATGATATCACAATACTCAAAATAGCTTTGCTAAATTTTTGCTTAACTTGGGACTTGAACCCATCGACTTCCAGGTTACAAGTCCGCCGCCTTATTGATCAAGCTACTGAGGTCGGTTATAATTTCAATTTACCTGAGCTGATATTACTGCTGGAACTGGCAGCGGTACTCGTCTGTGTAGCTCCCCCACTGGTCGTGGTGCTTGGGGTGCTCACATTCCTCTGTCCGCCACTGGGCGTGGCTACGGCTGGTCTAGGCGCGGTGGTGGTGCCGGCGGGTCTACCGGGTTGCATCGCTGGGTTGGGTTTACTTCCCGCAGCTTGCATAGCTGCCGTGTGAGCCGCCAGTTTGCTACCAGGCGTGTACTGCATGGCTGGCTGGCCCGAAGGTTTGCTACCTGCCGAGTTGCCCGGGGATTTAGTTCCACCAAGCTGCGCAGGCGCGCTACCCATGGGTTTGCCCTGCGCCGACGTTTTCCCGACAGGTTGCATACCCGCGGGCGGCTTTCCAGGCGTAACTCTTGCCGTGGGCGCCCTATGCACATGCGAGGGGACCACACGGGGCGACGGGATAGGGCTGGGTATGGGGGCGATGCGGGTGGAGGTGGGGGTGACTTTGGGCGGCCGGGGAGCGGGCGTCCAGGTGGCGTGGGGGGAGAAGAGCATGCGGGACACGGTGGAGGGGGTAGAGGTGGAGGAGCTCTGAGCGATGGACAGGACAGAGTCGAGACACCCCACGCTGGGCGGGAACACGATCTTGCTGCCTGCAACACGGATAAGAAGTTAAAGTGTTATATTTGTGTCAGGGAAATTATTAGTACTACTTTTTTTTGATATAATAAAGACATTTTTTTTTAGGCTTTAATGGCAGGATTCTCAAATTGCTCGAGCTCTTCCACCCAACTATAGCTCTTCCACCCAACTATAGCTCTTCCACCCAACCATGCAGAAGACATACAGATTATATTGTATTTGTTGTTTATTGTACCTATCAATATTTATTTGTATAAAAATTATAAATAAATATTGATCTGATATTGATATGTTCATGAATAAATAAAATTTGATAAGAAACCCATTAATTATTACTTACTTACTTGCCGTGTTCGGCATCTCATCTACCATTCAAATCTTGAATTACCAGTACTTTGCAACTTGAACAGCAGCATCATTGCATATTCGGAGAATCATTATTATTATTTGATACAATTCGTCTATTGAAAAAAAAATCATCAACCTGAGGATTTGATGATCTTGATCTGCTGTATGTTGGCGGGCAGAGAGCCCAGGGACTTGGGGTTCTGGAGTTTGATGATGTTGGGCAGAGAGGCGGTGGTGGATTTGGTGCCGCTCGTGTGAGTGACGGTGCTAGCCGTACTGAGTCCGGACACTTTCAGCAGCTCTTCCATGGAGAGATTGCCGGACAACTGGTCCTGGGTGATGTCAACTAGGATCACGTTGTTCTGAAACGGAATAGATTTCTGATTTGATTTGGTTTATCTTTATTTATAACAATTTTAAATTTACAAAAAACAACATCTCCTAAGCTAATATAAAATAACTTATGAGGAGATGGTCTCACTCAACAATGTTTAAAATAGCAATAATAAAAGTAAAAAATAAATAAAAAGACAATATGGAAAATTATAGATTTTTTTTACCACTAGGATCACGGGCAGTCTATGTCTGGGTCTAACAGTTTTCGGCATGAGTTTTTCCCTATTCAAAAAATGTAGTTACCTACTAAAAAAAAACTGTATAAATTCCTTTTCTGGCACTATTTATGCAACCAAGGCTGACAAAAAATAACTTTGTATGTTTAAAACCTCGCACTTTTGTAAAAAGTTCTTTTTGATACTTCTAAAAATAAGGCTGTTTTATTTTATTGGAAAAAAGGAAGTACCTGTGATGTAGATCCACCTGTTTTCAATAGCATGGACTTGGGCCCTGTACTAGTGGATATGTTGGTTTGGTGAGGTGATGGCTTGTTCATCACGAATTTGTTCGGTTCCTGAAAACGTAAAAAAAAATTGGATGATTCAAAAAAATATTTTCAAGATAGAAAAAATGACATTTAAAAAGTTGCGTTTAGATTTCTCTTAGAAGCCCTTTAAAGCTTAGGAGAAGTACCTTTGTAAATCTGTTTCTTTATAAAGAAAATAAATAAATGAACTATTATTATTATTAAATATTAAAAAAAAAAAATTCAAATTGGTCTGTGCAAATTAGATATTAATATTGGTCTTCCGGTTTTCATATCTGATTGGAGAAATTAGGTATTGACATTACTCAGAAATGATTTTTTTCTCATACTCAGAACCATAGAATCCATTTCATTACATGAACTGTTGTGTATAACACAGGATTAATTGGTTTGACTAGCAACGCGCCATTTCCGAGGACTGGGCTTCAATTCTAACACTTCATCATACTTGATTGGTCTACGAGCAAAGTACAATAGAAAAACAGTGTAAATTAGGTTCAATATTAATTCTATTAAACATAATAAACTGTTTAAACAAGATGGATCAGGCATTCTCAGTATGATCCAAAGTGTTTAATGCTTCTTTTTGTCTTGATTGGTCTACTAGCAAAGCACACTAGAAAAACAGTGTAAATTAGGTTCAATATTAATTCTGTTGAACCTAATAAACTGTTTAAACAAGATGAATGAGGCATTTTCAGTATGATCCAAAGTGTTTACTGCTTCTTTTTGTAAAATGATCATTGTGATTTAAATAAATAAATGACAGTTTAAACATTAAATTTACATTTATTTTCTGTTGATCTGTATCGACTACACTTGCCTTTTTGTTGGGATTAGCTATGGTAATTCGGTTTGGGACCGGCGTTGTTGTAGTTGTTGTTGTACTGCCACCTGGTTTGTTACTCTTCTGCAGCAGGATCAAATTATTTTTTCCAGGGGGCCCACTGCCCGAGTTAGGACCACTTGCCAAATTCGGACCACTACCCATATTCGGACCACTTCCCGAATTCGGTCCACTACCCAAATTCGGACCACTCCCCCAATTCGGACCACTCATAGACGTAGAAATTAGTCCCACGGAAGAGGCAGAGGAAGAGACGACTGCGCCACTCATGGAGGTGTGAGGGGAGGTTTTTTTCCGCTCCGAACCTGGTCCCCCTGTCTCCGTGCCTGGGGTGAAGTTGAGAGTTTTGATGGGGGTGAACATACGAGGCGGTCTCTGGACTGGAAGATAATAATAATAATATCGTATAAATATCGCCTTATTTATACTGCCCGATAAGGACTATTAAAGTCCCATTATTCCAGCAGTAAGCCCAAGACATATTATTATGTGGTAAAAATCCCAAATGGGAGGATAACTTGTCATGTCCAGGATTGGGTTTCGAACCCACGTCCTCTGGAATCTCTGGATTCACAGAGTGCCGCCTTTACCACTGAGCTACCGGGAGATAAGCACGAAACCATAATTTATTTATTTAATAGACGGGTGCTACCCATGATACATAAGAATTCCCCTACACAAAACAAATAAAATACTTAAAACATAATATAATAATTTATATAAATACTAGCCCGCTAGGCTAACAGTGCGTCCAACAAGACAAGCGTTATGAAAGTAGACACAGTGTCTACTTTCATAATGCAAGTAATAAATAAGTTTGGAAAAAGAAAAATATTTTGTTGTTGCATACACAAATTGCGTACAATAATAACTGTGGATATCTTATTATTCAAAAATCAAGGTAGAAATTGAACACTATTAGCTTGATCGATAAGGCGACAGACTCATATGGAACGTTGAATACACCAGTTCTCGTTCTGTCACTGATGTTAAGCAACGTCCAGCGAGGCTAGGACTTGGATGGGTGACCATTCATATACGAACCCTCGTGGTGCTAGCTTTTCTCGGCCTTACTCAGGTTAGGTGAGGTTAATTTGAGTAGCAGATTAGCGAGTTCAGCAGCAAATGAAGGGTAAAATAATAGAATAGAACAGACACATAGGCAAATTCTCCTCACTCCAGCGAATGCAAAAATTAGGGAACAATATCGCTGACAAAGTAGATACATTTTTGTTGTTGTCAAAATTAACTATGCATGTTAAAACCCATTTTTTGGGTCTATAAAACTCATTTATTTATTTTTTTTTTTTTTTAGGTACAAATTTTATTAATTGTTTGTATTATGTTCATTTATTGTTATTTGCTTGTACCAAATTTAAAACAAAATATATATTTGAGTATGTTAAAAAAAAAAAAATGTGATTTTTTATTTTAATAATATTGTAGTAAATGGGAAATGCATCCCGTCAATTCTTGTTTAAAAAAAAGCTGCGTCCGTCGTGAGAAGACCATTCATTCTCTTGAAAGCGACACGACACGAGGTTACAAAAAAAACCAGTCATGAAATCCCATACTTACTTTTACTAATGATAGGCGGGGGAGGGGGACCAGAAGACTTCATAAGGGGTTTCCTGACAGATGATCCTACAAGAGAGAGTACATGAAATGAGACAATCTGATTGATTTTTAACTAACAAAAAATAACAAACTGGTTCCCATGTCAAACCAAAAAAGACAATAACACAATCGTTGGCGTTCTCAACAGAGCTGGCGTTAGAAAGAACCACTCATGGAGTAGAATGAGTAGTAATAATTCCGTGTCCGTGAGATAGGGACAGATACCTAAATCACGGTGGTGAGAGGATTATATGGACGCCCAGATCCAATGTCTAGGCTCCTTTCATGTCCATTGATTCTATTTGGTTTTAACGTCCTAACTTGAGGTAGACAGGACGGGGGTTTTACCCTCCATTCGCTGGGAATCGTACCAGCTACCCACATCAAGCTCACCCAGCCTGGGTAGGGCCGGAAATGCCAGCATCAAGTGTTTGGAGGGAACAGAATTTTCTTCGAAAAGTCTGCTCCAACCGAGGATCGAACTCGGGATCTCTGGACTACGGGCAGTAGTCACAACCATTACGCCACGGAGGCTGGAATGAGTAGTAAACTACTTGGCTTACTACTCATTCCTTCGATTCTTTTCATGTAATAACTTTTGTGTAAAGTGTGAGAATTCCTCTACATATGTGTTTAGATTCTAATAGGACACGGCCCAACATCTCCGGAAAATGGCTTTCCCACTCATTTGAATTACTTCATTCCAATAAAGTTAATTTAATGGTTAATATATAGGTAAATGTATTTTACCTGAGCTGGTATTGATATGAGTCATGGAAGAGTGAGGCTGATGATGCATGCCTGGTAGAACCACAATCTGAAAACATAAAAATTGAAGCCATAATATAATAATAATGATTATATTTCTTTGTGTTATTATGTCACAATTTTATAGGGGAGTGCAGAATCATAGGATTTTAACACTTTAATATACAATATCTTGTATTTTTTTTTTTTGTGCTTATGATTTCGCCACTGGTAGCTGCTTCACTTCAAGGCAGCTAATCATTTTTCCTCACGAGGTATGAGTGGACAGAGCAGAAAAATTCTTGCCCCGCTGGGGATCGAACCCAGGTCACCATGCGTGCAATGCCTAGCGCGCTAACTCACCCGGCCATGATGAAGCTATAATATTCTATATGTCAGTCTCTCTGTTTCTATGTATGATTTTACTAATTGATGAATTGTGTTTTTAATTACATTATCTCCGTCCCGGTAGCTCAGAGGTAAAAGCGTTAATCTGGTAATCCAGAGGGAGCGAGTTCGAAACCCAGACGGGACATGACAAGTTATGCACCCATTTAGGATTTATACACATAATAATAAGTCATGGACTTAGTCATGAATAATGAGAATTTTAATAATAGTTTATTTATTTATTTTCTTCATAAAGAAACATTTTTACAAAGGTACTTCTCCTAAGTTTTGAAGGGCTTCTAATTATTAGTCCTAATTCGGCAGTATAAATACGGCGATATTATTATTTTATAATATAAGATTAGATCAGTACGAATTTGGATTAGGTATTCTAGTTAAGGTGGCAGAACTACCACAAGAGAAGACTGAGAGGAAAAAAATCAAAACTCACCCTAGGAGAAGGCTGAGAAGAGGGGGTATTGGGCATGGATGGGAATCTAGCAGGTCTCTGAGATACAGGCGTTGCTGGGATCTGAAAATAAAAAAATAAAAATAAATTTATTTATTTATTTTTTATTTATTTACACTTTATTAATAGGACATATTATACAGGGTGGGACAAAAGTCTGGAAACCCATGAATAATTTTCGAATTGCTTCTTAGGTAAAGATAAAATTTTGTATGGTAAACCGGGGTAATAAGACCTTCTTTTAGAGTGGGGCCGATTTTTGTTACCGGCCCCCACGTCGGGGCCAGGGGGGCCAACTTCATTTTTTAAAATACGAACACCTACTTTGCGATACATTTTTGGAAAGGTCTTTAAATAAGAAATACTTTGGTTCAAATTTTATTTTTTAAATATTAACTGTTTGCAAATGGCGTCCAACTTTGTGTATGCAGTGTAAAGTCTGGAAACCCCTGAATAAATTTCGAAAAGGCTTTTTCAGTAAATTTAAAATTAGGTTTGGTAATCCGTGGTAATCAGACCTAATTTTAGAATGGGGCCGATTTTTTTTACCGGCCCCCATGTCTGGGACAGGGGGGCCAACTTCATTATTTTTTTTTAATACGAAACCACACCTTACGATACATTTTTGGAATTAAGCACCAATATTTCTTATTTAAAGACCTTTCCAAAAATTAATCGCAAGGTTGGGGTTCGTATTTAAAAAAAGGAAGTTGGCCCCCTGGCCCCGACATGGGGGCCGGAACCAAAAATCACCTCCATTTTAAAAGAAGGTCAAATTATTACCTATTACCGTGCACAATTTTAAATTTACTGAAAAAGCCCTTACGAAAGATATTCAGGGGTTTCTAGACTTTACACTGCATACACAAAGTTGGACGCTATTTGCAAACAGTTAATATTAAAAAAAAAAAAAAAAATTGCACCAAAGTATTTCTCATTTAAAGACATTTCCAAACATGTATAGTAAGGTGGGGGTTCGTACATAAAAAATTGAAGTTGGCCCCCCCTCGCCCCCACATGGGGGCCGGTAACAAAAATCAGCCCCACCCCAAAAGACGGTCTTATTACCCCGGTTTACCGTACAAAATTTTAAATTTACTGAGAAAGCCATTCGAAAGATATTTAAGGGTTTCCAGACTTTCGCCCCACCCTGTATAATACAACACAAATAATTACAAATTTAAATACAATATAATAGAAGAAAAAAACTAAAGAAATATATACATAATATATGTCCTAACTAAAGGGCGGGGTTATTGCCTTTGGCAATCTCTTCCACCCAACCCTTGTATTTCTCTCTGTTATTAAATCACAATTTAGGTTGGTAGCGCAGAATTATAGGATTATTTTTTTCCTTGAATATTCTGCTTTTCCTCAGTTTTACTCATACTCGTAATTCCACCACTGGTCACTGCTCACATTTAAATAGCTACTTATTTTTTCTTACGAAGTTATGAGTGGATCCAGTGAAAATCTGGGATCTGAAAATAAATAATTATGGTACCTCTATTGACAGATGGTATGGGATGGTGGAAGGGGGCGTCTACAGTAGCCCAGAAAAGAAAAAACATTGGAAAAGTTTACCCTAAACGATGAAGAAGAAAAAGCACTTATTTCTTTGTACCAATTCGTTATTAAGTTTATTAGTCCGCGTCTAAACTGTGAACATATTGTTCACAGTTGTATCGACTCAGGAGAATTCAAGCATTCATATTCATTCATAGGGTTGGGTGGAAGAGATTGCCATAGGCATAGGCATTAACCCCGCTCTTTAGTTAAGACATAAATATGTAATTAAGTAGTCACTGTGGCAGAGCGAGTTAGCGCGCTAGGCATTGCACACATGGTGACCTGGGTTCGATTCCCAGCGGGGGAGGATTTTTTCTGCTCTGTACTTGGATGTTCGGGGTCCACTCATACCTCGTGAGGAAAAATGAGTAGCTGCTTTAATGTGAAGCAACGACCAGTGGCAGAATCTTGGGCAAAAAAATAATACAAGATATTGTAAATTAAAGTGGTAAAGTCCTATGATTCTGCGCTACCCACTAAAATTGTGACATAATAACACAAAGAAAAAGCATTATATAACATAAATATGTAATTATGTATTTATCTATTTATTTCCATTTTATTGTTTATATTGTTTCCATTTTTTTTATATATTATAATTATTTGTATTGCACATAATAATATATACGAGGTTTGGCTATTAAATTCGTAGACTCTGCCCATAAAACGATGTGTGTTTAACTTACCCAACTTTAGTAGTTATCCCCTTCAATGTACTCCCCTCCTCTATCCCTACAACGTTCTAAGCAAATTTTCCATTGATCGACACAGTGGTGGAGGTCATTTTGTGTGAGGCCTTCCAAGACTTTTGCCGGTTTTTTCTTAACGGCATCTACGCTGTCAAATCTGGTACCTTTCAGGGCAGATTTGATTTTTGGTAATAAGTAAAAGTCGCACGAGGCCAGGTCGGGTAAGTAAGGAGGGTGTTCCAACACTGGGGTGTTGTACTTGGCCAGGAACGTCTTCAAGGAGAAGGCACTGTGGGCTGGCGCATGGCACCATTTTTGCGCAAACTTTTGACATGTTGAAATTTTCGTACAAAATTTGTCTCACACATTCTTTATTAATTTTAAGTGTATCAGCCATTAGTCTAAGAGTTAATCTACGGTCAGAACGAATCATAACATCAATTTTTTCAATGTTTTCGTCAGTTTTTGAGCTTGGGGGGCGACCAGGACGTGGATCGTCCTCAACATCTTCCTGACCATCTTGAAACCGTTTAAACCACTTATAAAGCGTTGATCTTTTCAAACATGACTCCTGGTACACTGTCTTCAACAAATAAAATGTTTCACCAGCATGTTTTACGTAAAATTCAAAAATCACTCGTTGCTCAACGTTTGTATCAATCATAATTCCGGCAAAATTAAAAAAGGTGTCTTGCGCGTCGGGCTGTCACAACAGAACTAATTACAGTACAGACATGTGACAGCTATCAATGAAAACACAAGACTTGAAGCTGTCTAAATATGTTTATCATATCTTCCTAGCATGGACAGCTTTTGCGTAGCGGCTCGCGTCTACGAACTTAATAGCCAAACCTCGTATGTCTTTGTATCTAATAAAGCATTTTATTATAATAATAATAGGTTTTCACGTTGTACATATTTCAATGATACAAACCATCATGGTTAGGAATATTTACCTTGTTGGAAGAAAAACAAACTTACCCTCGGCGGAGGTATATTCGAGAATCTCTTGGGAGGCGTGCTACTGTCGTTGTACATCTCAATGGAGATGGAACGTTTCTTCTTTCTAGCCGGGGGCGTTTTGGACCGCCCCCCTGCACCCCCCTCCGCCCTCTCCTTCCTGGGTGGAACAGCGGGGGGAGGCCTCCTGTCCTCTTCTTCATCCTCCCCCACCACCACGATTCTCTCTGTCATCTCCTCTTCTTGCTCCTCCTCCTCCTCCTCTTCCTCTTCCTCACCCCCTTCTTCCATTGCTTCTGTCACCTGGAAGAGATTCGATTTATTTTTTCGAAAGTTAGTATCGAAATTTAAAATAAATAATTGTTCATCATTATAAGGACTCGAAACTCCGACCTCCATGTTGGAAATTCGCCACTTTAACAGTCGAGCTTTAAAAATCGGATGGTAAAGGAAAAAAACACAGGAAGTACTACAATTGCACTGGTAGTCAAGTGGTTAACGCGCTAGTCTGATAATCCAGGTAGTGTAGGAATCCGTTGTTTTGAATCTCACCCAGTGCAAGAATTTTTCCTCATTAATTTGAGTTTGTGAACACATAATAAGACTCTGAGGGTTAGGTGGAAGAAAATGCTTTGAGCATTAACCTCGCCTGGTGGTTACCTTCCACTAAAGAGTGTTGTTGTTGTTGTTGCTATTATTATTATTATAAAAATCGCCGGTAAATACATTGTAATTGTGCAAAAATATTGTGAGAAAAACATTTCTTTCTCCCTAAAAAAAAAACATTTAATCTTTCTCTCAATATACGAGTGAGAGAAGAGAGAATGGGTTTTCCCACTTGTATCCCTTACATACTTATTACTTGACTGACCATCTTACCAATAAAATAGAGAAATAAGAAAAGAAAAAAATCACTCATTAGACTCTAGACTCCAAACTATTAGATATCCAGGACAAGAGTTGGAAACAATACATACTTTTCAAGGGCAGCAGATGTGTTTGAAAGTGAAGAGTGAGCTAAATGGTGTGCAATAGTTCTAAATAATCAAGACAGTACATAAGAATTTATTTTTAGAAATACCTCCAGAAAGAATGTTATTTTTTTTTTTTTTTTTTTTTTTTTTTAATTTAATTTATTTATTTATTTATTAAAGTGTATACAACAAAACAGTTGGAATTCAACCTATAACATTGTGGCACACACTATAGAGAACAATTTAAGAGTATGAAAATATGTGAGTAATAATAATAATAATAAATAACTTGTTTTATTTTTCATTTCTTTTTTTGTATACAGAGGACCCATACTAATCCATTTTTATTTGGCTGCTAAGATGACCCAATTGACCCATTTCCAAAGTGCTCTACATCACTGGGCCTCGTTTAATGACAGTATAAAGATGTCACTCACCTGAGAGTGTTGCGGAGAAGGTGCGGATGGAGTAGACTCTATGACATCTGAGGCAGATGTCACAGGAGGAGCAATAGTTTCTTGCTCCTTGAGCTTAATCGTATTTTCGAGTTCTTTCACCAAGGCCTCTTCTTCGTCTTTCAAATGAGCGTTCTGAACTTCAATCATGTCATCTAATAATAAAGAAATACATTTATTGTACTGTGTATCTTATTGCTAATTTTTTCCCTTGTATCCAGGTTTCTTGTATAATTCAAGTTGATAGAATCAAACTAGGACACTGGTATTGCACAAGCATTCCTATACCTATCAATTAAATAGTGTAATAGTGTAATGTGTAATTAGTAAACAGATAATAATTATCAATATAAATCCTTAATGTTTATAGAGACTTTTGAAAAAAAAAAAAAATTAGGCAAAAATTTAATAAGTAAGTTGATAAGAAAGTTTCAGAAACAATTGAAAGTATTTTTTTTTTAATACTTCTTTACTAAATTTATTATTTAAAACAATAATAATAATTGAAATAGAAAACATTTACTCAAAACCTAGCATACTCTCTACACTAAAAAATCAATAAAAATACCTTCCACTTTGGCTAGTTTACCTTTGTACTCTGAATATGATGGAAGACTTGCATTGTGGGCTCTAGCTAGCTCGGCCATTGTATTGGCCAATTCTATGTAGACAGACTGTCTTGGTTCCGTAGCAATAACAGGTACTAGCCTTCTACCTTCAATGAACCACTTAGTTTCTGTGTTTGGCCCATACAACCTGAGAAAGAGAAGAAGAAAAAACTTGATATTTCAAACACATATCAATATATTTAACAGTTGTTGTGATGTGATCATGCAGTTGAAAATGATGTTGAACAAACAAAAAAAGTATTATGAAGCTTGGGAAAAATAAAAATACCTTTGTAAATTATTTAACCCAAACAAAACTGGCACCATTTAAAGTTATATGTAGAATTGTGGAACCACTATAATATCTGGCATTATATCACAGATGAACTACCTTGTCCCACCAGTAGGAAAACTAATATATTCTATGCTCATCTGTCCTATTGGTAATAAGAGTATTTATTATCTGATAAATAGACAATTTTTTTCATTATCAATCATTTTATTATCATTTTAAATAATTAGTTTACCATCTTCTATTTTTTTTTCTCTTCTTCCTAAAAGTTTATACTTACTTTACTTATCCGTGACTAGGGCCTAGGCGACCATATGTCTGCTCAACAGCTTGTCTCCAAACAAGACATTGTTGTGCTGCTTCCTCCCAACTGCAGGGATCAATTCCCATCTCTTGGGCATCTTTTCCAATGTTATCCTTCCATCTGAGCTTTATACCTAATTGTATTTTTCAGGGTTACCAATAAAATTCATTTGTATTCTTATTAAATTAAATAAATAAATATAATCAATAATTTATAAAGGTAAAATTATTCTTACATTTCTGCTATTGTACTCAGGAGTTCACTGTTTGAAGCTTTCCTTATTTCTACTTTGTGTCGTTCTTGAGATATGTGAAACTCCTTGGCACACTGCTTCATGAACGCTAGCTTTTCTTCTGTTAGAGGGCCCCTTGCTCTCAGGACAGACACAACACAACCATACGCTTCAAGTTCTGTAATAAGAATTAAAGTTGGAAAGTTATTTGGAACCCACAAATTAAATTAATGGGATAGGTCAAAATAATAGTCTCTAAGGGCTAATTTCACAGACAGCCCTAATAGTCTTCTTCTTCTTCTTCTTCTTTTACTCTGTCTTATCCCGCTCAAGCAGGGTCGACGTTGTTCAACCTCATGGTTGAGGTTGATTGGTTTTGGCCCATTTTTTTATGGCTGGATGCCCTTCCTAACGCCAACGATTCTATTTGATTTAACGTCCTGGATTAGGACGGGGGTTTTACCCTCCATTCGCTGGGAATCGTACCAGCTACCCACATTAACCTCACCCAGCCTGGGTAGGCTGGGTGAGGTTCTGTTCAATGTTATATAACAAATCAAAATTTTACTTAGTTGTTGAATTTTGATTCCATAGTTGATAGTTAAATTAAATAGTCACTAATCATATCACCAATTGGGTGGAAGAGATTGCCATAGACAATAACCCCACCCTTTAGTTAGGACATATGTTTTCAAATATTTTCTATTCTTTTTCATTTTTATTGTATATATTGTTTTTTTCATTTTTTCACTGTTAAAATTATTATTTGTATGTACATAATGTCCTTCTGTATCTAATAAAGAGTTGTATAATAATAATAATTAACAATTGTTGCTCAGACCAATATTGAAGTTGTTATTAAAACTAATTCAGAATCATCCATCTTTTCTTTGAGTATTGTTGAGCCATCCTATCAGCGATTTTCTAACAGAAGACATTGATTCTATAAAACATGTAATATTTTTTCGTTCTTCTATTTATTTACTATTGAATGAAGAACTCAATTAGCACCACACAATAGGTAATTAAAATGGACTTCTCCATTGGACATTCACTTATGGCTGGGTCAAGATGTGCCTGCCAAGTCCTAGCTCACATAGATTTAAGGTCACATGATCACTTTGGAGCTCTATGATTGTTGGAAATTGATCACATGATCTTAAATTTACATGAGCTGGGCCTTGTCAAGCACATCATTAGTACTGAATTAGATCTTACTGAGGCAATCATTAGTAGTACATTAGAGCTTGGGACTAGACAATTAGCCCTAACAAGTCCAACACCTTAAATTTGATAGAAGAATCAAATTATTCTATAAAATATGATATTGAAGGATAGGAGCAAACAAAATGTTTGTATTTGTACACCTTTCAAGCTAGAAACCATCTCAATAGGTAATGAGTAGGGATACAAATTAAGTATCAATACTTTCAAAGTATTGATACTTTCTTTCTGATACTACTCAATACTGGCATTGATACTTTTTCTCCAATACCAACAAAAGAAAATTATCAAGTGCTTTTTATGAGCAGTTTTTTTTTCAAATTTAAAGTCACAAATTGCAAGACCTGCATCAAATTTTCAAACACAATTTTTTTTTCAATTTTCAAGTTATAATCAAGCTGTTCAACTTAAAACAAGACAAGTTAGACCAAGTCTATTAATATTTAATATTATAAATTTAAGTATTGCAGTGTCTATAACATTTCCCTAAAGCCAACTAAGTACTTTTGATTTATTCATACTGGTATTGATACTTTTCATCCAATACTACCCATGAGTATGATGTCAAGTGCACTGGTAGTCAAGTGGTTAACGCGCTAGTCTGGTAATCCAGGTAGCATAGGGATCCGTTGGTTTGAATCCCACCCAGTGCATGAATTTTTCCTCATTAATTTGAGTTTGTAACCACATAATAATAAGACTCTGAGGGTCAGGTGGAAGAAAATGCTTTGAGCATTAACCTTGCCTGGTGGTTACCTTCCACTAAAGAGTGTTATAAGTATTATATTATGATGGCGTTTATACAAAACTACTCATGAATACAGTTTTGATACTTTTCATTTGATACCACATCTCTAGTTATGAGCTTCTACTTGTTTTTCAGTTGCTGTGGGTGGTAGATTATATTGGTTTTAGTATTCTTTGCCCATGAGCTAGTGTGTCATTGGCAGGAAGGTTGCATTTCACTCTTAAGAAGGAAAGATTTGCCTTTCTTTGAATTTCCTGGACTAACTAAAGTCCAGGCTCTTATAGTGTTACAGTATTTATCTTACCCATACAACGTAGCTTAGCTTTGCATTGCTCTTCTGTCATTTCCAGGAGATGAGGCCAGTAGTGAATTCCAGTCGCCATCTCTTTGCAAATATGAAACTCTTTCTCTGTAATAAATAAGGCTTCTTATCTTTATTATCAGTAAAATCTAAATAAATAAAAAATACCGTAAAATGTCCAAAATAAAGCTCTGATTTGTCTTGAATTTTTCATTTTCAAATTTTCGTGCAATTATTCTCACAGATTTTTTGAGTGCAGCGGAGAATTTTTTTTGTGTGTATCTGTGTAACGGTTTTGGCGCGTAAAGTATAATTTTAAATTTAAAAAGTAACGTTCAAACTATACGGAAACATTGAAAACGTGCCATTTTTGCAGTGTTGCCAGACGTACTATTATAATAGTATTTGTACTATTATCAGACCCCAAATACTATGTACTATCGTAACATGGCAATCGTACGCAAAAATACTATTATTTTGGTATTTCAAATTTTTCAATGAATTTTTATTTCGGTGATAAAATTTACCCTGGAACTTTCTCTAATCGGGTGTTTAAATAATTTTATCACACTAAAAAATACAGGCATTGTAAATTTTATTATCGTCATTTTCTTGTATGCTACTTATTTTTCTTTGACGTGGCAACTCTGTAAATTGGTTGCTTGCACTGTTTCTACAAGTGGTTGTGGGATTCGTGAAGAGGTTCAAAATTTGAATGAAAAAAAAACATGGATTTTTTTTTTTTTTTAATTAATATTGAAACAATTAATAGATTTAAAACTCATTTTAAACATTTAAACATTTTAAACTGAAAGAAACATTTTGTTAACATAATAATTATATAATATAATACCTAATTATGTACCTACTACTCTCTAAAATCTAAATTTCATATGCCCTTATGCCCACTATTAATGGTATAAGTATGATGCGATACATTATTGAAATACGATATAAGTATTATATCATACCCCTTCCCCTCCCAAAAGTTCCCAAACAATTTCTGAGCGTACTATCCTACTTGAGCAAAATACTATTATTTTTTGAAATAGTACTATTATGACCCAAACAAAATCTGGCAACACTGCATTTTTGCCAGTGCAGCTGAAGTTTCTTAAGATTTAAGATGCAGATTGAAGAAAGAACTTGATAAATTTAATATACCATGAAAAACTTTTGATCTGCAGCAGGATACCACCTGTACAGGAACACATTTCCCGGGATCACGACTAGTGATAATTATGCACGATTATATTGAGCGACTGTGTCAACACACCTGGTAGGTATTTTTAAAAGTAATTTAAAAAAATCAAATATTTTTTTTTTTTGATTTATAAAAAAATCCAGGTTCGGTATTTCTAAATATTTCCATTTTATTTCAAACTAGCCGTTTGCCCGTGCTTTGTAACGGGACTAAATTTCAAATTTACTAAGGCATGGCCGTACTGCTGGACAGCAATGCCTTTTTGAACTTTTTATAATTTTTCTGGACAAAGCGATAATGGTTTTGGGGGGGTCAATTCTGAGACATTTTTCGCTATCTCTTACCGTTTTGGCTAAACAACTCCGGACAAACAAACAAACAAACAAACATAGGTAGGTAGGTAGTCCTTTTTTCTGTTTTATATATAGAGATTACATATAATTAGCTATTTACAAGTACATACAGAAAGCTCCATCCGACTTGTGGTTCTCGAGTTTTACGCAACTAAACATACACACACAAACGAATCTTTTTATAATATAAGATTTAAGGCGTACGAATAGCTCAGTGGTTAAGCACTCGCTTGGCATTCGGAAGGTCCCAGATTCGACCTTCCACGCCGACAATAATAATAATAATAAATTATGTTTTATTTTTTCACTAGCCGTTTGCCCGTGCTTTGCAACGGGACTAAATTTCAAATTTACTAAGGCATGGCCGTACTGCTGGACAGCAATGCCTTTTTGAACTTTTTATAATTTTTCTGGACAAAGCGATAATGGTTTTGGGGGGGTCAATTCTGAGACATTTTTCGCTATCTCTTACCGTTTTGGCTAAACAACTCCGGACAAACAAACAAACATAGGTAGGTAGGTAGGTAGGTAGGTAGGTAGGTAGTCCTTTTTTCTGTTTTATATATAGAGATATTTCCAGTTTAGCTTCCCCCCTATTCGTGAAAGAAAAATGCGTTTCGGTACTTTTAAAGATAAACAATTAATGGACTTAACCTACAATAGAACTGGAAGCAAGAATTTTATAAATCCATTTTGGTTAACCAAACTGGAAGAAGATTATTCCTCTTCCAAAAGACTTTCTTCCAGTTCGTTCATTTTATTCCAGATGAATCCACTTTGGTTGGAAAAAAAATACGGCTTAGGTAGGTATTTTGTTGGATTTTAACAAATAATACCCAGTAAATCGTAACACATTGTAGAATCGATCGCGTACGTCCTTTGCGTAGAATCCATCTTCACTTCTTCTTCTTCTTCCACTTTGCCTTTTCCAATACCTACATAGTTTGGGGTCAGCATTGTTTCGTTCTGGGATACCTAGTTGGACAATTTATAGCTGGATGCCCTTCCTGACGCCAGCCCTATTAAGGATGCCAACGATTTCTGTTATTGTATTTTGGACTAACGGATGTGGTACCGGATCTATTTAACGTCCCCCAACAAGAATCACTCTTAACAAATAAATCGTATCAACAGTCAATGAGCTGACCTCCCTGGCTCAGTGGTTAAGAGCATTGGTTACTGATCCGGAGGTTGCGGGTTCGAATCCCGGCCGGAGCGGAAAATTCTGACCGACGTTTTTAGTTTCCGGAATGGTATGGATGTAAAGGTAAAGTGCCCTGAAGTAATGCGAAAGGGGTTCCGGGGCACAATAAAATTACCTTTTTTTAAAGTCAATGAATTGACTAGGGTATATAGGGTTCGTGCACTAATAAACTGCTGGCCCTAAACCTCCCTCAAACAATTACCTATTAAGTGTGAAGTCAAACCATCAATATGTTGGTTAATAGGGGTACCTACTGACGAAAAAATAATGATCGAGACACTGTGTTAATGAGAAGGATAATTAAGAAAAAAGAATATTTATTAAGGTATCTATCATTTTCTGTTTATTTACAAGAATGTAATAATATTACTTTACACAAAAAATAAATTTAAAACCGAGAAAAAAAGGTAGCAATAAATAATATTACCTACCAGATCTGAATCAAGTTGTTTTTTTTAATAAACAATTCAACATAAAATTAATACCTATTGTGTTAATCACAATCGTGATAATATCACGATTATCACAATATTATACATATATACGTAGGTACTCAGACTGAGTCAATCTTGCCAAGCTACCTGCCGGCGGACTCAGTTTGATCGATGAGGCGGCGGACTCATAACCTGGAGGTCGGTGGATTGAGTCCCAATTTACGTAATAATTTATCAGCGTGAGTTTCAGTAGTTATGACATCACCAAAGTATTCAACACAAATATGTGATAACTATTTTTTTTAAAAAAAAATGAGGATTTCACAACCTTTTTTATGTCTTTCTTAGCTATCAAAGAAAAGAAAATATGAGTGTTTTTTTTTCGTAGCCATTAAAGAAATAGGAGCTACTGTAGACGCTTGTGGTCTGTGTTGTATCTTGCCCAGCTCGTAGTATGCCTCCTTTCTGATGGACGAGAAGTGACACAATACTTCCCATTTAGGAGCTAGTTCAACACGAGCGCACCGGAAGGATTCCCTTACAAACAACTGTAACCGATTTTGAATACAATTTTTTTTTGTCAGTGCGGGGGTTCGAACCCGGGACCTTCCGTATGGCAAGTGAGTGCGCTCAGAGGTTAAGTTTACTCAATCTTGCCTTACTAAATTTTTGACGTAAGTACTTGACCTTCAATCACCTCCAGGTTATGAGTCCACCACCTCTTCGATCAATATAGCCACTGAGGTGGGTTAGAAAATAAACTAATAATATCGCCTTATTTATACTGCCCGATTAAGATTATTAAAGTCCCGTCATTCCAGCAGTAAGCCCAAGACATATTTTATATGTGGTAAAAATCCCAAATAGGAAGATAACTTGTCATATCCCGGCTGGGTTTAGAACCCAAGACTGGGGGACGTTAAACAGGGAGAGGACCAGTGTCTCGCTAGAGGACTATAAACAGAGAACAGACTAGCCAACCCTTACAAGCCAGGCTAGCTTGCAGTTTCCTAAGGGTTTAATGGCTTGTACAGAAAAGTCCAAGTCCTCATGATGGTTGATCGCATATAGAAATATGTGGTTCAGGACGAGCCAACTTTGAAATAAAGTTGGCTGGAGACCATCACTTACCCCTCCAGTTGTAGCCAAGCTGGCTACAACAACAACAAGAACCCAAGACCTCTGGAATCTCTAGATTCACAGAGTTAAACAGAGGATGTTTATCCTTTTGTCAGACTTAAGAACGTGCAACACTTGTACTCGCTGCCGCCATTGCAGCCTCGTTTCCCCCTTTGAATTCGAACGTACTGGCCGCAGCCTTTCACCTTCCAGTCGTCCCTCTGGCAGCCAGTCCACCAGCAGTCACCTGAAATAAATAATTACAATATTTTTTTTATTTACAATACAATAAACGGAAATTATTCCAGTTCTAACTAATTGCAATTATTTTTGCCTAACTAAACCTATGCTAGCAACTACTAAAAAAAAAAAAAACTTTACCAAAACAAAACAAATATATAATCGTAAGGAAAAATGAGTTCTTACTTGTATGAGTAACGACTAGTGGCAGCATTACCAGAAGGTATTCGAAGAGCTGTTCTATATTTGAAAATACATGGCGAATATTCAGTAATGTATGTCAGAAAATTTGGAACTTAGCCGGAAATGCAGCTGTTTCATGACTATCACATAAAAAAAGCTGTTAATTTCTCATATTAAAAAAACAGCTGTCACCAGTTCTTGTTCTATCAGTGAAATGAAGCAACGTCTCATGGCGCTGGGACTTGGAATGGTGGCCATTCAAATCTAACCCGCTATTTCCGGCCCAACTCAGGCTGGGTGAGGTTAATTTGAGTACCTAGTTTGTATGTTTCCGACGAATGGAGGGTAAAACGTGCGTCATGATATGACCATGCAGTTGAAAGCGACGTTAAATTAAATAATAACTCTCTTTAGTGGAAGGTAACCACCAGGCGAGGTTAATGCTCAATTTTCTACCACCTAACCCTCAGAGTCTTATTATGTGGTCACAAACTCAATTTAATGAGGAAAAATTCATGCACTGGGTGGGATTCAAACCAACGGATCCCTACGCTACCTGGATTACCAGACTAGCGCGTTGACCACTTGACTACCAGTGCACTTAAACATAAGAAAATAATAATAGTGACGTCTCAAATATCTACCCGTCATTTTAGTCCTCAAATTTAGGGTTAAAATTCTTGAGAAAAATAAATAACTTACCATAGACAGCATCGAAGTACAGGGTGAACACGATGGCAAAAATAAAGAACAATGAAAAGTATTTCATTTTGAGAAAAATTGGTTATTTCAAAGAGTTCACAAAAAATAAATTTAAAGCTACGAAAAATGAAATTTGAGCTACTAAAAGTGTGTCGCTACTAAAGAGATGTGTGGAGAAATTAATAAAAGTTGTTCATTTTATTTTATTTATTTTAACAGATTAACGAAGTAAACGGTAAAACCCATCTATATCTAAACAGCGATATAGCTACAAGAGATGTATGTACATATAAAATATTATTGATCTGATATTAGTTGTAAAATAAATTGAAAATAAACATACATATATAGGTATATGAAGATGTTCCCTATGATAGGATTAGTCTGCTCTTGAACCGTGCCAAGTACGTGAGGTATTAACCCTTGGTGGACATCTGAGTCTTCTTCTGTGTAATAGGTAATAAATAAAATATATATATATGGTTTCTTTGAGTTATTATATCACAATTTTAGTGGGTTGCGCAGAATTATAGGATTTTTCCATATCTTTGATATCCTAACACCTTATTTTTGCCTATAATTTCGCCACTGGTCGCTGCTAACATTACAGCAGCTACTCATTTTTCCTCACGAGGTATGAGTGGACCCCGAACACCCAAGTACAGAGCAGAAAAAATCCTGCCCCCTGGGGGTCGAACCCAGGTCACCGTGCGTGCAATGCCTAGCGCCCTAACTCACTCAGCCACGGTAATAGAAAGTTGTGTTGTATACTCTCACTTGTTGATTGAAGGTGTTAGATAATAAAACCATGGGGATGGTACATGTGATACATCGTGGATCATATCGCCGCTGCAAACACAAACTGTCGTATCTGCAAATTTTGCCATTTTCAGTTAAGAAGCGCACATAGTGGTTCGTGCTTGCTGAGACTCATATACGACTAACCTTAAAACTTGAATACTTCGGGAAGGAGTTGAGATACAGATACGACAGTTCGTGACGTGAAAAAGGAAGTTTCAAACCACTATGTGCACTTCTTAACTGAAAATAGTGAAAATGGCAAAATTTGCAGATACGACAGTTTGTGTCTGCAGCGGCGATATAACGCACGGCACAGGCCAAACCCATGCAGTTTCTTCAAGAAGAGTGTTGCTCAGCCATTTTTTCGTAGCTATGAAACAGCAGCTGCTATAGACGCTTGTGGTCTCTGTTGTAGATTGCCCATCCAGTAGATCGCCCCTCTGATGGGCGAGAAGTGACACAACACTTCCCATTGTATAATAACCTAATATTTAAATAAAAGGATAGTTTTTTTTTAATTTGGGTTTGACGTCGCTTTCACGATGGGGGTGATATCTTCTATTCGCAGTAAATTCACAAACCTGCTACCCACATTATTATTATTAGAGTATGCTTTATTAGGTAAGACAAAAAAATACATAGTAAAATACAGTGAAATTATAAAGAAAAATAAATAGATTGAACAAAGAAACAAGAACAAAAAACAGAATGAACCTTGGTTGGGCCGGAATGCCATCAGCACGAAGTCTTCACCTCGCTGGAGGTTCCTCAACTTCGGTGATCTTACGAGAACCGGTGCATTCAATGCGCCATCGACGCCGGCAAAGGGTTAGTAATTCTTTTAACTTTATACTACGCGTCTTTTACTATGGACTTTACCTGTATACATAATAATATACATATAGAATAATAGTATACATATGTATACGTATAGAAGGACACACTTGTATACATCGCACCACATGGATGGAACCAGTCCTCGTTGTGAAGTGCGGTAATCCCCGACCCAACTAACTTGGAAATCCCGCGTTTACTTATCCATTTTAATATCAAGTTTTCTGCTGAGTATAGATTTCCCCTTAAAGGCACACTTTCAGTTCATTAACACATATCGGGAACCTATGAACATGATAAGGTAGCAACAATACCTGATGCATTATTGCACTGGTAGTCAAGTGGTTAACGGGCTGGTCTGTTAATCCAGGTAGCGTAGGGATGCGTTGGTTCGAACCCCACCCAGTGAATGCATTTTTCCTCATTTAATTAAGTTTGTGACCACATAATAAGACTCTTAGGGTTAGGTGGTAGAAAATGATTTGAGCATTAACCTCATCTGGTGGTTACTTTCCACTTAAGTGTTATTATTATTATTTTATAGGTAGATATGTACTAAAGCGCTATATGTATAGCAAATTGGAATATGGGATTTCGCGTTCTTTGAAGTTTTCAAGCAATGAAATCGCTTAATACAATAATAAATAAACAAGTGTATACATTAGTTAGTTGATATTTTACTATAGCACAATATAATAATAATATCGTCTTATTCCATTATTCCAGCAGTAAGCCCAAGATGTATTATTAAGTGGTCAAAATACCAAATGGGAGGATAAATTGTCATGTCCCGGCTGGATTCTGAACCCGCGACCTCTGGAATACGACCAGACCCAATCTCTAGGCTCCTTTCATGTCCATTGATTCTATTTGATTTTAACGTCCTGATTTGACATAGACAGGACGGGGGTTTTACCCTCCATTCGCTGGGAATCGTACCAGCTACCCACGTTAAGCTCACTCAGCCTGGGTAGGGCCATTCAGCCGTAAAATGAGGAAATAGGATTGCCAGAACCAAACAAACTCAACTAAGAAGAGGTAGAACAGATATGTGGATCCCACTTGGCGTGGAATGAGACACAGTTACATGATGATCTTCATGTAAAATTCAGGTAAAATAATATTCATGTTCTGCTGATATTCAAGCCCTACACATGCCAGCGTCGATAGCGCGTTGAATGCACCAGTTCTCGTAGGATCACCCAAGTTAAAAGCAACGTCCAACGAGGTGAAGACTTCGTGATGCTGGCATTCCGGCCCAACCCAGGCTGGGCGAGGTTAATGTGGGTAGCAGATTTTTGAGTTTCTTGCGAATGGAGGGTCAACCCCCCCCCCCCCCCCCCCTCGTGATATGACCATGTTGAAAGAGACGTTAAACCCAAATTTAAAAAAAAAAGAAAAAAAAAGCAATACATAGGCTGGGTTAGTGTAATGTGAATATCTGGGTGGTTTTCAAGGGAAAATAGTAGTTTAGAAATGTTAGGATTCTCTTGTCTGATTCAATCCAGTAGTCGTCGAAAGAAAAGACATAATATGACAATAATTCTAGAGGTAAAAAATATTCTTCTAAAGAAAAAGAAAAAAATACTTTTAGGTAAATTAAACAATACCAAGTTTATTTTCAAGTAAATTGAATAGGAATAGTTTATATATTAAATAATGATCTTTGTTTACAATGTTTATTTTAAAATGAGGGATATCCACGTAGTCTCAAAACTAATAACCTTTGAACCAGTGGTATATTGTCAACCAGGACAAGTTGGAAATAAATATGGTTTGGTGTTAGCAATACAAAATGTTTATAATTACTAAGAAAACCTACAACAAAACTTTGCTAATATTATTATATACTGGTTGGGGTCCCACAAGAGAAACCCCAATTCTCTCACCGATCTCTATTAGATCTATTGTGATCTAATAGAGGTCAATTGCTAATACTTACTAACAAACATTTTGATGTTGAAAAAATACTGCAGTGGCTTATGCCACTACGAAAGTTAAGTTATTCACGTAAAATTTTCGAGTATGTAGGTAAATTAGCTCTATAATTATTTGGTTACATTTTTAACATAAAAAAACATTTAGAGTATGTGAGCCAAAATAGCATTGAAATTAAAATACAGTTTCCAAAAGAACCACTCAGTCTTGAATAGATCAAATTCATCTATCACCCTCAATTAAAATAATCATTACCCAAATAATTTCAGTTAGAAAAAAAAGAGGAGAAAAATTCCTTATATAAAAAATAAAATGAATTGCTTGCTACAAATTTATGTAAGTACAAAATATACTCGAATCACAATGTAGTTCATTAAAAAAGAAAAACTTCAAGAAATAGATTTAAAGAACCCATAGTTAAAAAAAAAAAAATCAATAAAATCGAAGTATTGCACCCTGCTTGCTGAAACCACTATCAATAGTACAGAAGTATTTAAAACATTAAATTAATATCTTTTCAAAATGTGTTAGGCCGTCTACACACGACGGGTTGCAAACCAGTTTGCAACCACACAATGGAGTTTGTCACTACTTCGTCTGTTGTGTTCAATTTACATACACATGATGCGACTTGAAAGAGTCACAGTTGCAAATGGGTTACTAACTGGTTTGATACTGGTCGTGTGTGTAGACGACCAAAGTTTCATCTTCTTGAGAGGGGGGAAAAATGGGTAACCTAATTTGAATTAACTGTCAATTTTTTAATCTTAGGCAGGAAATAAATCTTTTTTGATATCCACATCATTATGCTTGTGCAAATCTATTTGTGTAAAACAACATTTTCAATTAATGTACACGTAATAGAATGTAGCACAAACATAATTATGTAGGTACATAGTGTATTATCCAGAAAGGTGGAAGAAGTATTTTTGTATTGAATCCTGGATATAAAATGAGCTTGTATATTTTTTTGAAAAAAAAAAAAAAAAAAAGATCAAATAACAAATTAATAAACTGGACAGTAAATACTTGATTAGTCTACATTACACATTTATTTATAATATTCTAAATCCTATACACCTAATATACAAAAATTATTCATGAAAAAAAAAAGAAATGTGGGTATTACAAATTCTATAATGTACATTTTTAAAATATTGGACATTTTATTACTTAGGAGGAACCTACAACAATAAGATTTATGTAAAAATATGGGGTAAAACTTTCGGTATCTTCCAAAAGCTAAAAAGTACGTTTTTACGGAGACCATAACTAAGAAAAAAATTCTCTGATTGAAATTAAAATTATTGTCGTTAAACTATTTTTGTATTTCATGCTTGATACCTGAGAGATATAAAATAAAACGTAGCTGCTCGAAATTCAGCTTTAGATTTGCCTGAACTGTGTGTCATTCTCTTCCACCAAAAGAAATGAAGAAGAAATTACTAAAAACATGAACTCAAAATTCGATTATGATTTTTATTTCTCAGCTCTGGAGGGTTCGAACACGGGAACCTTCCGTATGGCAAGCGAGTATCTTACCACTGAGTTAATCGTGGGCTCAAATGCTAATACTTTGAGCGCGGGACTTAAAGACGCAATGAAAAATCTGAGATTTAAGTCCGCGTTCTACAGGAGTAATCTACTTCTGACTAATAATAATAATATCGCCTTATTTATACTGCCCGATTAGGACTATTAAGTCCCATTATTCCAGCAGTAAGCTCAAGACTTATTACTATGTGGTAAAAATCCCAAATGGGAACATAACTTGTCATGTCCCGGCTGGGTTTCGAACCCGCGACCTCTGGAATCTATGGATTCACAGAGTGCCACCTTTACCACTGAGCTACCGGGACAGACTAAAGACATTCCTGGTTGCTAGGGGTAACCTAAAACCTAATTGGGTATGTCAAATTTTAAGGATTTTTCACAACTCAATTTTGCTTCAAGAATTGCTCATAGATTTCATTTGCAACAACAGACTAATTTAATCTTTAACTTAATTGGTTAATAGCTATTTGATTGTGTGTTAAGTTAAGCCCATGATTAAATCTGTTCATTTGCAATTAAACAATTGGGCAAGCGACATTCTAAACTGCTAATGCCTAATAGTTACTAAATTCTATAATAAATCTAGTATGTTTTGTACTCATACGATCAATGGTGTGCATTTGTGCAATATTATATTTCTGTGTAAATTAGAAGACGCCTTGTACACACTGGTTCGAAATTTCGTTTAAAAAAAAAAATCGATAAATATTTAATCAAATATCTTTCCTCTTGATCTCGGTGGAACTCAAAGATTAGACTTGGAAAGTTCCTAGTCCAATTTGTATAATTCTATTTTTTTCATCAGGCCTTGAAAGTGGATTAAAATCAAATAATACATCAAAATTTAGGATTCGTATAAAATTTTGGTGAGTGGAATGAAAAAAAAAGAGTCCACCGCTCTAAAAGTCTATCAGGCTAGATAGAAATTCATTTATTATTTTTATTATTGAGCTACATACCTAATAAGTAGTCTTAAAATAGCTTAGTTCTTGTTCCTTTTTGAAGTTCTTGCCTTTTTTTTCTTCTTTACTTTTTTTGTAATTTCAAAATTAAATCTTATCTCTTTTATAATTATTAGAATAGATAACTAAAACATTGTTTATTCGTAAGACTGAGAAGTGTGAGAGTAAAGTGACTTTTTAGTCTCATTCTTGCAGTATAAACAGAGTATAGTATTTGTGTAGAGTTGTATTGTATTGTAATCATTAGAAAAAAAGATACGTATATAAATACTCGTATGTTAACTTTTTGAATAGATCATTTTTTTCTACATGGCACTAGAAAATTAGGTCATTTAAATATAATAGCCATGTCAATTTTTTAAACTCGTAACTCGTGCATTTTGTTGAAACTTGATTTTTTTCACCTAATGCTCATCAAACTACAAACACCTGTACTGTCGATAGTTAATCGATCGATGCCTCGTATGGACCCAGCTTTATATTCACTCCACTCTTTTGGCGCAGTCGAGATTCGACTGCTTGGTCCCAGCTCATGTAGATTCAGCGTCACGTGATATCAATTTGGAGCTCTGTGATTGGTGGAAATTGATCACAAGTGCACTGGTAGTCAAGTAGTTAACGCGCTAGTCCGGTAATGAAGGTAGCGTAGGGATTTTTTGGTTCAAATCCCGCCTAGTGAATGAAATTTTTTCTTCATTAATTTGAGTTTGAGACCACATAATAATAAGACTAAATCTACACGAACTGGGACCCAGCAGTCAAGTCTCGGCCAGTAAATCCTCGTTTCTAAACCTATCTCGGACCATTGTGTCAAAAAAATTATTAATCAATCAGTAAATTATTTCCGTATCGATTGAGATTGAAATTGAAATAATACAATCTCTTGTTTAAAATTCACACAGTACATACTCAAAACTTTTCTCTTCTCTCGTGACAAGCCTATTACTCACAATATAAATGAGCATTTAAATGCAAAAACATTTCTTCTTTCGTGACAGGTTATTCATCGAACTTCCAAGATAAATAAAATTTAACACTTTTGTGTACATTTTAGAAAAAAAACTTTTTCCTTTTTTCGTGACAGCGCTTATTTATCATTAATCAAGCTTGGAAAAGTAACTATCTGTGTTTACATTTAAGAAAAAACTTTCTTCTTCACTCATGGACAGTATGGACAGTTACAAGACATCGAATTTTGTTTACATTAGCAATTATATGGAAAAGGCGAAAAGGGTAGCTGTTGTTAGTCTATAATATATTATCTGCTCACGCAATGCACATGCATGTGGATGGAAAGCTGGGAAACTGGATGGTTCTTTCTAGAGTAAACAAGGTGTCTCTTTTTTTGTACAGGGCGTTGTTCACACCTCGGCCGAGGAGTTTGATTTTACCGGGTGAGCCATCCGTTCAACTTGTTATTTTAACTATTCTTAATAAAAAAAATAAATCCTCAGTGGCAGTCACCAATGGAAGATTGTGATAATTGCTTATAAGGTTTTATACATTCTCTCATGGTACAAAATCGGAATTTTCTTACGAATACAGACTGAGTTGTGTGATTCCCTGTGGTAAATATTGAGCGAGCTGTGTGCTGTCCAGTATTACAAAGCTGTTCTCTCATCGTACAAAATCGGAATTTTCTTATAAATACAGACTGAGTTGTGTGATACCCTGTGGTGAATATCATAAAGCTGTTCTCTCATCGTACAAAATCGGAATTTTCTTACGAATACAGACTGAGTTGTGTGATTCCCTGTGGTAAATATTGAGCGAGCCGTGTGATGTCCAGTATCACAAAGCTGTTCTCTCATCGTACACAATGACAGCTTCGTTGTCCACCAGACTGTGATGAATATCATAAAGCTGTTCTCTTATCATACAAAATCGGAATTTTCTTACGAATACAGACTGAGTTGTGTGATTCCCTGTGGTGAATATGGAGCGAGCCGTGTGCTGTCCAGTATCACAAAGCTGTTCTCTCATCGTACACAATGACAGCTTCGTTATCCACCAGACTGTCTGTGTCCTTGTGGTGGAAGAACTGACTGCGGGACTTGCTCAGAGCAATGATGGCCGCCTCGTTATTGCGCATGCGGTTCCTCTTCTTTTTACTAAAATTAACCTAGAACAAGGAAGATTATTATTAATCATTATTATAAAAATATAATTAATATAAAAAAAATAGAAGAGCGCGCAATTAGCTCAGTGGTTAAGCACTCGCTTGCCATGCGGAAGATCCGGGGTTCGATCCCCCGTGCAGACAAAAATTTATATTTTTAATTTGGTTACAATTGTTTTATGGGATACCTTCCGGTGCGCTCGTGTTGACCCAGCACCAAATTGGGAAGTATTGTGTCACTTCTCGCCCATCAGAGGGGAGGCATACTACGGGATGGGCAGGCTACAACACAGACGTCTTACAAGCGTCTACAATAGCTCCTTTTTCATGACTACGAAATAAAAACGGCTGTGAAACACTCATCTTAAATAAAAAAAAATATTGGTTTATTACATAACACAAACACGATATATCATTACAATTTTAATGGAATAAATAATGAACCAAGAGGTGAGGTTGAAGCCTGTGGTTTTTCCTTCCACCTAACCTCAAAATAAAAGTTTCTTTTTAATACAGAAAAATTGATAATCAAATTCAGAATGTTCAGGTGTCATCGACGCTGGCTAAGAAAAAATTAATGTAATTAAAATTAAATAAATATCTTTCTTTTTCCTATTATATCACAATTTTAGTGAGTAGCGCAGAATTAAAGGACTATTTCATTTTCCTTGAATATTTCAACACCTTATTTGCGCCCATAATTCCGCCACTGGTCGCTGCTCACATCAAAGCAGCTAATCATAATTCCTCACGAGGTATGAGTGGACCCCGAACATTCCAAGTACAGAGCAGAAAATTTTCTGCCCCGCTGGGAATCGAACCCAGGTCACCATGCGTGCAATGCCTAGCGCGCTAACTCACTCTGCCATGGTGACTACTAATGTAATTAATACATAAAAAAGGGTATATTTATTTATAAATGAAAAAAACTACCTCCATTCCACGACCTTCTGGTATCGACCCAAGGATACATGCTCATGCAGCTTTACCCTTCTGAATGGCCAGACCAATTCTTTGGGCAAGAAATTATTTCGATCGGGGTTCACCTGTTCATCTAAACAATTTCTCACCCAGTTGGTTCAGCCATTCCTTTAACACGTTGAACACCATGAAACCCACCGGTGGGTTTCATGGTGTTCAACGTGTATGTTCCGTGAAAGTCACCGGTGGGTTTCATCCAGATTTTTCAGAGCACACAATGATCCTCAGTCATGAAACCCACCGGTGACCTAAAGGGGACATAATTAAAAATCCCAATTTTGTCCCATGTACTTGGGAAAAAAAACTAGAAAAAACCCTCGGTGTTCAAGGTGTTAAATAAAAAAATAAATTACTTTGGCATATAGCTCGGACGAATTGTCAGCACCAATGGAGTCGAGGTCCAGGCTGGAGTCGACCCCTGGAGTCGACTTCTTGGGTCGCATGGTGGAGGGTAGACTCCTGCACTTGAGTTCCGACCTCTCCCCCCCCTCCCCCGACAGGGGGGTGAGATAGCTCCTGCTGCTTCTGCCGCCCGGGCTGCTCACCTCGTGCAGTGCTGCGAAGGGTTAACATATATGAATTTTTTGGTGAAGAATAAGAATAATATCGCCTTATTTATACTGCCCGATCAGAACTATTAAAAGAGAGGTTAGTTGATGGCATGGATGTTCAGAACTATTACCTGCTGATGAGAGCAAATAAGCTCGAATAAGCTGTCCAGGTATGTTCTGATGTTCATGTACATCTGGTACAACTTCTCACTTTTCTGTTTATACTGAGTAAGCCCAAGGCATATTATTAAGTGGTAAAAGTCCCAAATGGGAGGATAACTTGTCATGTCCCGGCTGGGTTTCGAACCCACGACCTCTGGAATCTTGGGATTCACAGAGTGCCGCCTTTACCACTGAGCTACCAATTTTTTTGTAAACCAGGTTGTCGCCAATGCAAGCAACAGGAGAGAATGCAGCTTGCCTGTGGAATTCTCTGCCTGTCAAAGCCAGAAACGCGCTATCTCTCGATGGTTTTAGGGCAGACGCCCTGCTGTCTGCTGTGTCTGGAGCAGCACCACTGAATTTTTCTTGTCTTTTTTAGTATTCTTATTCTTTCTTTCCTTTTCTCTATAGTGTTTGAGTGGAAGAGCTCACATGTGAGAACCCTGCCACTTTCAAACCAAAAAAAAGAATGATCATGGTTTTATCATGGTTTTTCTCCCGCTCATGATTTTATCATGGTTTTTCTCCCGCTCATGGTTTTATCATGAGCGGGAGAGAACTCGTGGTACTCTACCTGACCAAAAGTTGGGTCGGAAAAGAACTCGGTGACTTCCATCACCAATAAATGAGATTTTGTTTTGACTGTGAGAGTAAAGAAACTCTTTAGCCTCATTCTTGCAGGATAAACAGAGTATTGTATTATTAGTTTGTCCCGGTAGCTAAGTGGTCAAGACGTCAGTCTGGTAATCAAGAGGTCGCCGGTTTTACAGTTATTTTAGAACGGGAGTGTTACCCTCCATTCACTGGGAATCGTACCAGCTACCCACATTACCCTACCCAGCCCGTCAAGTTGCGCCGGAAATGCCAGCCTCACGTGAAAATTTTCGTTAGAAAATTAATAATAACAATAATATCGCCTTATTTATACTGCCCGATTAAGACTGTTCAAGTCCCATTAAGCCAGCAGTAAGCCCAAGACATATTATAATGTGGTAAAAATCCCAAATGGGAGGATAACTTGTCATGTCCCGGCTGGGTTTCGAACCCACGACATCTGGATTCTCTGGATTCGCAGAGTGCCGCCTTTACCACTGAGCTACAGGGACAGAAAATTCTGTCCAATCTTGGATTTTTCACAAATCCGGGAAAAAACAAGTCCATCTTCTCACCTATGCTGGAAGAAACTTGAGGGTTGAACTCGGAGATGCGAGGTTCGGGGCAGTTCTCGTTGATGGAGGCGGAGACAGGGGAGCCGCGGGTTCGAGACCCGTCAATCTCCTGGGAAAAAAGAGGTAAAAATATTGTAATACTATCGGACTCAGCTGGGATTCGAACCCGGGACACCGTGTGTGCAAACCTAGAGCGAAAAAAGAGATAAAAATATTGTAATAATATCGGACTCAGCTGGGATTCGAACCCAGGACACCGTGTGTGCAAACCTAGAGCGCTACCCCACTCGGCCACGGTGACTACTGGAAAAGATAATAATAAAGATAAACGAACGATAAAGAGCTAGTTACTCGTGTTGTTATGTCACGCATTTTAGCGGGTAGCATCGACAGATCTTCAATCATCATCGTCCAATATCAATCTCGTAATGTTATAAAACATCGTAAAGAATCAATAAAAAATCAAATTATTTCCATAAAACATAAAAATATTTAAATAAAAAGGCCTCACGAGGCTAGGGTAGGCCCCGACATCCAAATTAAAAATTTGGAAAATTCGGATTCCGCTGGAATCTGAACCCGGTCTTACCTGGACTGCAAGTCCAGCATGCTACCGCTGGACCAAAGTGACTACTAACACAGTATACTGGTAGTCAAGTGGTTAACGCGCTAGTCTGGTAATCCAGGTAGCGTAGGGGTCCGTTGGTTCGAATCCCACACAGTACATGAATTTTTCCTCATTCATTTGAGTTTGTGACCACATAATTAATAATAAGACTCTGAGGGTTAGGTGGTAGAAAATGCTTTGAGCATTAACCTCGCCTGTTGGTTACTTTGCACTAAAGAATGTTATTATTATTAATGATTATTAATTATTAATGACAATTTTGGCGATCAGACAATCACTGCCATCAGATCTCCTGATCAAGTTTATTACATTCTCACTTTGAGATGTGTAATTAGTATGGGGTTCGGTGGAAGAGAAAGCCACAGGCTTTAACCTCGCCCCTTGGTTCACTGCATATTCTATTGTGTTTTTTTTTCATGTTATACAGTATGTTTCAGAAAAGGTGGCCACCCCCTCGTAACTTTTGAACGCGACGGAATTTTTCAATTCTGTAAAGTCCTAGGTATAGGAAGTACCCTATGGCCCATCCTGTGGTCATATTTATTTTTGGCCCCGGTCGGCCCTTCCGGCTTTTAGGCCATATTTTTTCATTTTTCTCGCGAATTTTAAATGGAATGCTATATTTTTTATTCCTGTTAATTAAAGTCTAAGTTAGGCTGAGTATAATGAGCTTTTAAAATTTTCAAAAACCTTATCAGGGGCGGAGCTAGTAGGGTGCAAGTTTCAAAACTGTTACACCCTGTATTTCAGCGTTAGTTAGATTTTTTAGTACTTTTTTTATGTTCATAGGTTCAAAATATTGTTTTACACCATATGAAATCAAAAAAATATTCTTGTTTACTTCTAATCAGGGTCATAGTAAGGTTTTTGTAAAAGTACTTTTCTTCTCACGTCAATTTTTCCGTAAATTAATGGTGTTCTCGAAATTGGCATTTTTAGAGGTGAAAGTCTGCAGTGACATATGTTTTTTATGCTTGAAATCGAAAGAAAACTTAACGGAGAAGCGATTAAGATCATAAAAAAAGCCATTTAACCTACTAGTTTTTTCACGACAGTGTCCGGTAAAGTGGGTGAATTTCGTATTGGATTTTTTTTTTGTTGAGGAAACACAATTGGCATAGAAAATAAATAATACCTAATAAGGGAATAATACTTCAATAAACATAACTAAATGCGAAATTAAATAAAAATTATTTATTCTAAATCAGTGCCGGATATTTTTTTTTTTTTTTTGCTCTCTCTCTTTTTTTCACTTTTCAAAGTTCAAGTTGTATCAAAAATAATTATCGGATAATGCTGCTTCTAAAGTCGGCCTAGGGGTCCCCTCTTGAGACAATTTTAGTTGGTAAGTTGGTAAAATCTGTAGAAAACACATTGTCAATAATTCTGGAGTCAGTCCGATGGCTCTTTGAATGCAACGATTCTTGTAGGATCACCGAAGTTAAGCAACGTCTAGCGAGGAGAAGACTTCGTGATACTGGTATTCCGGCCTAACCCAGGCTGGGTGAGATAAATGTGTTTAGGAGGTTGGTGAGTTTCTTGCGAATGGAGGGTAGCACCCCCGTTATGATATGACCATGCAGTTGAAACGCGATATTAAACCCAAATTAGAAAAAAAATCATACTTGTGTTGCTAGTAATGAATACCAGGTCTCTAAATAAAAATCTAACTATCTCGAAATTTAAGAGAAAAAAATACCAGGTCAAGTACCAAACTCTTGAGGGTGAAAAGTAAACCAATTCAATTATTTTAAAGAGAGAGAAGAGAGAGAAAAAGAGAGAAAAAAAAAAAAATATCCGGCACTGATTTAGAAGAAATAATCTTAATTTAATTTCGCATTTAGTTATGTTAAGTGAAGTATTATTCCCTTATTAGATATTATTTATTTTCTATGCCAATTGTGTTTCCTCAACAAAAAAAAATCCAATACGAAATTCACCCACTTTACCGGACACTGTCGTGAAAAAACTAGCAGGTTAAATGGCTTTTTTTATGATCTTAATCGCTTCTCCGTTAAGTTTTCTTTCGATTTCAAGCATAAAAAACATATGTCACTGCAGACTTTCACCTCTAAAAATGCCAATTTCGAGAACACCATTAATTTACGGAAAAATTGACGTGAGAAGAAAAGTACTTTTACAAAAACCTTACTATGACCCTGATTAGAAGTAAACAAGAATATTTTTTTGATTTCATATGGTGTAAAACAATATTTTGAACCTATGAACATAAAAAAAGTACTAAAAAATCTAACTAACGCTGAAATACAGGGTGTAATAGTTTTGAAACTTGCACCCTACTAGCTCCGCCCCTGATAAGGTTTTTGAAAATTTTAAAAGCTCATTATACTCAGCCTAACTTAGACTTTAATTAACAGGAATAAAAAATATAGCATTCTATTTAAAATTCGCGAGAAAAATGAAAAAATATGGCCTAAAAGCCGGAAGGGCCGACCGGGGCCAAAAATAAATATGACCACAGGATGGGCCATAGGGCATTTTCTATACCTAGGACTTTACAGAATCGAAAAATTCCGTCGCGTTCAAAAGTTACGAGGGGGTGGCCACCTTTTCTGAAACATACTGTATTGTGTTGAATGTATCATGTAGTAGACCAAAAATGTGGTAAATAATAATAATAGTATCGCCTTATTTATACTGGCCGATAAGGACTATTTAAGTCCCATTATTCCAGCAGTAAGCCATATTATTATGTGGTAAAAATCCCAAATGGGAGGATAGCTTGTCATGTCCCGGCTGGGTTTCGAACCCACGACCTCTGGAACCTCTGGATTCACAGAGTGCCGCCTTTACCACTGAGCTACCGGGACAGACAGGGATGAATGATAAACTTACCGCGGGTAGGGATTGAGCTTCGTGTATGGGCGCACTCCAGGAGCGGGGCACGGCGCCTGCGCAGAGCCAGTGGTTGGACAGAGGGTCGCCGGGCCGCGGGGTCAATGACCTGCTCGCACAGATGAGCAGCTGCCCGCTCTTGGGGTCGAGGAAGACGGCCGAGTGGTTGGGAAGCATTGAGACGACGTGGGAGCTGGAGGACTCGACCCGAGTTCCCCCCTCCTCCTGTGCCATCTTCACACCTGCGCAGAGACAAGATGGCGCCACTGTTAGACAGTTATTGGGCCCAGTGGAAGTGAATGCCGTTGGCATTAGCACCGCCCTTGATCAAGTTTTGTTCTATTAATTTCATTTTCTATGCATTGTATATATTCTATGTAAATAAAACTTGATCCAATATGTTTAATAAGTGAAAGATAAAGTGTCCTTTAACTCATTTTGGGCCGCATTATGAAACACGATTTTTTTTTGAGAAAGAGATAGGGGAAAAATCTTTTAAAGACACCCGGAAAACTTGAGGAGTGGGATTTCCACCAACTAAAAAATCTATCTCTCTCATTTAAAGACAGTGCATCCGGAACCGTTACTTGAACATTACTTCAGATACACTGCCTCTTTAGTTAATTAGTTAATCTTAAAGGAATCCTTTAACTTTCACCTTGACAACGACTGTAGAGGTTATATCCAAGCTGGGCTTTGTAGCTGTATATATTACCACTGTGGCGTAACGGAGCTCGAACCAGATTTCTTGTTTTAAAATACCTATTTTTGTGTTTGCAACACCCTGTATGTGGGTAGTTAAAGAGATGTAAAATTGCACAGAAAGACTGAATGTGCAAGAAATACTTCGATTTTTAGCGAAATAAAAAAGTTATGGTCTTTTAACTAATATTGTGGCATGGACCACCCTGTAGATATTTCCTTAAATTATCATGTGGGCACTCGATATTCGAAATTATCTAAAAATCAACGATGAGTACAAATCTGAAAGAAAAACAAGAATTTAAAAAGCCTTTTTCAATTTTGTATTTACACTTACCTACTTTTTATTTCAATTGGTAAAATCATTCAGTGTGGAGACCAAATTGAAAATGGCTTCAAAATTCATGTTTCTTACTTCTTCTTTTTCCCCGATTCGAATTTTATACAACTTTGATTACCCACATGATTAAAGAGAATATCTACAGGGTGGTCCATGCGACATTTTTAGTTAAAAGACCATAACTTTATTTTTTAAGTTTTTCTTGCATATTCAGTATTTCTGTACAATTTTTGTTTCTGTACTTTTTCCGTTTCCGGAATGGCATGTATGTAAAGGTAAAGTGCCCTGAAGTATTGCGAAAGAAGTTCCGGGGCACAAATTAAAAAAAAACCCCCCGGGGAAATCCTAAGGAGTGATGGCAAATTTCACACACATTCGATTAGGTGAATGTACACAAAATGAGGGTCAGCACTTGACTTGCATTGTGTTCCACACATGATCACCATTACGAACAAAACGCCAAAAAAATAAACCTTCATCATCATAGGGTGGCGTCATCGTGAACGATGGTAGCCAGACAGTGGAGTAATGACTCAGCACTTCTACCACTGTCTTTACAAGGAGGCTAATAGTTGACAAGGGCCCCCAGAACCAAGCCAATGCTGGTCTACTCCCTGTTTATAGTCCCCCAGCCAGACTGCTGGTGTACTCCCTGTTTATAGTCCCCCAGCCAAACCTTACACTCTATTAAATAGCTATGACTATACCTTGAAAATTGAACGTGTAGCACTATTTAAAAAAAATCGTCATGTAACGATGGGCCACCCTGTATTATGCATTAATTAGTGTTTAAATAAGGAAGCTGAAACTTATTGAGGAACTTTTATTTATTTTGGACATTATGTTAAAAATGGTAGGCACGTAGGCAGGATACTTAAAGAAGTAAATGATTATAAACATGTTTGCTTTTCAATTATTACATTCGGATTTCCCCTCAATTATGGATAGATAAATTTTGAATTAAATAAATTTGAATTAAACTGTTTGAACAGCATCGAAAACATACCAAGACAATTGGTATGATTTTAGTTTTTTGGAAAAAGTCTTCGGGTTAGGTTTAACAAAGACTGCCTATAAGAGAGACTAAAAAATGTTTCGAAAACAGAATTTACCTTTTAATATTTCAAGAGTCTACCCTCATTCACTAGAAATATTGACCATAGTACTTGAAGCGATTGGTTATATCGATAAAATAAAATTTAGGTCAAATGTGTTGAACAAAATGAAATATTGCTATTTCAAAACCTTTCATTGTATAGCCGTAATCGCCTTGGTTTCGCATTTTTTATCAACCTTCACTCGATCTATACGTTATTTTCCCGAGTTTTTTCAAAGATTCTTTGAAGATTTAGCTTTCAATTGCTTCTACATTGATTGCTTATTGTATCTGTTTCATTACAAAAAAATCCAAAATATGATGAGATTCATGGAAAAATCTTTCAGTGTGGCAAATAAAGAAGTGGTTGAAAACTGTGTGTTTAAAGCAAAGGCACTTCTGATCATTCTTACATCGATTGCTACTATTACACTTTCTAGCTCGATTGTTGAAACCTACTTCCCAGTATCAGAGAAGGAAATTGAGCTACTGCGCTATGTTTACCACAGAAAACACCCCGAGAGAAGACTGCAGACCAATTTCTGGATTCCATTCATAGATGACAGTGAGTCTTGGTATTATGAAGTGATTTTCATTGTTGAATTCTATTTGATATTTCTCATAATAGTGCTGGCTGTGTTATCAACATATTTGATTCTGGTGATTGTCATTCATATAGAAGGACAGTACACGATTTTGTGTGAATACATTGAGAAGATAGGAGGTGTACATACAGATGGCAAAGGACATAGAATCATCTATAGAAATATTGTAAAGAACAAATTTATGTATGCTCAAAACCTAACTGAATTAAATAAACCATACAATAAAAATATGGAAGATATCTACCAGCAGGAATACTGTTGTCAAATTATTCGATTGCATCAGATGTTGATTCGTTTTCAAGAACAGGTAAGACAATAATATCTATACAGACTGTCTCGTTTTAAACGAATAGTTTTTTAAAACCGAAATACATAGGTACCATTCGTTTTTCTTTTTCAAGTTATTTTTTTTCAGAGTTGCTAAAATGAATAAAAATAAAAACATATCATTTTAACAGTGAGTGACAGCATGAGTTCCTCTTTCACGTGGTCAAAGACAAGTGTGTTTGCTTTCTGTGTAATAGTAGTGTTGTCGTTGCAACTGTTGCAAGGAAAGGTAATGTTGAGAGACACTTCAAAACTGTTCACAAAACATTTGATAATGATTTTCCCATGGGCAGTAGGTAAACTTAGGAAAGAAAAAAAAGGAAAACAGTAAAAATCAAACAGTATTAAGGAAAAAGTGTTTTACACCAAAAGAAATATAAAAAACAGAAACAAAAATGCAACATTAGCCTCCTTCAAAGAGACCGAGTTGTTGATGAAAAAAAGAAAGTCATTCGAGGATGGTGAACTGGTTAAGACAGCTTTTCTTACAGCATCGTTTTCCGTCGGTTTCAACTGCATGGTCACATCACGACTGGCGTGTTACCCTCCATTCGCTGGAAACTCACATATCAGCTTTTTACATTACCCTCACCCAGGAACCGCGCGCGCTCTTTAACTTCTACGGGTGAACCGCCTCTAAAAAAGTTTGGCCGTCCCTGGTATGGAGAATAAGATCACTTTTTGGTCACAATTGTAAGAATTTTTTCTCATGTAAATTTAATTTCTTTCATTTCAGGTTGTCAGAGTACACTATCCTTACATGATGATAAAAGTCATTTTCTACAACACAATATTCGCTCTGTGCATGTATCAGCTGACAACCAATCCAACAGACATTTCTCAATATCGCGTTTTCAAATTGGTAACCGAATTTCTAGGAGTAGGAATTATTTTCTTCAGTCTCTGCAACTGTTCTGAAAGACTGGATGATTGCAATGCAAAGCTACGCACTGCAATCATCAAATCAGACTGGTGGAAATGTTCATCCACAGTGAGAATGAATTTAATTTTCATGTTGAGGGCAGTCAGTAAGCCCAATCACTTTACATGGATCTATCGATCTCAGATAATAGGTTATCAATTCTTGCTGGCAGTTGTGAAATCTTCGTTCACGTTTGTGAATTTTATGAAACTAAAGTCAAATGTCTCTATGCATTAATGATATTTTATAAGAAATATAGTTATCATATTTGTGTTCATCACAACTACTCAAACTCGCTTTACTAAATCTACGCTGAAACCGGGACTTGAACCACCGACCTCCTGGTTACAAGTCTGCCGCCTTATCAATCAAGCTACTGATTGTATTTACACAGACGAACAAGAATTCTTGATTTAAAGTACTGTTCTATCTAGAGCCTAAATAAATAGGATAAAAGGATGATTATGATTAATAAAATTGTTGAAAGTGTAAAGTAATAAAATCATTAATTTATTATTTCTAATTTTATTTCTTGAATCAAAATGAACTATCTTACATTTTGAAAGCAATATTGTTATTGTTATTGATTTTTTTTTTTATGAACATGGAAAACAATATAGGTCCTAAAATGCTGCCTTGTGGGACACCTGTTGTTGAAAACAAAAGTTTTGTGCTGTATTGTTATCACTTTTATCACTATGCATAGGTTAATATTGACTATATGTTTTAAATCAGCGGATTTGATCGAAGGAGTATTCGTTTCCAATGTGTTTTTTTTTTTCTTCTCGGGATTACAACATCAACTACCAAGCATTATGATGCAAGGTTTATAATGTAAAATGTAAAGAATCTAGCTCATGGAATGGTGATCTGTAGTTCAGATCCCACCCAATGGTTGAATTTTTGCCTCATTAATTTGAGTATGTAAACCACCTATTTGTATTGTAATTACTAAAATAAATGAAGAAATATTATAAAAAATTACTAGCTTTTGATTTTTTAAATCTCAATATATGTATATAAATATAATGTATATTTGTATATAAAAACATATTTTCACTCTATAAATTCATATAGGTACCTATAGTGAATAGTCCTACACATTTCCGGCTTTCTTAATATGCATCATAATTTTCAGAAAGAATAGTACTTTAATCAACACCAAACAGGAGTTCAAAGGAAACCGGAACATTGCTTCTGGTCGTCCAGAGGATATTAACATTAACCCCCATCAATTCTTCCACACCATGAAAATGATAACCATCATGGACACGGGAAGTAGGTATTTTAGACAAGTAGAACCTTACATGACCTGGAGTAAAAAAAATCAGGTAGTTCTGAGTTTCTAATATGTATGAAATCATAATTATGACATAGATGTCATATGATAGCTTTGACAACAAAAAAGTATCTATTGAAACAACTAGAAAATATTAAAGTGAAACTTATATAATTGAAGGTAATAATTCATAAAGTATGTGTTTAAGGAAATTTTATTTATTTTTGAAAGAGTTCAAGGAACGTAGCATTAGCACGAGCATTAAAAAGGAACACAAATTTATTTGCTTTTCAATTAAACAGGGTGGGACAAAAGTCTAGAAACCCCTTAATATGTTTAGAACGTTTTCTAAGTAAGTTTGAAATTGAAACCTTCGTTTGAAAAAGTATTTGTAAGAGTAATTAAATTAAATAAATTTTATTTTGAGTAGAACCAACTTCTGGAGCCGGCCTCTGTGTCGGGGCAAAGTCTGGTCAAATTAATTTATTACCTCTTGCGATAAAATTTTGAAAACATCTTTTATTTACAAATACTTAAGCACATTTCAGCTTTATCTTATTATTTGGCACTTCTATGCAATTAATGGGAAAATTAGAGTTGGCCGCCACAGGAAAATGGTAAATGATAAAAAAGATGAATTTTGTATCAAAATATTAGTAATTAAAAGATCTTTTCAAAAATGTAACGTAAGAGGGGGATATTCAGGTGTTTCCAGACTTTTGCCCCACCCTGTATTTGAGTTTTCAACTATGAACATAAAAAGTTAATCATCTTTAATTTAACTGCTAGACTATTAAAGTTTAACTTGGCTAGGATAAAAGGACTCTCCTGAAAATATCCAAGATTAAATAAACTTTTTCATTTCTAGTCTTCTTCAAAAAACAACTTATTGATAAGGGAGAAAATGTTTCGCAAACAGAAATCAAATAATAAAATTTCAACGGTCTACCCTCATTCAATAAGAATATTGTGCTTCATCCTTGAATTAATGGGTTTTGTAGATAAAATAAAATTCAAGTCAGATATACTCAACAAAATGAAATATTGCTATTCCAGATCCATTCATTGCATAGGTGCAATCGCTTTGGTTTCACATATTTTATCAACCTTCACTCGTTCTATACGTTATTTACCCGAGTTTTTTCAGAGACTCTTTGAGGATTTAGCTTTCAATTGTTTCTACATTGATTGCTTATTGTATGTGTTTCATTACAAGAAACTCCAAGATATGATGAGATTCATGGAAACATCTTTCAGCATGGCAAATAAAGAAGTGGTGAGGAACTGTGACTTCAAAGCAAAGGCACTTCTCATCACAATTACATCAATTGCTATTATTGCACTGTCAGGCTGCATTCTTGAAACCTACTTCCCAGTATCAGAGAAGGAAATAGAGCTACTGCGCTATGTTTACCACAGAAAACACCCCGAGAGAAGACTGCAGACCAATTTCTGGATTCCATTCGTAGATGACAGTGAGTCTTATTATTATGAAGTCATTTTCTATGTTGAATTCTATTTGATATTTCTCATAGTTGTAATGGCTGTGGTATCAACATGCCTCATTCTATTTTTGGTCTCTTACATAGAAGGACAGTACATGATACTGTGTGAATACATTGAGAAGATTGGAGTTGTACATACAGATGGAAAAGGACATAGGATCATCTATAGAAATATTGTAACGAATAAATTCACGTATGTAAAAAACGCAACAAAATTAAATCTACAATACAATAATACAATCTATCAACAGGAATATTGTTGTCAAATTATTCGATTGCATCAGATGTTGATTTGTTTTCAAGAACAGGTAAGACAATAATAGCGAAGTATGACTATATTTAATAATTACTAGGAGTATTATTTTTTCATGGAAAAACTAGACACTTATATTTAAAATAATCAACATATGCATAAGGATTTACATTTGTGCTCGGTCTTAGTACTCTCCATATACTAATAGACTTTCCCCAGAACGAAATATGGTCCGGGCTCCTCTAATACACATACTTGATGCTCTGATGATCGCTATTTCAACTCGGGCCCGGATCCAGCCTAAAATTGTTCCTGGGGGTCTATTCCATTTTTGTGACAGTCGATCTCCTAGGACATTCTCAAATTGTGAGAATTTTTCCCTCATGTAATTTTATTTTCTGTGATTTCAGGTTGTCAGAATACACTTTCCTTACATGATGATAAAAGTCATTTTCTACAACACAATATTCGCTCTGTGCATGTATCAGCTGACAACCAATCCAACAGACATTTCTCAATATCGCGTTTTCAAATTGGTAACCGAATTTCTAGGAGTAGGAATTATTTTCTTCAGTCTCTGCAACTGTTCTGAAAGACTGGATGATTGCAATGCAAAGCTACGAACTGCAATCATCAAATCAGACTGGTGGAAATGTTCATCCACAGTGAGAATGAATTTAATTTTCATGTTGAGGGCAGTCAGTAAGCCCAATCATTTTACATGGATCTATCGATCTCAGATAATAGGTTATCAATTCTTGCTAGCAGTTGTGAAATCTTCGTTCACGTTTGTGAATTTTATGAAACTAAAGTCAAATGTCTCTATGCATTAATGATATTTTATAAGGAATATATAAATTTGTATTTTCATTTAAAGTACTGTTCTATCTAGAGCCTAAATAAATAGGATTAAAACGATGATCATGATCAATAAAATATTGTTGAAAGTGTAAAGTAATAAAATCATTCATTTATAATTTCTGATTTTATTCCTTGAATCAAAATGAACTATCTTACAATTTGAAAGCAATATTGTTTTTGATTTTTTTTTTACGAACATGGAAAACAATCTAGGTCCTAAAATGCTGCCTTGTGGGACACCTGTTGTTGAAAACAAAAGTTTTGTGCTATATTGTTATCACTTTCATCACTATGCATAGGTTAATATTGACTATATGTTCTGAATCAGCGGATTTGATGTAAGGAGTTTTCGTTTCCAATGTGTTTTTTTTTTTCTTCTCGGGATTACCACATCAACTACCAAGCATTACGATGGTAGATTTATAATGTAAAGAATCTAGCTCATGGAGTGGTGATCTGTAGTTCAGATCCCACCCAATGATTGAATTTTTGCCTCATTAATTTGAGTATGTATTATGACCACCTATTTGTATTGTAATTACTAAAATAAATGAAGAAATATTATAAAAAAAATACTAGCTTTTGATTTTTTAAATCTCAATATATGTATTTAAATATATATGTATATTTGTATATAAAAACATATTTTCACACTATAAATTCATATAGGTACCTATAGTCCTACACATTTCCGGCTTTCTTAATATGTATCAGAATTTTCAACACCAAA